>PVJH01001090.1:85729-235323 GCA_004026705.1 Nesogale talazaci
CCATCAAGACTAGTGATGGGAGTGGTAATACCAGGAGGGTGGAGGGATGGAGGAATGGAGAGGGAGAGCCAACTTCAGGGATCTACACGTAGCCTCCTCTCTGGGGCATGGACAACAGGGAAGTGAGTGTTGGGACACATTGTACAGTGTACAGGATGAAAAAATAATTTGTAAATTACTAAGGGTTCAAGGGGAAGGGAGGGAGGAAGGGTAATATAGGGAGCAGATAATGGGGACCTGAAGGGAGGGAGAATGTTTTGAGAGTGATGATGGCAATGGGTGTGTAAAAGTGGCCTGAATACAACTGATGTTGTTAGGGATTGTGATGGGAGTTGTAGGGGCCCCCCAATAAAATGATTAATTTTTTTAAAAGGGGGGGAGGAGGGAAAGGGGAGGGTTTTTTTTTAAAGGAGCTTGTATCAAGGGTTCAAGTGGAAAATATTGGGAAATGTATGTGGAAATATGTGTGCAAATGTGCTTGATACAAATGATGTACTGAATGTTGTAGTAGCTGTAAGAGCCCCCAATAAAATTAAAAAAAAAAAAAAGAGTTACAGTCATAGAAAACCATAAGGGCAGTTCTGTCCTGTCCTACAGGCTTCCTGTGAGTCAGAAACAATTTGATGGTAGTCGAGTGAATGTGAGTGAAATCTTTACAGGACAGCCTCGTCTTTCTTCTCTGGAAAAGCTAGTGGTTTTGAACTGCTGACCTTGCAGTTAGTAGCCCAACATGGAGTCCACTATACCGCCATGTCTCTGCTCTGTGCTGTCCAGTGCCAACTCGCAGGCCACTTTCCTGGGAACTGGAACATTTATCCCACAGCTACTGAGAATATGGGCAAGGCTGGCTGGATGCTGAACTGCCTCTAAAAAGTGTCCTTAGCAGAAGAAAGAGAGGAACCCAGAGCACACTCTCTTCCGAAGGGCTACCCATGGAGAAGGAATGGCTGTGCTGAGACACAGAGGCTAGGCCCCCTTTACTTTCCTGAAGGATCATTCATCCCAACTCCAAAATTGTCTGAGGCTTTGTTGTGGATTGGCACGATGGTCCACTTACCACCATGTCTAGCCCTTCTAAAACATAGCATGTACTTTAATCCAATCCTTGGGTCTTTCATAAAATACATTAAAGTCTGAGAAGCATGAATTTCAGCGCAGAGGAACTGTCAGCTCTAGTCAATTATCCACCACTTGCCCCTGCGGGTCTCCACTCTCTTCTCTCCTGGATGCCAAGCTCTGTGTGCTCATCATGGGAACCCCAAGCAAGAAGTCAGAGGATTCGAGGAAAGTGATGGCAGACTGTCTCAGGAGGACTATGATCTCCACTCCTACCCCTCGGCGGCTCGTAAGGAAACCCATCCTCCTCAGTCCAAAGTGAGCTTTCAAAGGCCCCATTTCTTTCCAGGAGGCAGCTCTTTCCATGGTTGACTGGCATTGCCCAGAGTCACTCTCCTCAACCACGTTCATGGTTTCCTTCCTAATCCCAACAAGGGTAATACCATTCAAAGCCAGTGCTCTGACACATTTCCCGAATTCCAGTTATTCAGTCTTTGAAAGAAATCCATGTAAAATACCAACGGTCCTGTATGAACTCACTGTGAAAACCACAGTGCTTGGCCTTTGAAGGTCTTTCCTGCAGCATAAGGGGTAAGTCTACGTGTCGTGATAGGTAGCTTTGTTATGCCAACATGGCCAATCAACACATGAGATTGATTGAAGAGCCTAGGTATAAATGGTTTGGCAATCCCTGCCTTGCTCTCTTGCTCTTGGATCTTCGAACCAGCCGGCTGCCTTCTTTGTTCTATGCCTTGATCTACAAGCTACACTACTCCTGGAACACCTAATTTGTGGACTGTCCCACTGTGAGTTGAGGTTTCTTCAAGCCCACTTTGCCACACTCCCGGAATATACATCCCTTGAGCTGGGGACTGTCAGACTCTGTCATCTGAGTGACTGAAGGGAGTGTCTGGCCCCAAGCAGCTCTGGACCTGGCTGTCTCCTATCAATTTCATCAGCTTGTCAACCCTTCAATTATTCTTACTAGTAACCAATCAGTATGCTGACCTCTGATAATATGACTTATTGAAACAAAATATATATTCTGGAAATTTCTTTTCCCTCCCAGAATAAATTTCCTCCCTTTCAAATTTTGAGAAAATATTTAATGAAAAAAGTTTACTGTTATTTTGGATTTATTATAGAAAAGACCCCAAAGTGAAGCTATAATTTCAATACATATCACTATTTTGAATTTAGAAAGACGTGTGATAGCTACATAATATAGCGTCAACTTCAGACTATTAAGAGTGAATGGGATCAATCAGGTCACACTTGGAGGCACTAAGGAGATAGATAACTCACTGGAGGTGGGAAACAGACACACGACCAGTGACATATTGCTGTTGATAAGCCACAGGGAGACATACTGATGGAACCAGAGCCAGCATCCTAGAGCTGGAGAAGCCACGTGAAGTCCCACGTCAGCGCTGCAATCCTTCCACCACCACTGGGTCTACAAGACTGTCCACCCACTGTCTGTGCTCTTCCTGCATTCAGCATTATTGCTTGGCTGTGTGAGTCTAAAGAGGAATTTATGGATTAGCATTGGAAATATGGGTCAATATTGGACTACGGATTTGATCTGGATTGGGCTGGGATGTTTCTCAAGATGCACCTGTTCTTTTATATAAAGCTCTTTCCTATACACATATGAGTGTCCAGGAACTTGTTTTCCTAGTCTACCTGGACTAACACAACCAGAGACAAATATCTACATCATGAAATAAGAGAAGATATTCATAAAAGGATAGCATTCGTATCCTTACATTCATTCCTTAAGAAGTTAAAAATGGATTAACACTAAAGAAATTTCTTTGGCAATGAAAACTCATTTCTGTATATTTCTTAATTGAAAATAGGTACATTGCAAAGCTTAACGTTACTCTGGCTTCACTTTTTCAAAATTACCCCATTGATTTTCAGTACCTATTTTTGGCTTAAGTCTATTCCATTTGGAGTCTGTCCTAATTTAACTAGACAGCACTAATCTCAAATTATAAATTGAGTCATTACCCTATCTGGAAGCCTTGGGTCACTGTAATTGGCAGGATATTTTCTCTTAGTTGTACATAAAATAGTCATTCGTGGTATAATTTGTTATCTTCAGTATGATGCATTACAGTAGTATGATAGGCACATATACGAAACACACACATCCTACAGATGCCTAAGTTTGTGCGTACCCCTGTGTATATACACAGGATCCCTCGTAGTTCAGTAAAGAGCTGGGACGCTAATCTAATGTCAGTGGTTTAACCCTTGGGTCACTTTCCGGAGATAGATGCAGCAGTCTGTTTCTAGAAACAGTTATAGACTTGGAAACTCTATGGGACAATTGTATTCTGTCCTACAGGATCACTATGAATAGTAGATGAGTGCATATCTATTTGTGTGTGTGTGTGTGTGTGTGTGTGTGTGTGTGTGTGTGAGGGGGATACTGCATTTGGAATTCAGTTTCCACCAGGTCAGACTGATAAGTAAGCTTTCCATTTAGAGATTCTGAAAAGATTGTGCAACAGTGTGTGACCATAAAGGCCTGATTTGTGGCAGATGGGGGATTGGTTTTGCCACCATAACAATTCATCTGCTTATGCAGCCATCTCAGTGCACCAGTTTTTGGCAAGAAGCATCAGGCTTCTCTTGCCCCACACACCTGATTCACCTGAGTGCACTCCATCAAACTTCTTTTTGTTACTGCGAATGTAGAGGGACATGAAAGGACAGTGTTTTGAGAGGTAGAAAAGGTGACAAAATAATGAAGGACGTGCAGTCAGTCAACAAGATAGATGAGTTTGAAAACATTTCCAAGATTGGAATCATAGATTTGACAACTGTATTAAGTGGAATGGAGAGTAATTTGAAGGTGATAAATTGTCTTGGGAAAAAATTTTGAACACCTAAATTTGGCAAAAAAAAAAAATTGCGATTTGGGGGAGGTACACCTATGGGGTGTGTGTGTGTGTGTGTGTGTGTGTGTGTGTGTGTGTTTACACACACAATATTCTTTGATTTGTAGTGAAAATGATCAATGGCTAGAAATAGATTGCCACATCTTTCTCCTCAGAGTGATGGACCTGCTGACTTTTGAGTAAAATATGGGTATTAAAAACACCTCAACCATCAGCACTTCATCACCTCTTTTCTGACTAACTTCAGTCACTCCAAAGTTAAGGCTGAAATTCCTCCTCCATCGGGCATACCTCAGTTCGGGTCTCTCTGCTGCTCTTTCTTTATGTACACTGTATTATTCATGATAAATCCCAAACCCACTCAATGAGAGAAAGAGAGGAGATTCTAATCATTAATGAGACAATACTTGAATATGAGGATTTAATCTTAAAGTAGCTACAGAGGAAGGACTCCCAGTAGTACAATGATTAAATACTCAACTGCTAACCCATAGGTTGGCAGTTCAAACCCACCCAGCAGGCTTTGCAGGAGAGAAGATGACCTAGCCTTATGTGTCTGTAATGAATACAACCCAGAAAAGCCTAAGGGAATTTATGTTCAGTCTCCTGGGGCTGCTAGGGGTCAAAATCAACGCAGTGAAACCCAACAAGACAAAAAGAGGAATGGGGATGGACATGCCGATTGGTTTTCACTTTACAGTTGGACTTCACATTCAAGGCCTTGGTCAGTTTCTAAAAGTACTGGGCCAGACTAAGTCTGGACCAAGTGAAAGGAAACATGTGAGAATTGTGCACAATGAAAACTGCCTCCCAGACAGAGAGTTGGCCCATCCCTGGGTCCTGTGGGCCAAGTCTTCCCTTTCAGCCTATAATTATGCCTCCCTAGAGAACCTCACTCTGATGCGCCCAGAGAAAAGGGACAGAAAAGAGTGAGCCTATCCTTGGCAGGCGAGAGAGGGGTCAGTTGACTCCGACAGGCCTATCAGGTGTTCACGTCTCAGGACCACCACCTGAGCTTTTCAGATTCCATCAGTTTATTCTCACTTTCAGAGCTGCCTTGTAAATCCATGGGAAGTTTTTGAAGCTGCTCACAAAGTCAGAAGACAAAAGAGAAGAATCACAGTAGAAGCAGTCACAGGAGCTGTGAGGCAGGTTCCATTTCTTTCCTTATGGATGGAGAGAGAACATTGCAAATCTAAGGGGTGGAACAGTCTAAGCCTGACATGGGTAAGAAGAAAAATCATTTCTGATGAGAAAAGAATGTTAATTTCATTATGCACTAACAAAGAGATGAATTTTGACAAAAAAATGATCTTGCAGTGATAGAACCAATAATCCAAGCTGAGAGGGGTTTTCCTATTTATTGAGAGCTGGAGACACTGTCACTCAATGAAAATTACTAATAAGCGTTCTCTCCCTAAGTCTCCCCCTAACTCCCTTCTCCTGCTTTCCTCACACTTCTCTCTCCTGGATGAAACCATCTTCAATCTCCAGCTGAGCTTAAACGTATCCTGGCCCATGGGAATTCAACCTGGTGCCATCTATCCCCACACTGTTTCTTTTTTATTCCCACCCTGGATTGTAATTCTTATTTCTCTCATCTTGGGATCACTCAACAGGACTTCACTCTGCAAACAATTCTGGAGTTGAATGGCAGTCAAAATCCGGTAGAGGGCTGTATCTTCCCCTTCTCTTGTGTCTATCTTTTCTCCTTAACCCTGTTCCCTATGCTTCCGCTTGGATTATTCCTCTCCCCTGCATGTTCTCCGTAGACCTCTGTAGATCTACTGAAGGACAACAGAAAATAAGTAAATCAAGGAGACATCCAGCTATATGTATTCTGGTAGCAGTCACTAGCAAGTTGGTGTGCTTTTTTGTTTTAATGGACTTAAAGCTGTTTAAAACATAAGTCTGCTGGTTAGAAGTAAGCCTGGTGGTGTTCACAGTCGTATACTCAACCATTAGCAGAAAAGTTAGTGGTTGGAGGCCACCCAAAAGACAAAGTTGGCAGACTGCTCCTTGAAGGCCATGGCCTTCAAAGTTCTGAGGGGCAGTGTTCTGCTTTGACACCCGCTGGGAAGCCGGAAGTCAGAATAGACTTTATGTATCATTTGTACTGAGCTAACCCCCTGCCTATCCGCCCTGACACAAGGTAACCTGAGAGCCAGATATCACCACCAGTCAGTATTCTCCTATGTGGTGATTTTCACATTAATGTTTTTAACCAACATTTAAAGAAAAACACCGTGAACACATTTGAAAGCAACATATTCCTAGCTTCTCTAAGAAAAATTAGGCTCTCTAGAAGCTTTGGGCCAATTCGCTCCAATTAAAACTAGTCATCTACGTTGCTATACTTGTAAAGATTTGAGTCTGTCATCACCCCTTCTACATGTCTCACCGGCTTCAGGCATTTTGCAGACACCAGATCAAAGACAGAATAGGCTTACAGGATGGATGTGATGAATGTTCACATGTGAGGGGGGTGGTTGGTAGGGGGTGGGCAGCGGTGAGGAGATCTTACGGACCCCAGGTGACAGAGTAGAACTGCTCCCTGTGGCCCACTTAGCACTGGCCATGGAGCCAACATCAACAGCCAGACCTTCAGCAACTTCGTACTGCACACACACATGAACAAAGGAGGGGGACTGGCTGGGTCATTGGAGTCCGGAAACCACACTAGTCCATCTAGGAGAACACAGTCAACGTGGCCTGTGGGAGGGAGTCCACGGGGGACAGGCAACCTTCAGGTGGTGGAAGAGCCCCAGGCCATCATGCAGAAGCACGACTGAAGCTTCCTGTGACGGGTCCCATCTCTGTGGAGAGGGAGGGAGAGCAGATGACCTTTTCCCAGAAGAGCCAAGCCCACAGTTTTCCCATGCGGCTCCTAGGTCACGCAGCCCCACCCGGCAGTGGAAAATTCCTGGGGGCCTCGGGCCCACCACGGCCTGCCCAGGAAGGGAGAATTTGTTTATCATAACCAGAGAAGCCATGAGAAAGCAGAGTCCCGTCATGTCATTCTCACATGGATGAAGCACACATTCCCATAGATGTAGGGTAGACCACCTACCCCCCACAAACACACACACACAAGCCCCTTCATTGGTGGGTAGAAGAAAGTTCTGAGGGAGGCCACCCATGCCCAGGTGCCAGTGGCTTTCCCTGGGGAGAACAGGGTTCCAGAACCTGCTCCAAACAGCATCTTCCACAGGGAGGCCCCGGCCCCTGGGCTGTCCAGTGGAGGAGCCCTTGGTCGCTGTTGCTGAACCGGGGTGCAGGGCCCAGAAGGATGGCAGCACAGCTGGGTGACGGGTGTCCATGGGGAGCTCTCTGGAGAGCCCCAGTGGGGACTGCATTCAGTTACATGGCCGACCTAGCTCCACTGTGCCTGATCATCTTGAAAGATTCTTCAGGAACCTGTCACCTTAGTCATGAGAGCAGAGCATGCAATATTTCCTTTGACCTGGTGGGAAGGGCATTTATTTCTGAGATAAAAGAAATATACACAGATTTTCTACATATATGTTTTTGACTTGCTGTTAAAAACCATTTCCAAACATTGTCTGGCCTTTGAGCACTTGCGACAGTTGCCTTCGTTACTGCTTTAAAAGGGAATTTACAGATAGGGCTACAAAAAAATTTTAAAGACTTTTATTAAAAGCTTTATTCAACTGGGAAAATAAATTAATACACAAAGAAAAACAAATGGACAGTTTGTTTCTCCTGGGAAGCAATTGGCAGATTCACACAGCCAACCTTGGAATCAACAGCCAAATTCTACTACCTGTACAACCAAAGCTCCTTAAAGATAGTAAGTGGGGCAAACCAATCATATTTTCCTAGCATTGAGAGATTGACGGATTTGTTGTGCTATGGTAACCTCCCCAAGCCATGGCAGTTATTATACAAATCCATCTTGTCATGGGCCTTTCCTCTTTATCATTGATCTTCTATTTTAACGAGCAGGAGATTTTTTTCCAAGGACTGGTCTCTCTCTCTCTCTCTCTCTCTCTCTCTCTCTCTCTCTCTCTCTCTCTCTCTTAAATAGTCTTACTGGGTGCTCCCACAACTCTTATCACAATCCATACATCCATTCATGGTGTCGAGCACATTTGTACATTTGTTGCCATCATCATTCTCAAGACATTGGCTTTCTTCTTGAGCCCTCGGTATTAGCTCCTCATTTTTCCCTTCCCTCCCACACCCCCATTCTCATGTACCCTTGATAATTTATAAATTATTATTATTTTGTCATATCTTATGCTGTCCAACATCTCCCTTCGCCCACTTTTCAGTTGTCCATTCCCCAGAGAGGGTGTTATAGGTAGTTCCCTGTAATCAGTTCCCTCTCTCTACTCCACCCTCCTGGTATCGCCACTCTCAGCACTGGTCATGAAGGGATCACCTGTCCTGGGTTCCCGGTGCTTCCAGTTCCTATCTGTACTAGTGTGCATCCTCTGGTCTAGCTGGATTTATGAGGTAGAATTGGAAACATGATAGTGGCGGGGAGGAAGCATTTAGGAACTCAAGAAAAGTTGTCTGCTTCATCTTTGCTACACTGCCCCTGACTGGCTCATCTCCTCCCTGCGACCCATCTGTAAAGTCTCTCTTAAGAGTATGTCCAAAATATACGAGTTAAATCCTTTACATCATTGCTTCTTAGGAAAACTCTGACTGTACTTCTTCTAAGACAGGTTTGTTTGCTCCCTGGGCAGTCCCTTGGCATTTTCAGTTTGTTCTTCAACCCCATAATTTGACATGATTTTTTCTTCTGCCTTCTTTAGTTCTGGTCTAACCAGAAATCACCACATTTATGTCAGGTGACTTAAAATACTATGGGATGGACTGGGCTCACCTGTGTCCTTAAAGTGGCCTTTTTTGCTCTGTAGCACTTTTAAAAGGTCTTGACTAGAGGATTTTCCCAATGCGTTGCATTATTTGATTGCTTGACTGCTGCTTCTATGAGTACTGAGTGTGGATCCAAGTAGAATGACATTCTTGACAATTTCTATTGTTTCTCAGCATATCATGATGCTGTTTCTGGTTTGGTTTTAGGGACTTTTGTTTTCTTTATATTGTGTTACAATCCATACTGAAGGCTGCATACTTTAGCCTCTATCAGCAGTGTCTCAAAATGAGCACAATTAAGTATTCTGGAATTCCCATTCTTTACAATGTTAGCTGTACGTTAACAAAGCTGTACATAGGCAATAAAATAGAAGTCAACATCTTTCTAGTATTCTCCACAGATGGATCTGGAGAGATCCAGCTGATACCAGCAAAAGACTGTTTAAAGTTAATGCATTTGAAACGGTCCCAGATTAACTACCTTTAACCAGCATTTATAACTCGCGTGTATGAGGAAATGCAATTCATCTTACAACTGGAGAGGCCAGGATCGCACTGGGGAGCAGAATTGAGATGAAGGAGGAAAGCTCTGGACAGCAGGGTCACCGGTGACGTCTGAATTCTACAGACATGGTAAGCAGTGCCCACGGTTGTCCTTCCGAGTCGCTATCCGTTTCCCTTCCATCTGGTGTCAGTGCTTTGATCTTATTCTGTGAGAATAATCCCCACGCACTCTTGCTGTAAGGCCCTCTGGTGGCACTGTGGTTAAGGTTTCCAGCTGCTAACCAAAAGGACTGTGGCTCAAGCCTAGCAGCTGCTCTGCAGGGGAAAGACAGCGTCATCAGATCTCATACAGCCTTCTCACCCCCTGCGGCACGTCCACTGACAGGCTCCCTGGGAATCCAAAGGGACTCCAGGCGGAGGGTTTCATTTGGGATTTGGTTTTTAATGTCCCTTACCTATCTTTGGTAGTGTAGAGTAACACCTGTGCTACTTGATGCACAGGTTAAAAATTCTCTTCAGAGTTTTAATAAAAGTGGAAAGAAAAAGGTTTTGCGAGTCAATGTTGTAAAGCACAAATTTAACTACCATATATACTCGAGTGTCAGCCAAGGTGCCTAATTTTACCACAAAAACGGCACTTAAAATTTGCTTAAAAACTATGTTTATGTACTAGTCTATATGGTATTAACCTTTATTATGTACTATTTGGGTTATGATTAGTATTAGCTTTGCTATACATTATTATCAATTTAAAAGAATAATAAATCTGAAAAACTGATTTGGACTAACAGAAGCCATACTTTAACCAAACTATGGACATCTCTATCAGGTGAGATAAATGAGTAAATTAAGCCATGCTAATTTACACATGGTTATATCTGGCCATGCTAGATATACACATACCACTTGCAAAGGAGTCTTGCATGTGATTAGATTCTTTTTTTTTTCTTTTTCTTTTTTTTTTTTAGATTCTTTTTTTTAACATTTATATCTTACATGCTATGTACCCTTTAGAGGCATCACAAATTTTCTGCAACTTGCCAGTAGAACCCTTTGATAGAAATTGACATTCAACATATTGGTTAATAGTCTTGCATTAACCCATGAAGTTATTTACCAATATTCAAAACAGTGCGATTTGCATGGGAGCGGGGGGAGATGGAAAGGTTGAGGTTTATTTTTTATTATTATTTTGTGTGTGTGACTAAAATGGCTTCCTTTATTTGTAACTAAAGTATGACTTTTTTTTGTAACTGTCTGTGATATTTTCAGGGTTTAGCTTTGCAGCAGCTGCCTCAGAGGTTGGCTACACATTGCTTCATTTCCCTGGTCGCAGTCTGTTCCTCATTATCTCAAATGTTTCCTTCCCTAGAAGCTGTAGCCATGTTCTCTCAGGCACCATTCAGTCTGCTGCAGTGTTCAGCCTTCCCACCCCACGCCCCTGAGGACACAGTGAGAACCAGAAACCCAAGTCGAGATAATGAAGGGGTGAGTTCGCCTTCACTGTCTAGTACCTTCAGGCATTCATGTCTCCTTATTTGGGAAAGAGGGCAGAGGGCTATACTTCTCATAACAGAGAGTGCCCTAGCAGGTAGACAATTAAACTGGTGACCTGAGTCTAGCTTTGCAGAGGCTGAATTCCTGAGAAAACACAAGCCAGTTCCTGTGGCATCCTCACAATTGTTACGTGTGTGCCTGTGGTGGCGGCCACCATGTGAATTCATTTCACTAAAGGTTTCGCAACTTTTCACTGACCGTCCACTTTCTCAAAGGTGATATCTTTTTCCTGAGACAGGTCTCCCTTGATCACATATCCAAAATAGGGGACACAAAGTCTTACTGTGCTCACTTTGAAGAAGCACTCTGGCAGTGCTTCTGCCAAGATGGATTTGCTCATGTTCCTCTGGAAGTCCATGGTATGTTCAATATTATTTGCCAGAACCATAAGTTGAATGCATCAGCTCTTCTCTGGCCTTCCTAAAGCATTGCCCAGATTTCATTTGCATATGAGCTGCTTGAAAATACTGAGTTTTGAGTCGGGTCCCCCTTAGACCTCAGTGTTCGCTCTTTGGAGAAGTCTCCTCATAGATCAGACTTGCCCAATGGCAGGTGTCTTTGATGTCTTTACTGCTGCTTCCATGAGTGTTGATTATGCATCCACGCAAAACAATAACCTCCACAATTTCAATCTTGTCTCTACTGTTCATGATGTTGTCTCTTGGTCCAGTTGTGAGGATTCCTTTTTCTTTCCATTGAGTTGCAATTCATATTAAAAGCTGTGTCCTTTCATCTTCCTCAGCAAGTGCTTCCAGCCTTCTTCACTTGGGCACCAAGGCACTGGCAAATAAGCATGACTGCACACTTAAACGAGGAATGTTTGTAAGCCAAACATCTTGCTGCTGGTTCCATTTGCTTAAAAGTTAAACTAATGGGTGAAGAAAAAGACATTCCAGGCCACAGGTCCTATAGCAAGACTTTTTCTAAATGAGCTCAAGAACTCTAGGTATTATCTAGTGCCCTGAGAAAGTGTATGAACATCCAGAACCGGAGGAATCACCTACAAAAGCCATGCATCTATTCCACAATTCCAGGCAGGAATAAATTGTACTCATAAACTCAGCAGCAACTCCTATCCTCAGCCTACTTCTCATCCCTAAAGTAGTGGGGGGTCTTAGGAAGTCTCTTGTATTCACCCAATGTGATAAACCTGGAGCAGTAGAGGAGCCTAATCTTCTGTAATTTCACAAGTGAGGAAGAGAATCAGTACCAACAGCCCCCGGGTGATTCCTGTGGTTTGAAAGTTCGATATGCCTCGACCCTCCAATCATTTCATCAAATTCTGATACCAACTCAGCCATCTCAATGGCCACACAGAACTCCCATACAAAACTCACAATTATGGGGCTCAATGGAGAACTTAAGTTTACAACTCAGGTTTAGAAATTACTTGAGGTACAGTTCTTCAATAAAGACAGTCTCTTCTCCTCCATGTCCATAGGCATGACTCATGCTCCTCAGCTTGGTCTCTGCCCTGCTCAAGTAAGTGTGACAAAGCTCTTGTACCCTTTTTAAATAAGTGCCCAGAGGTACCTAACTATCAGTATGCTTCTATCCAGAGGCAATCCGCTCCAGCTCTATAAGTCAGCAACCTAGCTTTCTATCTTCTGGGTCTATGAAGTTCCCAATGTAGAGACCCCAGTTACAAAGGAAGTGCTCTGTTTCAATAATTTCTTGGTAGTACCAGGTTCCCCTTTTTATCTAGCTTCTCTCTTTTTATCAATTGTGAAATAAAGGTGTGATTCAAGTAAGGGCTTGACTTTACTAAAACCAGGAAGGGTGGTAATTTAAGTCATGCTCTCTAATAAGATCATGGCTCAAGATCCATCCCACTCTAACAGTACCTAATGAACTCAATCCAAAATAGGAGCATACCCACATGCTTACTAAAACTTCAAACTCACTGCCATCAAGTCAATTCTGACTTATCGTGACCCTAGAGGACAGGGTAGAACTACATGCTGTGGGCTTCTGAGACTGTAATCTTTATAGGACCAGAAAGAGTCTTCTTTCTCCCACAGAGTAACTGGTAGATTCAAACTGCTGATGTTGAATATTCTACCAGGCCATCAGAGTTCCTTACTGCAGGCAAAGAGGCTAGGAGCGACAACACATTTACGATGGAAGGCTATAACTAGAAGGGCTGTTAGGTAGTTCACTGCACCATGAGTGCCAATCCCCAAACAGCAAACTCATTGCTATCAAATTGATTCTGATTCACAGCTACCTGAGAGCATAGAATAGTCCAAAATAGAACTTCCTCATGGGGTTTCTAAGGCTGTAACTGTTGCAGAATGCCCTGTGGGTTCAAAGTTTCAACCTTTCATTAATAGCCAAGCATTCAACCATTGCATAACCAAGCCTCCTTATGATGCCAATTCATTCAGGTGTCATTCCTGACGTGCCCCTCATGAATCAAAGAAGCTTGAACAAAACACTCTGCCAAGTGCTGAAGCAGTTACCTGACATAAAACAGACACTTGACTACTATTGGCTAAACGTGTGTGTATGTGTGTGTGTGTTTCTAGAATTTTTCATCTGGATCATGGTCTAATTAAAGGGGTAGGCGAAGTTTTCATGCTTGCAATGTGTACCATTACATCATTCTTCATGTTTGGAAAATCATTTTCATATACATTCCTTCAAGAGATCTTCATGGTAACAGAGCAACAGAAGCATAAGCGGAGCAAGTATGATTATTACTATTATGCAGCTATCCTATATACTTCTGTATAAGCAGAGTTTTTCAACACATTTTTATGCAGTTCTTGTGGTCAAATTTGGTGACTCGACTTTTATTCAGGTCACCTTATACTTGAGTATATACAGTAAGTTAAATATCACTTAAGCAAGTTAACTCTACAGTCACACAGTTGGTAGGGTGCGTAGTTACATCCTCATGAAGTTCTTAGATAATCTACAACAGAATGTGTTTAAAACTACTTGCTACAAAGTAAAACCAAACCATCTACATTGCCATTGTGTCTACTCCAAATATCACATGTTGCACCAGTAGAACTGCTGGGTATGGTTTTCCTGGTTGTAATCTTTATGGAGGTGGATCACCAGGTCTTTTTCCAAGGTACTATTGTAGAAGTTTGAGCCACCAACCTTTAGATAAGAAGTTCAGTGTAAGCCACTTGTTCCACCCAGGGACCAAATAGTGTCTTGAAAATAGTAGTAATAATATGGAGACAGTAGAGGAGAATAATTAAATCACAGACCTTGAGTTTTATATCTAACTCCATCAGCTGTATAAGACTGAGTAAGTTATGAAACTTTTATAGGACTCAGTTTCCTAACCTGGAAGTTAATAAAATAGAACTAAAAATGCCTATCTCAAACAATTATTGTGAGAAACAAATGGGAATTTATATATAAGACACATAGCATCTAACCTGAGTTCTCCATTGTACCTCCTACCCCTCTAATAGATAAGAATATAAAATAAGAGAATTGATATGCTGATATCACAAAAAAAATAACTTAAAACACCCGGAAAAACAAAATTTTACACAAAGAGAATGGATGAGGAATACAAACAGAACTGCCTGAGAGTAAATATCATTTGCAAATCATAGTGCCTATAGATATTAATGGACATCATCAAGTTGATTTTGACTCACAGCATGCGCCTATGACAGACTAGAACTACCGCCATAGGATTTTATTGACTCTAATCTTCACTGAAATAGATCAAGTCTTTCTTTCACAGAGCTTCTGGTGGGTTCAAGCTGCTAACTTTTGAGTTAGCACCTGAACACTTATGATAGGTAGGTTTATTGTGCCAAACTCACCAATAGAAACATGTGGAAATAATAGCTTGACGTTTGATTGTGGGACAAAGAGATAAATGGCTCTTTATCTGCATAGCCTGTGCCCCCTCTCTCTTGCTCTCTGGTAATTGGAGCAGCTGCTTTAGCTAGTTCTCTGTCTCAACGTGTGAGCTACACTACCTATGGGACAAGCCAACCCATGGATTGTGTCACTAGAGCTTGAGGTTCCTTCGAGACCTGCTTCACTGTGCTGTTGGTTTATACATTTCTTGAGATTGAGGCTGGTAGATCCTTTTGTTTTGCATTGTTTGAGTTTAATATCTATCTGAGTTGGCCTGCCTACCCTTCTGAGCTGGTGACTATTGGTGACCCACCCTGCTGTTTGCTGCCTGCAGGTGGACTGCCTGCATAGCCTGAGAGAAGACTCAGCTGTGTGCTTCCTTGACCCAACAGCTCTTGTGAATTGAAAGACTTCTCATATATTACCTGCTCCATTGAACTGAATTGAGCTGAGCCCTTTGTACTGCTATGTGGACTAATTAGCTGCTATATTGTGTCATGCATATATATATATATATATATATACACATATATGTAGTTTCTCTAGAGAACCCTGCCTAACACAGCACTTAGTTGTCACACCATCAGGTCTTATATATCTGTGTATTATTTAAACTCCATAGTATAATGAAGCTAAACCACTTCTAATAAAATAATACAATGGGGAGACAATTGCATTGGACTTGAAAAGGTGGGAAAAAGAGAGTTAGGGAATATATATATAGTGAATATACATATATATATATTCATTCTTAAATGTCTTCCTCTTAGAATCATTCCAAATTATCCAGAACACATTTAAATCAGGACATGTATCAAGAGGCAAAAACAATAACTGAAATTAAAAATGCAGAGTGACTGAGGAGAGGCGCTAGGGAACAAGTGTTGACAAGTAACTGGAACCTTAAGAGAAGTCCAGCCACAGTGTCTAGTGCACAAGGATCAAAAGTATAGAACTATCTTCTCCTTTTACTCTCCAGGGTCTTATGAAGTATAACCGCTCCTGGACAAAGCAGCCAGTTTCTCCATAAGATGTTCTTTAGTAAAACCTGTCCCCATTGCCTTTTCTCAACACCAGACTTGAGTTGTTCTCATTTACTTTTAGTGCAAAGGACTCTGGGATGTCAGCTTCACAATGGACATTTTTTGACTCCCATGGACTCCCCCCCGCTGAGAGAAAGATGGCTTGGAAGGGACCTGACCAGTTTTAAAACTAACAATTTTTCTATGCGCAATAAAATGCTTCTTCTTCTCCAAGATCTTTCTGGCACTGCCAATGAATGTTTCATATCAGTTAAATAATAATCCAGCATAAGGAGGAAAAAATTGGACTTATTTTTGTCTGCCAACTTCAAGATCTTTGCAGAATGCAAGGCATCTTCAGTGTATTAGCATCAGTGAAGTCAACCCTGCTTCTAAATTAAACTGTGGTGATCATAAATAAAAGCACTGGTGCTGATATATCTGTAGATACATTTGCACATAATATATAGACTATATATGTTTCTTTTACTTTTAAGTATACATTCATATATTTGGAAAAAACAAGCAGACCCACTGCCATTGAGTCTATTCTGACTAACAGAAACCTTACATAGGGCTTCCTAGGGTGTAAATCTTTCTGGGAACAGGTAGTCTCATCTTGCTACCACAGAGCTGCCGGTGGCTTTGTTCCCCTGACCTTGCACTTACCAGTCCAAGCTCTGCCCAACTACCCAATTGCATTCCCAGGCTTGTGTGTGCATAACATGAAACCAAACTCCGAACTCACTGCCGTCACGTCCATTCCAACTCGCGGTGAGCCTTTTGGACAAAGCAGAACTGTCCGCGGGTTCCTGAGGCTTTTACCGGAATAAAAAGCATCGTCTTTCCCCCACAGAGCAGCTGGTAGTTTCAATCAGTTCATTCTCCCTGATTCAAAAGGTGAAAAAGATGGATATTTAATAAATGACACACCTCATCACGGAAATTAAAGATGAGAGTTTATAAGCAACGGCAGAGATTCATTAATACCCCTGACAAAGGAATTCAAGGGATACAGTCAATGTCAGGGCATCAGGCTCCCCATAGGGGCAAGATGCGCCGGACAGCTCCTGGACGGGGTTACAGCCTTGGCCACTCTGGAAGGCAGTTCCCCTTAGCCCTCTGGGGTCACGCTGAGTCAGAGTGGACCCAGCAGCAGCGGTTTGGCTTTCTTGCCTTTTGTTTATGCCCACTTGACCACAACCGACTGGGCAGGATGGGCCCTCACCAAGATCATCCAGTCTTGAGGGTGACTCATCACTTCTGAATGTGAACTGCAAGCAGAAATGGGCATTTAGCAGAGGGACAGGAAGTGTAAACACGATATGGCTGAGTCACAGTGGAGCCAAGCCCAAGAATTAGGGCCCATGAGCCACCGATGCTGGCAGGACAGTAAGACAGCAGTTTATTGAGTGTCCTGAGCAACCTGCCTGCACCATGGCTTCTGATTGCTGCATGAAATCTCCATTGTGCAACATTTCCTGCGGGAAAGAAGCCCCACTGCCTTCCCTGGGTCCTTATTTATTTCCAGCCAGTCCTCTTCCTCACCAGGAGCTCGGGTGGTATAGCGGTTATGCATTGGGCTGTGATACAAAGGTCAGCAGTTCAAAACCACCAGCCAACTTCATTCAAGGAGGACTAGCCTTTCAGCTCTCGTAAACAGGGTCTGAAATTCACAGGGACTGTCCTGCCCTGTCCTAGAAGGTCGCTGCGAGTCGGCCTCAACTCCATGGCAGTGAGTTTGTCTCTTCCTCACAAATGAAAGAACACAGCCCGAACAAGGGAAAGAATCTTTTCTTCTCAGAGGAGTTCTTAATCAGAAAATCTCCCTCGACTGCTTCACTATCCAAATAACCCTCCAGCCACGAGAGCCCCCTCCACTCCCTTGACCCTTTATTGTGTACTACTGCTGTGTTCCGCCAGCCATCGCTTCCGTGGCCTTGGCCTTCTCTCCCAGCTTGACTGTGACTTGGAGGGGAGAGCCGTCTGTGTCCCGCACAAAGTAAGGACCGACATTTGGCCAGAATCTCCAAGAGTCTCAGGGCTAACAATTGTAGCTCATCAGTTCCTCCTCCCACAAGTAAGCAAACACCTTCTGTCTCCTAAAATGGATCACTTGTGAGGTCAAATGCACTCCAACTCCCAGAGCTCTCATGCGCATCATAGAACTGCTCTCCAGGGCTTCCGAAGGCGCAGACTTTACTGGGCGAGAGAAAGCCGATTGTAAGATTGACCACGGCCGTTTTGTCCTATAGGGTGGAAATCCACTCGGCGGCAGAATCGGGTCTTGTCATCTGTGCTGAAAGCAGATGATTAAGTCTTCTCTTATACAGAGCAGCTGGTGTGTCCAAACCAGTGACCTCAACCACCAGCCAAGGGCTTCAGCACTGCGCCACCAGGGTTCCTGGCAACGTATCTAGGAAGCCTGAAAGCTCCCTCACAGGTGGCTAGAACCAGGTCTGTAATGGCAAACATCTTATTCATCTGATCTTATTATCAATGCAAATCTACATCGACAAAGAGACCTCCAATGTGGAACTTGCTGTACTGAGAGAGCATCTTCTTCCAGACCACTGTTGATCTTTTTTTTTTTTAAGCCCACATTCTGTGAAACCCCTAGGACTCTGTGAAGTCATTCCATTTTCCAGTAAAACAGAAGGAAAGAAAGGAGCCACTCGAGTGGGTGAGATGCTAAGTCACGGCGCACCCCTTTGACACTTTGACCAGTCTGCCATATTGGACATGGTAAGATTTATGCTGTCGCCCTAAGCAGAAACGGTAACCCACGCCTCAAGTGAGCATTTCAGAATCTAATTGGCCCAAAGGAGTCTCCCCACCTTTAGGTCCTTATTTCCTTTGGCTAGGAGTTTTATCTTGGATGTGAAAAGACCAGTCCTCTAGATCCATCTTGGATCTTTTATAATGAACTTGTCCATCGGAATGTGCCCAGATCAGGCTTAGGCTTTGGTAGACATGCTGAATGAACAAGGTTCAGGGTATTCAAAAGCAGACTGTTACCTCTGATCCCGAAAGAAGAGGGAGGTCAGGATCCTGGAAATTCTGTCTTCAGAAAGTTTGCCCTGTGTTTTGCAGAGAGAGAGAGGGGGAACAGTCTTCAGATGAGACCAGGTAAAGGGTTGTGGCAAAGAAAACCTTGAGATGACCTTGATACTGAACTTGCAGGAAGTCGGGCTGTCCAGTGTTGGATAGTCAGCAGCTTGCCCTGCATATCTCATTTTCACTTCTGGAGGGAAAGAGCAGTTACAGTCCGCTGACCCTTATGAGTTAACTATGTCTTTCCAGCATTCACTCCTTCATTCCACGGCCAGTGTTTCACCCAATAGATGTCACCTAATTTTTTACATCTGGTAAGCCAGGAGTATGAGTAGAGACTTCTGTGAGTTTGGAGGAACACTATAAATGAGATACAAGATCTTCAAATCTCTTTCCCCTCCTGCCATCACTACCAGCATCGTTCAAAAGCAGACTGACCCTATATGGTTCTGAATTCCTTGGCAATTATCCCCACCCCTTTATTAACTTTAATCCCTTTACTTTGTCTCCTATTCTCACCCTGCAAAAATCCATATTCCTACTTAGAAAAAGAACTCTGCTTGTATCTTTTCTTCCCTCTGTGGTCTATGTGGTTGACTTATCTGTTTAGTCTTCTAATGTTAAAGGGTCAGTCTTGGCTGACCTTATGAAGCCCCAGATGTCAAAATGGCCTAAGGTAGGGTCAGATGCTAACTTGAGTTTAGTTCTGGCTCTGTGAATTTTCCCTCCCTACCAAATGTCACACTTGATGAAGAAGTAACTGCTGGTACTTAAGTATTTCTGACACCACCTACATCCATTACTTCATTGAAACATTTTGCTCAATATCTTCTCCCTTCTGTGGATGAATTAACTGTTCCCAACATTAGCCACCCTCTTAGGGGAACCCAGGCCAGTTATGACATCCCTTCAACAATCCTGAGATTGAGCCCTTCTCCCTCCTGATTCATAGTGGAAGCTGAAGACTGTCTGGACCAACAGGAAAAAGAGTATGCACTACAGAGAAGATAACCAGAGATGATGTTTGCTCATATGATATATTGAACCCTATAAAATAGCTGGGTTCTTGAGTCACTGGGAGAAGATGAGGCAGTCAGGGTGCAGTATAGCACTGATGAAGCATACTACTTTCCTCTAGTTCTTTAATACTTCCTTCCCCCTTCCCCCACAATCATAACTCCAATTTTACCTTATAAATCTGGCTAGACCAAAGCATGTAGAGGGGTACAGACAAGAGCTGTAAGCACAGGAAATCCAGGACAGATAACCCCTCAGGATCAATATTGAGAGTAGCCATACCAGGAAGGTAAAAAGAAGGCAGGGGGGAGAGGGGGGACCAATCACAATGATCTACCTATAACCTCATCCCAGGGGGATGGACGATGGAAATGTGGGTGAAGGAAGACATTGGTCGGTATAAGGTCTGAAGAAAAAATTTATAAATTATCAAGAGTTCATGGGGAAGGGAGAGTGGGGGGCGTGGAGGGGAGAAATGAGGAGGTGATATCAAGGGCTCATGTAGAAACAAAGTTTTTAAAATGATGATGGCAACAAATGTACAAACGTGCTTGACACAATATATGTATGTATGTATTGTGATAAGAGCTGCATGAGCCCCCAATAAAATGATCTACTAAAAAAAAGAGTTTATACGCTAGAAGTCTGATAGGCTCCCTCCTCCCAAAAGATTTCTATTTTAAAATCTAAATAAGAGTGACATATACCCTGACCCTCATCTGAGGAAGTGAAAACACCACACCCAAACAAGCAAGACTGATGGAAAAACATACGAATGAAGGACACTCTTATTTTGCTCCACAATCCACAAGGCTGATTCAAGAGAGCTGCTTCATTGCGGTCAATAACTCATTCGAAACTAAACCTCAGAGAAGCACTGCCCTCCCAGAGAGGATGACACAAAGAACTGGCCCAGAGAGACTTGACCAATGCAAGGTCACCCAGGAGTCCACAGGCTGAACGTGGTGTGAACCTCAACCCTACCAATGTCTGGCCTTTGGTTGACCAATAGTCGTATTTCCACTTTCAAAGTCGTGATCCAAGAAATACAAAACCAAAGACTTTACTCAATGGAGACCCACCCATCTTTGAGACTCCTCTTGACAGATCCAACTTCCTTTAGAAATTCTGGTGTTTGGTAGGTAATGTTAGGTCTCTAAATCTTCATAGATCATCTTCTCCTTTCTGCTCCTCGGAGTTCTGAAGGAAAGACTCTGCTCTACGAAATAATAAATGTGTGCAAACATACACATATGGTATTTGGGCTGTATCTCAAGAATAAGAATGAAGCAAAACTTAAAGCCCCAATGTCTGCAGTGAATTAAGTATATGGTTTAAAAACCATGCAATAAATCAAACTTTATTTAGCATATCCAGGGGAACCACCATTATAAGGCTCTAACTTTATGGCATTATGTTATTTTGGTCTCTCATTATTTCTAAATGTTTGCCCCCAAAATATGGCTTTTAATTCAAGAGAATTACCAAGTTTCTGTTAGGAAAAAACCCATCATACATCATCTGTGTAAGCCACATCGACAAATCTAAAAGCAAGTTCTAAAACACACACACAAACTTGCATCCTCCATACCCCTGATTCTAGTCTCATGAACTTTTCAAACTATTGAAAAACTTATTCCAAGTATTTTTTTAAAAAAGAAAACAAGTGAGAATATATGGTGCTGTGGCTAGGTGCCCTCAAGTTTGTTCTGACATGTAACGACTCTTTGTAGAACATAACTGAACACTGCCCGGCCCTGCGCCATCTCATCATGGCTATTAGGTTTGAAGCCAGGGTTGCAGCTTCTTCTCCAATGTTGCCTGTCCTCTAGATTACCAAGCAAAATGTCCTTTTCCAGGGACTGGTCCCTCCTGATCACCCATACACGAGATGAAGTCTCTCCTGCCTCACTTGTAAAGGGCTTTCTGTTTACACTTCCCCTAACACAGATTTTGTTCAGGGTGTATTTTAACCCTCTACAGAAACAGAATAAAGAAATGCAAATTAATCAAAGCCCACAGTGCTCATTGCATGCATCAGTTTAAGGATCCATTTTGTCATGCTTTGACTGGAACCCCTGATGATAAGAGAAAAGCAAAGCGGCTGCCATGGAGTTAACCGAGTCCTGGCAGACCTGTCTGTGTCAGAGTGGACTACGTTCAAGAGAATTTCAAGGACTGATTTTTCAGGAGAACATTGCCAGGCATTCCTGCCAAGGTTGGGCTTTCAGGCTCTGGATGAATGTGAATCTCCGATCTTTGGGTTAGCAGCAAGCATCTTCACTGTTTGCACCCCCAAAGGCCTCCCTGCATGCTAAGAATATTAAAATTCCTCTACCTTTCCAGACTCCAAAAGTCATTTCAATTAGCAAATGCTTCCTGGGCACCTGGCAGATACATAGCACAAGGCTGATAGAAACATAGAGCGGTCATCCTCTTCCAGAGGGGTGGGAAACATTATGAAAGCATTTGAGCCAGTGATTCCCCCGTGTGCTCTAAGAACACACACTCTTGACTCCAGAGTTTTGATATGAAAAGAAGAACTTTTGGGACAAAGTTTAATAAAAAACAAATGCTGAAATAATTCAAAATCAACTATCAGTAATGACATGACAAGACCTCAACAAAAAAGAAAAAGAAAAGAAGAATCTTTTTCTGCAAAGCTGGTTTGAAAAGTTTGCTTGATATATTTCTGGGTACAATTTGGAAAATTTTAATATTGACAGGATTTTAGATGGTACTAGACAATTATTGTCAATATTCTTGGATATGATAAAAGATATTGTAATTGTTGGAAAATTTCCTTTATAAAAAGTGCAGGCGAAAGTATTTAGAGAAGAAGCATCATGACTGAAACTTACTTTAAAATGAATAGCAAAGCATTTAGATAGGTAGATAATATAGTGGAATGCTAAGAGTTTGTACATCTAAGTGAGGGTGATATAGGGATTGTACTATTCTTTCAACTTTGCTCTATGTTTGAAAATTTTCATCGTGAAGGTAGAACTGGAAAAAAAAAGAAAAAGAAAACCATTTTTAAGCCAAACAGATTTGAAAATTGCAATCTTGAACAAAGATAAGTCATTTTCTTTATGGTAGACTCAAATGTGCAAATGTGAATTGCAACACTGTAAGACCAGGATGCTGTTGGATTAGGGAATCCCTGTGGTGTACTTCATTTACCAAGGATCACCCCCATGGCAAACACTGAGTTTAGTGAAGGCTGACTTGTGAGCTGCTCTACTCACTTGAGAAGCTTAGAAAGCAGAAATGGAGTGGGATGATTGCAAAAGATATCCTCCGAAGCTTGAATCTAAATTGAGTTCTGAAATGAACCCCTGAGAGAAGAATCAATTTGAGATAACCAAAACCCATACCCACTGACTTGATTGGGATCATAAGTTGCATGTTGCATAAGTAGAAATGGATCCCACTAGGTTTTCAAGGCTGTGACCTTCCGAAAGCAAATCATCAGGCTTTCTGGGCAAGTTTGAATCTCGAATATTTTTTTTGTGTGTGGTATCACTGCCCTGGAGGGAGTAGGAAGCCCAGCCTTGCTCCCGGAGATTCGAACTGCCAGCCCGGTGGGCCGCAGGCCCGCACACAACCACTAGGCCACCAGGGCTCAGCCTCCAACCTTTCCATTAGTAGTTGATCACTTAATCTTGTGCCACTCAGGGCCCAGACTCAGCAGGGGAGTGATGGGGGGACCAGAGGAAGAGAGATTTCCAATGAGATAAAACAAGAATCCACTAAACTCTAGAGTGTGGAACAAGCAGGGCACATGTAGAAGTCAATGACTAGGACAGCCTTACTCAAGAGAAGGGTTCATTCACCCAAGAGAAAAGTAAGCGTGAAATTAGAAAGGCTGAAAATGCTAGTCAGATATTAGTTGTTTTATTCTTTTTTCCTAACACTCATTAAAAAATTCGAGCGACATCACTGTGATGCTTTAATATGTAAGAAAAAGGAGAGTCGGAGAGAATGAAATTCTTTTGCTTGAGCCCTCACTGACAGTCAATTGCCATCTTAAGAGGTGAGCCCAGATTTGACTCCCAAGCTACCGTCTCATCCCAAGGTTTTCCTCATAAAATCAAATGAGAGACTCTTCTCACGAACACACCAGACAGGAACAACACTGCCAAAGAGCGCAAGTCAACTGTGTAAGGTTTAAGAGTTTTGTTTTGTTTTCTTAGAAACAACAGAGGCTTCTGAGTACACATGGACTATCCGTGGTTTAGAAACATCTGAATTATGTCTAACCTCCAGATGTAAACAACCCCATAAAGCCTATTATATTGAAAATGTGAAGCCCAGATAATCAATCATTACAACAAACAAAAGAGCATTGTTTTAGTGACATGGACTAAAACATTAAGATTATTATGACTGTGCTAATGTTAAAAATACTTTCTTGCAGCTGGTGGTGTTTCCTTACTGCATTGTTAATACGAAGACAAGCGTTATTCTAAGATAACCATTTGACTATGTGGCAATGCGATACAAACCAGTCCTGACTGTTCTGAGTACAGATCCGATTTAAAGACAGACTTAGGGATGGAAATTGTTCATAATGCAGCAACGGCCTGAGCTGGAGGAGAGTGACGTGAAACTGGTGTTTGCAGAAGATAAGCTCAACAATGGTACTCAGGATGGATTAAACGAGGAAGGAAGCAGATTCTGGGATTCCGTTTCAAGATTGTTTGGGTGATTCTGATAGGAAAGGAGAGCCCAGACAAGCATGGTGGCCGGAACGGGGACATCGGAGGAACTGATTAAGCCGTTTCAATAGGATTAGCAACGCTGCATGACTGATTGAAGGTAAGTGTTGCTCTTGTTCAACTTGCTCCACCAGACCCCCACCTACCCCACCCCCTCTCCAGGGAAGGTACAACCAATGAACCGCTGAAATGGCCACAGAGAGAGGCACTCCAAACCAAACGATCCTCACTGCCATAACCCTGCAGTACAGGCTAGAATGGAATTACGCAGATTATAACTAGGGGAGTAGAAAGCTTCAGCTTTCTCCCGAGGAGCAGCTTCCGGGTTCCAACTGCTAACCTTGCCGTTTCCTGCCCAACGTGTAACCACAACCCCAGCAGGACTACTCCCCAGGAAGGAACAAACCAGCTAACCCCTACATTTGACCAGGGTCCACGATGTACAAGGAGACTGAGCACAAAAGGATCCACCATATATATATATATATATATATATATATATATATATATATATATATATGTGTGTGTGTGTGTGTGTGTGTGTGTGTATGCATATGAAGGGGCATCAACACACTGGTGACAAAATTCCACTATCTTTGCATTTCATTTTAACATGACTTGCTGATCTGGAAGCCCCCTTAGAGGCATCACCTCAAGGAATGACTCTTCAAAACCAGTTACTCCCCTTCAGAGTGTCAAACGTTTACGTTTTTTTAAAAGAGCCTCCTTAGTCTCCAATAACTCCAGAAGATACAAATGGTTAAGGTGTTTGCCTACTAAGTCAGCAGTTCAAGTCCATCCAACGATACTGCAAAGAAAAGCCTAGACATCTATTTCTTGAGAAAAAGAAAAGGCAGCCACTGAAAAACGCTATGGGACACATTTCTGCTCTGACATGAGTCAGAATTAACTTGACAGCAACTGGTTCTGGTGTTCTTTTCAAGCATGGACTTGAGACCCACTTATATGAGGACAGAGGTCAGGAACACAAGGACTAGGTTTTAGTCCCAATTTGACCACTTGATAGCTGAACAACTTTGAGCCATTTCCTTCAACTTTTCAAGCGCCAGTCTCTCATCTTCAAGATGGAAAAGATGACTTAAGAATTTCATTCCAGGCGTTAAATTCTATAATTCTCATAATCAGCACCAAATGACAGATCTTTGGCCAAAGTGAAATGTCTCTGGAGTAAACTGTCTGCTGGGCCCTCCCCTCTCTCTCTTTGATCCAGCTTACACATATGTGAAAACTGGCATCAACCGTCAACACAAGACCAGTCTCTAATTCCGGGTCCCTTAGGCTAGAGCTCAACAGCCTGGCCACCTGGAGTGACTCGTGACAGGTTGAGAGTGCCACATCTCAGACAAAGTACACCAGCCTTCTACGAGATTCGCCAACCATTACAGGGGCGTCATAACATTCCACTTTCCCATAGATGTATGAGCGAACTAAGACAGCGCCAAGTAAATGGCTAAATCTCAAGTATCGTGTTTCCATCTTCTTGGTTTATCAGTAAAAGCCTGCCCATGAACATGTAGTGGTTGCACTAGATGGATAAAAGTTTTCTGCCGAATGGTTACATGAAAAGGAAAATGCTCAGGTCCAGTCACTCTGATTCTTTTTGCTTGAATACACTTTCCCAACTGGATGCGGAGAACTCTGTCTTTTGATTGGCTGCAGACAGAACCCTTCGAGAATCCTAGTATGGAATTAATTTGTAGATCCAAAGTCCCACCAACATATCCAAATTTGCTCATCATTGCATGCCTTCAAAAGCCCCTCAAATAGAAAAGATGGCGTTTAAGAGTAGGAAAGCTAGCAAGGGACTACAAAGGTCAGAGTCCTTGGCTGGGCGTCTACAGGATGTGCACAGAGTGACTATCGCCAGGCTTACTGAGCTAGACATAGCTCTCTCGCTGTTTCCTTACATGAGCTCTTCAAGGTGCTGCTTTTTATCAATAGCATGAGTCAGCTCCCGCAGGAGTCTGTTAAATGGAAAACAGACAGCTCAGGCCCATGTTCAACACTACTACACATTGTTCCATCCATAGAAATGAGAATGGGACAGTGGCCAGGCTGTCGGGTAGGGATGAGAGAGAGCGAATTGATTCTGAAATAGTAAGATCAGAAGCCATCTGTCAAAATAAAACCCATCAATAGCAATAAATGACCTTTGGTTTTGTGTGGGGGGTGGGGTGGGGGGGTTAGAGTGGCGTAAGGACAAGCCAGAGAGGATAGTTAAGAGGGGTTTCCTCCTAAGTCGATCTCAAGGCATTGAATTAAATGTATGTTGTTGAGTCAAAGGAGATTTTAAGAAGTAGCCAGAGGCAACCAGGAAAGTGGACAAGGGAAGAGAAGTTGGTGCAGGGTACATCCAAACCAGAAACCACAGCTGTCGAGGGGTTACCAACTCATGTCACCCTCTAGGACAGGGCAAAATTGTCCCTGAGGTCTGTCAAGGCTGTGAACTTTACAGAAACCGAGTGCCTGATGTTTCTCCCAGGGAGTCCTTGATAAATTCCAATCCCACCCTTTAACCACTGATGCCCCAGGGTTCCTGTATCTTAACTAGCACATCATGACGAGTGTATAATACATTGTCCAGATGCACTGGGTACCTGAGACTCAGTCCTTCCGCGTGTGTCTTGGATGCAGTCTGGATCATTTCTCAGTGTTATCTCCCTGCAAGGTAAGGATAAATGCAAACTAGTTCCCCCTGAGGCCGTGCCAGCTTATGGTGGCCCCACATGTTACCCAGCAGTTTCAGGATTTCCAAGACTGTGGACTTCTGGAAGCGCATTCCCAGGTCTTTCTTTCAATGAACCCCAGGGTGGTTGAAACCACTATACGGGGGGGGGGGGGGGGGGGGGTAGTCTTCAAGTGATGAACAGCGTGGTTCACCCAGAGAACAGGAGTAGATGGCCTCCAACTCGCTTTCATTCCCAATGAGAGGACTCCTTCCAAGGGCATTCCAACCCCACTGCCAGTGCATCCATTACGGCTCACAGCAAACCCTCTGCTGTGTTTCTGACACCGTTAGAAGGAGTCCAGGTGGCAGAGAGAGTTATGCTTTGCGCTGCTAACTGCAAGGTCAGCAGTTTGAAACGACCAACCTCTCGGGATAAAGATGGAGGCTTCCCCCTTCTGTTAGATTGATAAATCAGACATGCACGGGAGCAGTTCTGCTCTGTCCTGGAGGGTGATCATAAGTCCAAATTAAGGTAATAGTAATGAGGCTGTACATCTGGATGGGGGCAGAGAGACCACTGGTCTGTGGCTTTCTTGGCAGCAGCAACAGGGCATTAACTCCTGGAAGCTCGTTCCTGCCCACCTGGAGGCCAGGAACAAGGTCGCTGTAATGACGGCGAGAAGCTGTCACCCACAAGCCCTGGGAAGAGGCATCCAGGGAGACGCGGGTGTGGCACCGTTCGTGTCAGCTAGAGTCTGCTGAGAAGTGTGACCTTTGGACACCCGGTAGCAGAAATGTTTGTATACCCCCAAATGTCACGCAGCTCCTGTTGTATGGTTTAATGGAGGGGCAGCCTTTGGGAATCTGGAGACGGGAGACAGGACCAAGCCAACTTCCATTTGTGTGTGGTCATTGCGTTCTGTTCCCACTGCCACTCCACTGGATTCCTGCAACAGTTTCCAGGCCTGCCAACTTCTGTTCCAGCCATATTTGCTTCTACCTGTTCTTAATGAGCAAACATCCGATAAGCGATATTTATTCTTCTGGTATGCCCTCTCTTCCTCCCTCTGCTTCCTCACGGCTTGGCCATCGCTCAGGATCCAACTCAACTCCTACTTCCTCCATAAAATCTCCTCCTGGTCATTCCAGGTCAATTTGACCTCCCACAACCCACCGTGCTAAATCCTACAGGCTTTCTTCTCTGCACAGCCAGCTTATTGAGCTTAGAGAATACGACATGAAACAAGCACATGTGTGCTCAGTACCTATGCGCTTTGAAGGAAGAAGCTGAGCAGAACCAGAAAACCACCACCTTTAATACTGTCTGGCCGGACATCCTCTGGGAGATCATGTGTTGAGCTGCTGCCATCAATCCTGGAGTCGTCATATCAAAAACTCCCTGGCGGTGCCATTGTTGGGGGCTTTGCTGATAATTGACAAGTCAGTGGCTTGAGCCTACCAGCCACCAGGTCCTGTCAAGAGTACAGACTAGGGAACTCTGTGGGGACTGCTCTATTCTGTCCAGTGGGGTCTCTATGCATGGAAGAGACATGGCAACTGGTGTTTGTTTATTTGTTTTTCTTTGTTTACTGGTCGATCCCAGGAACCTATACTACACCTGGGAGTTCCAGAAGTGCCAAGCACGCTTGAGTATTTTCCTTCTTTCTTTCTTTTTAATATTTATAATCATATGCTTTAAGTTTTTTATCATTTTATTGATGGTTCATACAACTCTTTATTACAATACATATATACACTGTATGTGCAGCACATATTTGTTGCCATCATCATCATTCTCAAAACATTGCCCTCTAATTTAAGCCCTTGGTATCAGCTCCTCATTTTTCTGCTCCCTCCCTAGTTTCCCCCTCCCTCATGAACCCTGATAATCTATAAATTATTAATATTTTGTCATATTATACACTGTCTGATGTTCACACACTTTCCTGTTGTCCATACCCTAGAGAGGTGGTCATATGTAGAACTTTATAGTGCTCGCTTTGGCAGCACATATATATAGAACCCTATAATCAGTTCCCCCTTTCTACCCCAACCTCCCGGTATGGCCACTCTCACCACTGGTCCCAAAGGGATAATCTGTCCTGGATTTCCCATGTTTCTGGTTCTTCTCTGTACCAGTGTATAGCCTCTGGTCTAGCTGTATTTGTAAGGTAGAATTCAGATCATGATAGTGGGACTCTGAGTATGTTCAAGGAGCCACACACTAATTTTGAAAGTACATATTCCAAAGAGAGGTCAGCCCAGGAAAGAGGACATCCCTGGTCTGTGACCAGAGAAGTACCCTGGAAGTCCCTACCTTAAGGTTTAGGAAAATATTTGTTTTCCAGTAACTGGAGGGCCCTTGATCTTCTTCACAAAGAGAGGACATGGAGTTGACTGTCTGGCAGGGGGATGGTGAAACAAGGTGATATGGCTCTGGAAAAGAAGGAAGGCGAGTGAGGGTTGGGATGAGAAGGGTGTTGCTAGGGCAGGAGGGTGGAAAAACAAACAATCCACTGCCTTCAAGTTGATGCCAACTCGAGACCTCCTGAAATAGCATGATAAAACAGAGAAGACTTTGGAAGCAGGCAAGATAAACAGGTGTAGGTACTTTGCTCTGCAGCATGTAACCAAGTACAGTCTTCAGAGAGACCTACATACCTAATTAAAGCCAGCAACTCGTTGTCTATCAAGTTGACTCTGACTCCTGGTGATCCCATGTGTTTCAAGGTAGACTATGCTCTTCGGGGGTTTTAATAAGTGAGTTTCCAGAAGTAGTTCCCCAGGCATATTCTTTTGAGGAGTCTCTGAGTTAGCAGCTGAGCTGACCAGAGCTAACTGCTTCTGCTGCCCAGGTACTCCCTAACTAACCAAGCCCTCCCAATTCCTACCTTTCTGGGCTGACCCTTGGTAGTAGTTTTCCTCATTCTTACCTTATTCAAAAACCTTGTTTCAGTTCACTACAAGCAGACTGGCAATGCAGGCTAAGATCTGTAATCTTTTGTCCTTTGTTTCACTATTCATGAAATGACTTGCTTCTTTATATACAACCAAGGAACCCTGGTGGCATGGGGTTTTAGGCATTGAGCTGTGAACCACAAGGTTGGTGGTTCATATCCACCTCCTGTTCTCTCAAGAAGCTGAGATGCTGCTCCCAGAAAGACCTACAGTCTCAGAGACTCTAAGGAGCAAATACTGTTCTCTCCTACAGGGCGACTGACTACGAGTAGTTAGAACTGACTCAGTATCATCAGGTTATCTACAGCAAATCTCAAAGTCAAGGTTTCTTCATGATATACACAGCTATTTTCCCCATGTCAACAAGATAATGCTGTTGTTTTCTGGGCTGTTTTTGAAGGCTAAAACTGCAACTGACTTGAGAGGGGTTCTGAGTCGCAAATCAGCCTTTGTTTTCATCAAGCTTAATGCTATCCAAACATGTCTGGCTTTTCTTGCCTCTGCGCTTTCCCATTTTTTATTTCATCCAAATGAAGTAGTTGGTGGCTCTAAAGTTGTTTCGTGCTCACAATAATGACTTCTTAAAAAAAAATCCTAGCCAAGCCTTTATTTTCTGGCCTTGAAACCGAGTGCACAGTTTCCTTAGAAAGAAAGTTATCCAACTATTTTTGGAAGAACAATGCACTTTGGTCATCTCCCAGGATGATTCCATGTTGAAGTTATTGCAGTTTTTCACAGATCCAATTCTTGACCCATGATAAATTAGAGCTGAAAATCCAGTAGGATATCATTATTCAGTCAGAGGTACCCAGTTGTCCTTGCTGTACAAGTAAGATGCTTCTGGTCACTTTCTTAAATACCAATTACCAAACAGTGTCATAATACAAGAATTCCTTTTGATCTTGCAGTCATTCTCTATTCTAGAGCGCTATTTACTGTTTCCAGAAATTAGACATGTTAAGCTCAAGTAAGTAACTTTTGGATTCTTACCAAGAAAGTTGTGTAGGATGAAATTTAAAAAAAAAAAAACATGAAATCACTTCTTAGTCATTTACTTCTTCAGTCCATCGGTGGTGTTCTGTACAATGTCTTCTTCCTTTGTTCTGTTAATTGGATAACCAGAAACCTATGGCATTTTCTCCAAGTAATAGAATTAAAAGAACTTGGGACTTATAATACATGAAAGCACAACACTTAGCCCAGGGTAAACCATCAGCAGTGTAGATTGATAAGAAGAATATGTGTGTGTGTGTGTGAAATGAAGTTTAAAGATTATAAAAATAATCACTTCTGGATGGCATTTGAGTTTCATAACCCAAGCTCTGAAAGTTTTCGGGCAAAAACTGGATTCTCATCCTGAGGATGCCCATACCTCCTGTCCTCGGACCAGTTAACAACTTCTTCTCAGCCTTGGGAGCATGAAACAAGGCAGAGATAAACCTACTGACCAAAAAGACTAGGTAACATAGTGTTAGGAGACTACCTGAAAAAGAACATGGAAAACCTAAAGAAGGCAAAGATCTTTTCACTATTTAAAAACAGACTCTAGAATTTAGAGTCTAATGGATGCTGCTATTAGGTGCTGTCAAGTCTGTTCTGATTCATATTCCCCGGGTACAGCAGAAGGAAACATTGCTCAGTCCGGAGCCATCTTCACAATCCTTATATGTGAGTCCCGTGTTGCAGCCACTATGTTGGTCCAGCTCATTGGGAGGTTTCATCGTTTCCACTCATCTCTTCAGATAACATATCCAAAGCACATGAAATGAATTCTCATCCCTTGGTTTCAGGGAACATTTGATGGTACTTCTTCCAAGATTTTTCGTTCTTCTGGAAGTCCATGGTACTTTCAGTATTCTTCAACAATACCATATTTCAAGTGCATTTATTCCTCTTCAGTCTTCTTTATTCAATGTCCAACTTTCACACATATATGTGAGGTGATTGAAAATATAATAGCGGGGCTGAGCCCCGGTGGCGCAGTGGTTGTGCACGGGACTGCGGCCCGGTGGGATGGAGGTTCAATTCCAGCAGTGGGGCTGGGCCTCCTACTCCCACCACCGGAGAGCAGTGGTGCCAAAAATAAAATAAAATAAAATAGCCTGGGTCCAATGCATCTTAGTCTTCAAGGTGATATCCTTGCTCTTCAAAACTGTATTGGTCCAGCTATGGAGATTTCAGCTTTCCTTGCATTGAGCTATGATCTGTACATAAGGTTGCCATCCTTGATCTCCATCAGCAAGTGCTGCAAAAGTCCTCCTCCTGTTCAGGAAACAGAATCGTGCCATGTACATGTCACAGGTGGTTACACGTCGCCTTCTGATCCTGACAGAGTTCTTTATAGAGTCCAGAGTCTCTGTTCAATCTACAAATTGAAGAAATGCACTAAAGAATACAACTCTGATACACACCCTTCCTAAATTTAACCCACAAAGTATTTCCTTTCCTACTCAGCTAACTGCTTGTTGTTGTTGCTGTTGCTGTTGTTGTTGTTGTTGTTGTTGTATTGTTGGGTGCCATCAGCTCAGTTCCAGGCCATAGCAGCCTTATACACAACAGAAGGAAATACTGCCCAGTCCTGGGCCAGCCTCACAATTGTTCCTAAGCTCGAGGCCATTGTTGCAACCACAGAATAGATCCATCTCCTTGGAGGTCTTCCTCTTCCTCACTGCCCCTCCCCTTCACCAAACACGATGTCTTTCTCCAGAGACTAAACTCTCCCGATACATGTTCAAAGACTATAAGATGGAGTCTTGCCATCCTTGCCTCGTAGGGACCCTCTGCCTGTACTTTTTCCAAAAGAGATATGTTTGTCCTTCTATCAGTTCATGGTACTTTCAGTAAGCTTCTCCATCACCAAAATTCAAATGAACTTAGATTCTTCTAGGTTCTTACCTCGTCAAAGTTCAACTTTCACATGCATACAAGGCAACCGAAAATACCATGACTTAGATGAGGTGCACCTTAGTCCACAAAGTAACATTCTTGCTTTTCAATGCTCTAAAGAGTTCTTGTCCAGCAGATTTACCTAATGCAATACATCTGTTGATCTCTGACTATGATTATGGATCCATGAAACACAAAATCCTTGACAACTTCAACCTTTTCTCCATTTGCCATGATTATACCTATGGGTTCAGTTGTGAGGACGTTGGTGTTCTTTACATTGAGTTGCAGTTGATGCTGAAGGCTACAGTCCTGGATTTTAATCAGCTAGTACTTCAAGTGCTCCTCACCTTCATTCAGCAAGCCACTTTGTGTCATCTGCATACCATAGGGTGGTAATAAGCCTTCCTCCAATACAATGCACATACAGATTGGATTAGGTATGATGAGAGGATACAACCCTGTCTCACTTTCCTGATTTAAAATCATATAGTATTCTCTTGTTCTGTTCATACAACTGCCTCTTGATCCAGATACAAGTTCTGCATGAGCACAATGAAGTTGCTAGGATTCCTGTTCTTCTAAAGGTTATCCACAGTTTGTTTTGATCCACACAGTCAAATGCCTTGGCATATTCAATAAAACACAAGTAGCCACCTTTCTGATATTCTCTACTTTTAGCCAATATCCATCTAGCCTCCCTTATTCCATATCCTCTTCTGAATCTGACCTGAGTCTCTGACAGCTCCCTGTCAATGTAATGCTGCAACCAATGTTTAATGATATTCAGCAAAATTTTACTTGCACCTGACATCAATGATACTGTTCTCTAGTTTGATCATTCTGGGGGGTCACCTTTCTTTGAAATGGATGTGAAGATGGATCTCTTTCAGTTAGTTGTACAGGTAGCTATCTTCCAAATTCCCTACATAGACGAGAATTGCTTCTTAGTTCATCTCTTCCAATTGGACAGAGATGAGTGCTAAATAAAAACAAAGAAGCACGATAAGCAGAACTGTTTCCTTATCTGTGGTAAAAGAGCTTGATAGAGACCAATCCTAAAGACCGTGGGAATGGGGCTGAGCGCGGTTGGCATAATGGTTGAGTGCAGGACTGTGGTCCACTGGCTTGGCAGTTCAAATCCAGCAGCAGCTCTCCAGGAGCAAGGCTGGGCCTCCCTCTCCCACCAGAGGGCAGTGATGTAAAAAAAAAAAAGACCCAGGGGAGAGACCTCTTCCAAGTCAACACAGACTTCTGAAGAGACCAAGTGTGTTTTCAATGACTGGATTTTCACATTTGGTTGTCAGTATTTTCTTTCTAGGAATTTTGGATGGATTTGAACTCCCAACCTTTTGGTTATCAATGGAGCATGTTAACCATTTACCATATGCATTGCCTGGGGACTCCAGAGGAAATTAAGGAAGGTTCAGAATGCTGGCTAGAGTCTGTAGATAATTGAAAACTGTCTCAATTTTTTTCTTCAGATTCAAAAGAGATTTAGCTAACCCTGAAACATTCTTTGAATTTTCTCTGATCACCATAAGAAAAGCAAGAGCAACAATAAAAATGGAGAAATTTCAACACCATACATCCAACACACATGAGAATAAACCAAAAGGTATTATTCCCAGGGTTCCAGTTCACATGAATTAATTATGAACATAACATGCTTAAGCACGTCTCTGTCATCAGTGGATGGTTGCTGGAAAGCTTTCTCGGTAATGCAATTGTATTAGTCTAGTTAGGGCACCTTCAAAAAAATCTAAGGTGACTTTGATGCCGCCCAAACCCCTATGAAGCATGGTTCTATTGTATCACACTTGGGCCACCATAAATTGGGCCTGACTCAATGGCAATTGGTTTTGGTTTCTACTTAGTATTTAGAAGCATAGGCTCTATTTAGCCTGGTGGGCAGAGACTGAAAATGTTTCTCTTCTGTGAAAGGGGGAAGAGGCATTGAGTAGGAAGACCATAGAGAGGTACACATATCCACTGAGTAAATGACCTCGTGGCTACTGTCACAGAAACTGATGGAGGTAAGTTGAGAACAAAAGCCCCCTCACCCACAGACAGAATCCATCCCCAGCTGCCCCATCTTACCACAATATACGAGCCTGACTCTCCAATGGACTGTGTGCCTCAAAGCGAAGACTGGGTCTGTCTCGTCCACCTTCTTAGGGAGGAGCACAAAGTAGAACAGTAGCCATTGTGGAGTGAATGGGTGAATGAGTACACAAACTGACACGCTATCACAATGAAGCATCAGCAAAATCCCACTGGAATGTCAGAGCCACGCACTGAGTTGTTCATTTACTTGTTGGGCTTACTGCACTGAGTGCAGTGCTTCAATATGAACATTTACCCACAAACTCTTTCAGAAAGTATTTCTGTGGTGCCTCCTCTGTGCAAGGCGACATGCCAGGCAGAAGGAGCCTTAGTGAAAAATGGCTACGTTTTTGGCTGCTAACTGGAAGGTTGTGGGTATGAATTTATCAGGTAGTTCCTTGGGAAAAGAGACCTGGCACTATAGACAAGGAAGTACCCATTCAAAACTAGAAAGAAACTCTGCTGGGTGGAGCTTTTAGAGGATGCATTTTTCCCACTAGGCGAGCATCAAGCAACTGGCTTGGAGTTAGTGTACCCGGTTTCACACAAGCCTGGTTTTTTGTGATGATTGATTTAAGACAACAGAGTGCCACTGTGAAATTTTGTTTCCTGCTCAAGAAAAGTGCTGCAGAAAAGGACAGCACTATGGGGAAAGCTCAAGTGTACAAATGGTTTTCTAGTTTGAAACAAGGTGAAATGTCAATTGATGATAAACCTTTTTTGGGACATCCATCAACTTCCTAAACAGACAAAAATGTCAACATATAATGTATTTGGAGTTCATTCCACCAGGTCAGACGGTTGATCAAGCTTTCTATTTAGAGGTTCTGAAAAGATAGTGTGTCAGTGTGTGGCAAAAATAGGCCTGATTTGTGGCAGCAGGGAGACTCGTTTTGCCACCATGACAATACACCTGCTCATGCAGCCATCTCAGTGCGCTATTTTTGAACAAAACCAGCATGTCTCTCTTGCCCTGGGCACCTGATTCACCTGACCTCACTCCATGGAACTTCATGTTGTTTCTTTAAATGCAGAAGGACATGAAGGGACAGTGATTTGAAGACACGGAAGAGGTGAAGAAAAGAAACAAAGGAAATGCTGTCGTTCAAAGAGATGAGTTTGAAAATTTTTTCCAGGAATGAAATCACGGTTTTGATAAATGTATTAAGTGTAATGGAGAGCCCTTTGAAGGTGATAAGGTTGATTTATAAAACTAAATAAATAAACTTGATGGGGGAATTCTGGGGTTTTTGCAGGGTACCAAAAAATTATGCTTCCATACAATTGTTTTCATAAAAATTAAAGCCTTGGGAACCCTGTGGGGCAGTTCTTCTCTGTCACATTGGGTCCCATGAGTGGAATCAATGCTGAAAAAACAGCAGGCACCAGTCAATGAAACGTGACTTGAAGTGTCCCTAGAGAACAGAGTCGAACTGTGCCAAGGCTGTAAACTATAAAAGACCAACTGCCCCCTCTTCCTCCTGCTTCCATGGCTGGTGGATTCGAACCACCCACCTTTTGGTTAAATGCTGAATGTGCACTGCATCACCAGGACTCCTACAATATAAGTAAGCAAAACCACAGCATGCTGAGGCTACAATAGCTAGCTGTTCCCCCCCAAAAAAATATTTTTTTTCCAGAGTTGAGAAAAATAGAACCAAATGCAGAAGGAAGTTAAATAATGAATAATCGCTGTCAAAGGGAGGACTCAAGATACGCTCTCAGGAGAAAGAACTGTCTTTCAAAGGTGATTAGACTAGGAGAGCCATGCCAAAGCAACAGAGCCCTAGGAAAGACATTCCAGCAGGCAAGGAGTTATAAAAGGAAGCCTTCGCCATGAAAGAAATGTGTCTGCCAACTCATTCTTATGCTGCTGAAGGCAAAGAAAAAAAAAGTTCCTGCATGGTCTGCGTTCTCCCTGAGAAAGTCCAGCTGTTCTTTGAAAAGTGGAATGGCTTCCCAAGAGCGGGGCTGAGCCTTACAGACTGATGAATAAAACATGTGCAGTCAGAGCGTAAACACAATGCTCTCAACTCTGCGGTGCTGTGTGCTTTGTGATCAGCAGAGTGCTGCTGCTCTCTTAATGCACCACTCTTATCCACACTTGCTGACTCACTTTCCTGCACTCCAGCATGCTTGTCCATTATGAGGCATGAGGCTCTTCTTGTTGGGGCTATTCAATTACGTAGAAGATGTTCGCTGATTTTCAAAGAAATTTTTCATAGAGCACAGAGATTCACAGAAATATCGCTGTGGTAACACGTAAATTCTGGTTCCTCTGACTGTTCTCACATTCAAAATTTTAAAAGTTCACCCTCAAATTTTAGAAAAATAGTTAGCCTGACACTTGACTTAAAAGGAATGAAAGCCAGCTGGATTGCACTAATTATCAGCTAATTACCTATGCCAGAATTCTACTCCCAGGACCTTGGGTGGATAGGAAGAAAAAGAACTTTAAATAGCATGAAAGACCAACCGGTGGAGGTAATGTGAAACGTTAGTCTGATGTCTGAGTGCAATGCTGGCACAGTGTGGGTTTCTACCCTGCAGGCTTAATTATAAGTCACTCAACTGTGTAAGCCATCCCCTGAAAACTCTCAGGGAAAAGAAGATACAAACACAGTGGCTAACTTGAACAACTCTTTCCGGATCAATTAAAACCCAGATGGGAAATTACTGATCACAAGACCTCATATGTACTTACAATGAAGGGTTAGATGAATTGAAGGTGAGTTCTCATTACTTGTTCAGTAAACATGTGAGCTTGGTCATCTCCCTGGGAAAGTCAAATTATGGTTCCATGACACACAATTAGAGAACAAGGTTTTCCAGATCTATACACTCAATTACTTAAAAATCAGGGAATTAACCTAAACTCTTGATTTCTAATTTTCCTTTCAAATGAGAAACTGTGGACCCAAGGTTCTCCTGTGACATCAATAAGCAAAGGGACGCAGTCATGAGGTGATCATAGTTCCCACAATTTCCTACTACTACCACCTGAAACATTTTTTTCTTTTCTGCTACCTACTGGCGCTCTGTAATAATTTGAGTTTGAGCTTCCTAGTGAAAACTTCTAAAGTTGATATTATAAGATTCTATGGTGTATGGTATGCATAATATGTAGGACCTGACAAGGCAAGGATGTGCAAATGTTCTCCAATGACCCAGAAACATAATCAAGAAATAGGCAGCATTGAAATTAGGCAGCATTGCGAAAGGCATTAGGGAAGGAAAAAGGTTAAAGGTAGAGAATATAGGTGAAGGCATTAGGGATGGAAAGACTGCCCAACAACCTAATAAGACAGCTTATAACTGCCCAAGATGCATTTGTTTAAAGCTATTATCATATCTGCTCAAAGGCTTTTCCTTTTGTAAGTATAGGGAAGTTGACTACTCTGTCCTAATGGTCAACATTTCTGAAATAAATATATATGAAGGGGTTCCAAAAGTTCATGGAAAAATCTATCATCTCTTAATTCCACTTTCCCACATACCTTTTCAGAGAGAAGGAGTCCTGGCCCAAGCAAGTAGTGAATGCCCAACTGCTAACTGAAAGGATATGGGTTCTTAGAAGAAAGGCCTATATGCAGATGACACAGCCTCACTTATTGAAATTAAAGAGGACTTGAAACACAGATGAAGTTCAAGGACCATAGTTTTCAGTATGGATTATGCTTCAACCCAAAGAAAAAAGTCCTCAGAACTGGACCAAAAAGCAACTGCATAAGAAACAAAAAGGTGTGTCAATGATTTTGCTTTACTTGAATACCCAACCCACGGAAGCAAAAGTCAAGCAATCAAATGACATTCTACATTCAGATAATCTGCTGCAAAAGATCTCTTTGAAGGTATTAAAAATCAATGAGACCCAGGATCTTTACAATCACCAACTTTCTTGTAAAATTTAAATAATAAGGAAGACGGAACAAGAATCGATGCTCGTGAGTTAGGGCACTGGTAAAGAATATCACATACACGATAGACTATGAGAAGGATTAACAAATCTGTCTTGGAAGAAGTAAAAACAGTATGTTCCTTTGAAGCAAGAGTGGTAAAACTTCGTCCCATGTACTTCGGGTATGTTATCCAAAAAACGAAACACAAACTCACTGCCGTCGAGTTCATTCTTACTCATCGTGACCCTCTAGGACAGGACAGAACTGAGCTGGGAGTTTCTGACTGTATCTCATGACAGGAGTAGAAAGCCCCCTCCCATGGAGCAAGCTGGTGGCTTTGAACTACTAATCTGATGGGTAGCGGCCTGAGTCATAACCACTGTGCCACCAGGGCTCCTTGGATATGTTATTAGGAGGGCGTAATTCCTAGAAAGGACGCCTGTTTGGTAAAGCAGAGTCAGCAAAAAAAAGAAAAAACCTCAATGGGTTGGATGACCCAAAGGGTGCAATAAACAATCAGATCTATATAGCAATGATTGTGAGGGTGATCTGGAGGCAGATAGTTTTTCAGTCTGTCACACACAGGATCACTAGTTATTAGAACTGAACCGAGGACTCCTGTATTCTTAGAACTCAAAAATATCCAGTAGCTTAGCACAGCAAAGCTCATTACTTACTCTAGCCACACTTCAATGTAGGTTGGGTTTGATGCAGATTGTTTTTCTAGGCAACTCTCTTGGCAGGATGACTCGTGGATCCAGGATGCTTCTGTCTTTTTTATACTATTGAAATATGTGGCTTCCAAGCTTTTTGCAGAAGCAAATCTAACTCTTTGGATCTAATGCTTTCTTTTGATATGCTAATGAGATTATACAAGAGTAGGGTGGATCCTAAACCTAATCTCTTCTGAGAAATATGAAAAAGGAGAGACAGAGGCTGAGCCCCGGTGGCGTAAGTGGTTGAGTGAGGGACTGCGGCCCGTGGGTTTGGCAGTTCAAATCCAGCGGCAGCTCTCAGGAGCAGCACTGGGTAGCGCCCACGACCCCCAGGGGCAGTGATGCCCCCCCCAAAAAAAAGGAGAGACACAGCTACAAAAGGAAGAGACTGAAGCGGGTCCCTTGACTCGCTGAAAATCTCCAGGCAACACCATGGTCCAAATTTGGACTTCTATCCCCCAACACTGTGAGACAATAACTTCATCTTCCTTAAAGTTATCCACTTGTGGCAATTTTTTGTGATGACAGAACTAGGGAACTGAGAAAATGACTTGGACTTCTCACATCATGGTGTCTGGAGTTTGAGAATCTCTCCTGGTGGTGAAGAGTGTGGCTGTTAACAAAGCATTGCCAGTTCAAACGCAATAGCCCCTCTGTGGCGGAGGGTTATCTCCACCCATAAAGATGACAGCCTGAGAAATCCTCGGACCTTTCTGCTGTGCCTTAGAGAGTTGCTACGAATAAGAATCCACTCATTGGCACACAACAATGGAAAAGCTCAAGTGGAAGAGCCTCAAAGGGAGAGAGCAGAGGACATATTGCAAAACCGCCAGGCAAAAGCTGTGTGGGTTGTGATGACCAAGCCTCAGACCTCGCAGTTCCACCAGGTCCTGCTGCTTGAAACAGCTACAAGCCCCTCCAAGATCAAGATGGAGTGCATAAACCCCACTTTCAGTATGACACAAGTCCAAAGAATGTGAGCTATGTTTTCAAATCACCACAAATCAACCGAAAACGAAGTCCAGATTTTTGAGGCTATGTAAAGAATTAATTTCTATTTGGTTAAGCCATTTTTAGATACTTTCATTACCTGTAGTCCAAACCATTCCTGACCAGTATATGAAGGGGCTTCAAAATGGTCATGGAACAATAGAACTGAAAACTCATGGAATTCTCCTACCAGCTTTATTTCAGCCCCTCCCAGAGATAGATTCAGATTTATGTCAGAGTCATATGGAATGGAAGGCTTTCATTAATACTGAGGAGTGTCTATCTGCTCTCGCTAGATCACCGAGAATTTTTGAGTGAAGTACATTTATAATTAAATGATATAAATTTTGTGTATAAAAGTAGCATGAAAAATGCATACCCCTAGAGATTGTTTTTACACAGCCTTTTATGGTCATCAGCCTCACAATTGGTTTGGATAATTTACACACTTATTCCCCTTGAGTGTCAACTCCTAACAATGTAAGAAATGAAGGCATCTGTCCCTTCCAGGAATTTAAATTCTTAGAAAACAGAGACTGGAAGAGGTAGCAAGGATTTTGGAAGAATAAAGATGAGGAGTCAAGGACTCTCCCAAAGAAGAATTTGAAGAAAACTTCAAAAGTGTTATTAGGGGGCTGAACCCTGGTGGCGTAGTGGTTGTGCACAGGACTGCAACCCAATGGGATGGAGGTTCAATTCCAGCTCCACAGAGCAAAGGCTGGGCCTCCTACTCCCACCACCTGAGGACAGTGATGCCAAAAAAAAGTGTTATTAGGCGTTATTAGGACTTTATCTCCTTCCCCTTTTAGCTGTGCCAAGCCCTGACTCCTGCTGTCTCAGTGAGGAAACTGCGCAAGAGAGACCCTCTTTCTCAGTCCACTCTTAAGGATTGTTGCCTGAACTCACCAATGATATGGTTATAACATCCATCTACCTCTTGACTTTGAGCAACACTACCTCCAGTGACATGTGTTCCTCTGATGTGGAAATGAAGTTCAGCAATACAAATTACCCCACTTTTAAAGCAGCAGTTCTCAACCTGTGAGTCATGACCCCTTGGGGGGGGGGGTCAAACAACCCTTGCACAGGGGTTGCCCAATTCACAACAGTAACAAGGGCTGAGCCCCGGTGGTGTAGTGGTTGTGTGTGGGACTGCAGGCCACTGGGACGGAGGTTCAATTCCAGCAGTGGGGCTGGGCCTCCTACTCCCACCGCCGGAGAGCAGGGATGCCCCCCCAAAAAACAAAACAAAACAAAAGTAACAAAATTATAGTTGTGAGGTAGCAAAGAAAATAATTTTATGATTGGGGGTGGGGAGTAATTTTCACCACCACATGAGGAACTGTATTACAGGATCAAGGCATTAGGGCGGTTGAGAACCCCTGTTTTAGAGGATAGCTGTGATAATTACTTAATCTCTCGTCAACTTGAGACTTAAGAGTGAAGGAGTGGAGGTTAGCCTGTCAGGTCGCAGCTTGATGACCTCATTTGGAGGCTCAAAAGCGATAAATAACTCACTGGAGGCAGGACACACACTCACTCCATGCAAGACCTTCCTGCTGACAAGACCCATGGAGCTATCTCTTAGAGCTATGGAGTGGTAGGAGTCATGTGGAGACCCCTGCCAGCACCAAGATGCTTCCACTGCCACTGGATCCACAAGACTTTGCACCCACTCACCAGTGATCTTCCTGCATTCAGTATCATTGCATGTGCTCAGTGAGTCTGAAGAGGAGCTTACAGACTGGTATCAGACATATGGGCTAATCTCAAACTTATGGACTTTATCTGGGCTGGGATGTTTTCTTAATAGACAATTACTCTTACATATAAAGCTCTTTCTTATCCACATATGAGAGTCTATGAATTTGTTTCTCTAGTCAGCTAGAGGAACAGAATAATTATCCCAGATCACTCTTCAGAAGTTGTACTAGAGTTTAATAAAGCTCCCAGATATGCCATTTGCCCCTGAGACGTGTGGAATGCTTCCAGCTCCAGACATCAACGAAAAGTGCAGGAACTCTTCTCAGACAAGCTTCTGCTTCCCATCTGATAAGACAATCACGATTCCCCTGGGCGCTGCAGCACTTGCTGGGACTCCACAGAAGAGCAGCCTCCTCAGGAGCAGTGTGCCACATTGACTTGGCGGGGAGGGCCAGCTCTTTGGGTTGGGCCAGATTCCTGGTGAGCTCAGGCCTGAGCATCTGCCTTCCATTCTGTCAACTCTCCCGTGCAGCGAGGCTGCCATCCGGCAGCTGCAAGAGCTCTGGCACTGACTGGCGGGAAAGCCCTTCTTCCCATATCTCCAAGCAAAGGCAGTCCATCCTTCCTTCCCATTTCAGCCCAAAGGTTATCCACCAGCCACGTGATTCTCAACCTTCCTCATGCTGCAACCCTTTCAAGCAGTTCCTCATGTGGTGGTGGACCAGCACCCCCACCCACCACTCCCAACCATAAGATTATGTTCGTGGCTATTTCATTTTGCTAGTGTTATGAACTGTCATGTAAAATCTGATAGGCAGGATATATTTTTGTTGTTACAAATTGAACATAATTAAAGCACAGTAATTGATCAGAAAACAATATGTAAAGGGCTGAGCCCTGATGACGTAGTGGTTGAGTGTGGGACTGCGGCCCACAGGCTTGGCAGTTCAAATCCAGCAGCAGCTCTCCGGGAGCAAGACTAGATAGCTCCCATGACCACTAGAGGACAGTGATATCCCCCAAAAAGTATGTAATTCTATATTGTGCAATATTTACGTTTTCCAATAGTTGTAGGTGACCCCTTAAAAGGGTCGCTTGACCCACAAAGGGGTCGCAACCTACAGGTTGAGAACGGCTGCGCTGAGCCCTTGTAATCCCCACACTCAGGGCAACCGTAAACAGCCTTCAGAAGCCTTCCCTGAGGCTCTTATCCGGCTCCTCTCCCTAACAATCCTTTCTGCCACACAGGACAGCTGTAAATTCTAGGTCAGAGCATGGGAGTGAAATTGAATGGCCTTAATCACAAGTCAGTCTTGTTTTTGAATATCAACAGCAAAACACAATTGCAAGTTTGTTAATGTTTCCCATTTCCTCACATTTTCCATCTGAATGGCAAGCTTCTAACCCCACCTCAGTGGCTCCCCACAAATCCCTTTCATCACAAATAACAAAGTGTGGCAGATGTTTATTTGCAGGAGGAAGCCTCTGAATCGCTACCCTTTTGTAGTTCCTCACGTGGTAGTGACCCCCCAACCATAAAATTATTTTTGTTGCTACTTCATCGCTGTCATTTTGCCACTGCTATGAATCGGGTGACCCCTGTGAAAGGGTCATTCCACCCGCAAAGGGGTCGTGACCCACAGGTTGAGAACCGTTGGCCTAGAGGGCCCACTGTGAGCTGGGGTCCACCTTCTGCTTGGGATCAGCAGCAAGCCCTGAGGGAGGTGGCTCCGTGGCTTCCCCGGGAAATGAAGTGTCCGCTTGTGAGTGTGGGTTTGTATATGCATGGGTGCAAGGGTCCACTTGTCATATGAACCCTCTCGAAAAAGGCTCTTCTTTCATGAGGCATGCCGATTTCTTGTTCTCCAGAAATGGAATTGAGCCTGCCTGACCTCATGGTCACTCCCAGGGTCTGAGAGGGACATGGGCTCCTGAGGTTCTCCATGGCTGGGCTTTGGGAAGCTGGTCTCCGCATCTTTCTTTTGAGGTGTGGCTGGGTAGACTCACACAGCCAAGCACTCAGTCAACAGGCAGGTGGTGGAACCATTTGCATCACCTGGGGACTCTTTCTTCTTCTTAGGGGAATAAAGCATCAAAGGAGGATGACCTCAGCAGACCATGCAAGATGCAGGGAAGTCAGGCTCTGTTACTTCCAGACTCCATGTCCTGGCTTGCATTCCCCAGGGAGCTAGGAGATGCCAACCACAGCAGCCGGTCCGTGACTGCGAGGCTCGCCGATGCCGGAATGAGATGTGAAGGTGAAGGTTCGAGACAGGAGGGTGTTTGGGCTTCTACTCCCTGCCATCTGGTCTGACTCTGACTCCAGAGAGAAGCAGGCTGGCTGCCAGGTGGCAGCTTAGAGTTGGCTGGTCTTTTACAAATGCCACCCTATCCACTTTTGCTTAATTATACCTATATTTGCATCGATCTGCATAAATTTTGCATCCGTCAGCATCCTCACAGTGCTCATTTAGGATTAAAGTGATTTTGCTATTTTTAAGGTGTCAATTCTAAATGTTTTTTTTTTAATGTTCTTTTTGGATGGCTGTGTTATCACTGCACACTCAGGCTTTATCCACAGCCTCTCTACCTGAGTCTCCCAATAATAATTATCCTGTCAAGACCAAGCTCATTTATTCAATAACTAGGGCTTGAATACATGATGAAAGCCAAGACCTTGCCTTGCCAAGTTTCAAAGCTGGAGGGCAGCCTACAACTGGCCAGATGTGGGTCCCAGAATCGAGGTAGGGACTGTCTACAAAGGGCCCCAGGGGATGTGGGGCCTCTTGTGCCTCAAACACAGCCTCTCTGATGCCCACAAGGGGACTCACTTGAGGTTACTGGTGCATCTCTTTCTGATTTAACTCAATTATTTCTAGGGAGGAAGAGGACGCAAAAAGAAGTGGGTGAAAGGCACGGTTGGAATTTGTTATTCTGGGACAGGCTCCTCCTCGTTCTTAAAATGTCTTGCTGCATATCTTTCATGTTGGGGGTTGAGGAAGGAAACTCTTTCTGCCTGCATTGCTTTCTTCTCAGAGTTTTGAAGGCTTCTGGAGAGCAGTGTTTCCTCAGATCTACCCCCCACTCCTAAATAAGGCTTTGTTTGTGCTGTAAAGCAGCCCTTTCTTCCTCGTGCCTCTGAGTAGACATTTCCAGAAGATCCTGGCCTCAGAGATCCTAAAACCCTACGGATGTCTATCTAGATGCCCATCAGTACCACCTCTAGCAGAGTTAAACACAGCCTTTCCTGCCCTAACCTCAGGCAACTTGAATAGGTCAATTGCTGATCCTAGGAGTCTAAGGGGCCCCTCCAGGTGATACGGAGGAGCAGTCAGAACTGAGAAGCCCCGACACCCCCTTCATGGAGCCTTAGTGACAGGGACCTAACGGTGGGTGACACGTTGAGCTGCTAACCACAAGACCGGCAGTCTGAAACCATCAGCCACTTTGCAGGAGAAAGATGAGGCCATGGATTCCTCCGGAAAGCCAGAGGGTCAGTCCTACCCTGTCCTATAACGAGTCTCCAGGAATCAACATCAACTCAATGGCTGTGAATTTGGTGGGTTTCTTTTTATCCATTTGTCTTTTAATACCCCCTGGAAATGGATGTGAAAATATGTTAACTAACCAAAAGTTGGGGCATTTCACCCCATCCAGAGGCACTCCTCAAGAGGAGCCTCGCAACCAACTTCCAAAAATCAACCATGCAAAATCTTGTGGAACACAGTCCTCCTGAGACTGGCACAGACTCAGTCACCACAAGTCAGTCAATACCTTATTCAATAGACTAATGAAAGCAATTCTGTCTAGAGAAGTACAGCTTAGTCCAGGTCACAAAACTTGTCTCGATCTAACTCCTTAAACTAAATCCCGGGACCCAGCTCAGATAAGGTCCAGAGGTGGGCCCCTGGGCATAGAAATGGAAACACCTTTTCCTCTTCCTTTGCTTCCCCTATGTCTTTGGAAGCCATGGGCTCTGGATCCCAATGCTGTTGGGGATCCATCACAACTCAAGCACAGCGCCATCGAGTCAGTGCTGCCCCATGGGACGTTGGCCCTGAGATATGGGCGAATTCCTGAGCATGGCTTCTTTATCCACAGTCTTGGTGACTGTCATTGGTTTACCATCAAATGACTAAGTAAACGATAGAAACAGGGTTTGTCCACCTGTATCATGGGGACTGGGTAGCTTTGACCCTGCACCGGGTTTCACATAAGCCATCTCTGAAGCAGCAACAGAGAATCTCATGATCTCCAGGAAGAGAGTCCATTAACAGAGCCTCTCTGTGATCCTGTGTGGAGCAGCTGCCGCCAAGGCAACAGCCCTGAGAGCAGGAGAGAGGGATGGAAGATGCTTCCCAAGTGTTGGCTCCGCGCATGCTCTTCTAAGGTCATGACCATCGTCTTTCACAAAGGGACAGACTCTGCTGATACCATGGATAGAATGAAATGAGCAGGGACAAGACAGGTCCTGTTTGTCCAACTCCAAAAGATGAGCTCTTTCCATGAAGTACGCAACCCCACTAAGAAGGAAGGAAGGCATGCAAGAGGAATGTTGAGTTGCTCAAGGAACACACTTTCTCTTGCCCTGGAATGACGGTCCCAGGCTAGTGGCTGAAAGTACAAGTTGAGCCTCACATCTTTGAGGACCTTCCTGTGAACCAGAGGAGGCAAAGTGCATTTCCCTGATTCCACAGAACTTGTCAGGACTGCCCTGGGGCTAGAGCAAACTTGATGACACTGCCCAAACATGCACATTTCCATGAAGAATGTTCCTTAGTTAAAACTTGCTGTTTTGAATTTCCACAATGATGACCTTTAAAAAACACACACAAAACATATTTTCAATTGTCTCGTTTTCAATTGTCTCATTTGCAGATGGAAGTTGGGTATTGAATAAGGAAAACCAGAGAAGAACCCGTGTGTGTGAATTATGGTGCTGGAGAAGAAGATTGAAAGGACCATAGACTGCCAAAAGAACAAATGTCGTACAGCCAGAACGCTCCTCAGAAGCAAGCCCGGTGAGACTGCGTCTCACATGTTGTGGTCACATTGTCAGGAGAGACAGCCTGCTGGGTAATGTCGAGGGGCATTGAGAAAAGAAGAAAGCCCCCAAGGAAAGGGACTGACACAGAGGCTGCAACCACAGCTCAAACCTCAGGGCTGTGGGGAAGATGGACAGTGTTGGTTCCATTGTACATAAGGGCGCAGCAGACTTGGGGTGCGGCTTCTGGCCACAGATGGATTCAGGGCATTTTAAATTCTTCAACTTCAGCTGCCCCATTTCTGCAGGACCTGTATTCGGGGTTCAGAGTTGCCTCCACAACATGGCAATGTCTCTTTTGTTCTTTGGGGTTAGTTTTGTGCATTGTTGGTGTCTTTCTGAATTTCAGAGGTGCAAAACCGACTGGCAAGGTCCTTGCTGTAGAGTTTACACACTCACCCTCTAATAAACTAAGCAAGTGTCTCTGTAACAGTGAATCACTTCACATAGGCTTTTTCCACAGTTAGTGTCAGCTAGCATGTCAACAGGAAATGTTAGTAACTTGCTTTAGACTGGTTTTCTTAAAGCAATTCTTAAAAGCCTGTGTGCCAGTGAATGGGGAAGGCGTATTCTTCAAGGATGTGAAGGGAGTAAGCATGTGAAGGCTAGCATCTTTGGTGCAGGCAGGCAGTCTGCCCCCTCTGCAGCTGGGAACACAGAGCAGGCCTGCACGGATACTCAGCATTGGCCTCTTGGAGTCCTGGTCATTGATGTGCTGAGCAAGTTGCACACCTCATCTCAGTTTATCTCTACAACCTCACTAGGGCCACTGAGGAGACAGAGGCTAAATGCAGATGAATGCAACTGTCCCAAACCCATGGCTAGTAAGAAGGGGCATAGGGCCCAGACAACCTGAAAGCAGCCATTGTCATTCTGTCCCTTCATGGTCTCCAGTCCATGGGAGTGAGTAACAGAGTGGAACATGAAGCCTATCCTCCTTTTCTGGCTGTCAGATTTGCTGCATTGCAGGCTCAGCAGGGGGTTCTTAGAGAAAAGTGAGAACACCCTTGCTGTCTGGAGTCCTGGCAGACTCAGTATCTTTTCTAAAAACAAACTTCTCAAAATACAAAGCCCAAGTCCCTGGCTCTCGGTACTGCTGGCTGCCACTCCTTCCACCAGAAGAGGCTAGGCAGTGGGGTGTCACCGAAGGGTTTTGCATTCACCACACACTCTCCTGAAGGAGGACCTCTTGCTAATCTGCTCCCCAGCCTCTCGAGACATCCTATGCTCCTCAGTGTTTTATTTTGGCTGCTGATCCCCAGCCTCTGGCTGAGTGTGTATTCACTGAAGAACAAAGCTGAAGGACTGGAGGAGAGACCACAGCAAATGGGCTACATTTCCTCGCAATCAAAAGCCACTCGTCAGGTAAGTGTCCTTCCCAGGCTGTTTACAGGGATCCAAGCTAAATAAACCCAACATCTACCAGTCTGTTTTGCAGGTGGTCCCCAACTGACGACATACTTGAGTTCTAGGAAACCCACTTGAGGCCATCTGCTCTGTTCTGTTTACTTGTACGTCTTCTCATCACTAAGACGCATGACATCCACTGTTGCCGTTTATCATTTGTTCACATTCTCATTCCCAGGTGTTTCCTCTCCCATGTGGTAGAAACACCCATCCACCCCCCCTCCACGGAGACCAATACAGATTGGTTTGTAATTATACTGGTAATAGAAGACGATGATAATTTTTTAACTAAGAAAAATAAATGGAGATATTTGGCTAATACCAGAACTGACTGACAGTGGAATCAGGGACCACTGTGATCATTTGGTGTCGCTATGATGCTGGCAGGTATGTCACCTAGTATCTCAAACACCTCTGGCATTACCCAGGGAGGGGCAGGCTTCAGGGAGCTTCTAGACTTAGCCCGAAAAAGGAAGGTCTGGGGTTCTATGCCCCAAAATAAACCAATGAGAAGCTTATGGGTCATAATGGAATACTGTCTGATATGCTGCTAGGACTGAGCTTCTAAAACTATAATTCTCAATCCCCCAATGCAGTCACATAATGGAAATGGCCAAAAAAACAAAACAACTTTTTTTACCTTTTACCAACAATAGAAGGTTTCTGAACACGCAACGACAAAAAGTAATGCAAAATCAAACACCTAATGAGTTTAAGATATCACAATCTTGTTTCTGAACACATACATGTTAAAAGATAATTGCCAGAGTTAGATGCTATGTTCTGCAATACTGTCAAAATCATCAACATCATTTAAAGCCATTGTGTTAGTCTGGGTAGACTAGAGAGACAAATTCATAGACACTCATATATGTATAAGGAAGAGCTTTATTTTATAATGAGAAGCAGTCCAGTACAGATCAAGTCCATAAGTCTGATGTTAGCCCTCTGTCCAATACCAATAGCCTAATGATGCCTCCTGGGGAGCATGGTCTTCTCATGGGGATTCTGGGAACTTCCTCTCCTCTCTGGAGTTGGGCCATGCTCTCTCTGCTTTCACCTTCCTCTTAAGGAGCCATGTGGGCATCCATACCCAAACTGAGAGGCTTCCACTGCCACTGGATCCACAAGGTTTTTCACCCACCAACTGTGATCTTTCTGCATTCAGCATCATTACATGTGGTACGTAAGTATGAAGAGGCATTTATGGACTAGTGTGTTAATCTGGGTAGATTAGAGAAACAAATTCATGGATAGCAATATGTGTAGAAGAAAGAGCTTTATATAAAGAACAATTGTACATTAAGAAAACATCCCAATCCAGATCAAGTCCATAAGTCTGATATTAGCCCATATGTCCAATACCAATCTATAAAGTCCTCCTCAGACTCACAAAACACAGACAATGATGCCAAATGCAGGAAGATCATAGGCAAGTGGGTGGGAAGTCTTATGGATCCAGTGGCATTGTACGCATCGCAAAGGTGGCAAGGGTCTCATGTGGTTCCTCCGTTTCAGGGCACTAACATAGTTCATGTGTCTTCTCAGTTGCACCGTCTCTGAGGGAGTGAATTACCTGCCTCCAGCAGTCTATCTATCTCCTTAGGGGCTCCAAATGAAGTCATCAAATTGACAGGTTAAACTCCACCCCTTCCCTCATAAGTCTCAATAACAGATTTTGAAACTTCCACAGCCATGTCTGATGGGTATGTTTATTTCAGATATACCTATGTACCTGGAGTCACCTAAAACCATCCCAGGTGAAATGGGACCGTGGGTGGCAAGTGTTTAGAAACCCCATGTTATGTGTCAGAATGGACTTGCTAGCAATGAGTGGCTGGAAATACAGGTGCAAATGGAAACTAGTAAGTTCAATATAAAGCCTAGTGTTTAGAGGCCCTGGCTAAATACAGGTAGTACAGTATTTATGTGCGCAGGTTGGGTGTTGAGAACCCAGACCGCCACATTGAATTGTGAGATGTACCTTGTGTTAGCCACACCTCAGGTGCAAGACACTTTGATACTGGTTCAGGAGGACTCCGTGCTCAAAGATGAGCTAGACTCCACAGCCACCCATCCTATGAAGGAGATTCCAACCCCTAACGTTGAAAGCCATCCAACACACATCACGGCTACAGCAATGGACTTGAATTAGCATAAAGAAAGCAAAAGATTTGGGCCATCTTTAATTTTGTTCTACATGGATTCCCCATGAGTTAGAACCAATTCAATATCAGCTAACATGCTAATTAGCTTCCCCACCCCATCCTCCCACCCCTTGGTTCAGTCAAGACCAGAGGTCAGGGCTTGTCCTCAGTCACAAAGAACGGAAGTTGCTGAGAAAAGTTGTAAGCATTCCTTAAAAGAAAAACTCAGGTCTGAGAAGACATATTTCCATAAGCAAGGGCCACCTCCTCTAATTTTACAAAACCCTACACTCTATGCATGTCCAAAGAGAAGCTATTCAATTGTCAAAGCCGCCTGAAACATCTGTGGTGAAATGGATGGGTGAGAACTGCCTTTTCTTATGATTGAAAGGAGCCACCCCGTGGCCGAGGGGGTTACATGCCGGGCTACTCACCACAAGTTCAGCAGTTCAAACCACTGGCCTCTGCGCAGGAGAAAGATGAGGCTTTTGACGCAGGTAAAAAGTGACTGTCTCAGAAACCCACAGGGATGACTCTCCTCTCCTCTCTCCTCTCGGGTTATGAGTTGAAATTGCCTGGATGGCAGTGAGGTGGATGCTTCGTTTTGGTTTTTTCCTCAAGTCAGATCCACTGGCCACCCCTGGAGAGGAAGAGGAGACTGTCTGCTTTGATAAAGGCTCACAGCCTGGGAAATCCAAAGCAACAGTTCTACTCTACCTTGAAGGTCTCAGTGAATCAGAATCCACTCCACGGCAGTGAGGTTGGTTTGGGATCTTTCTCCTGCTATATTTATCATGCCCTGCTGGTGTCATGGTCACGCATTGAGCTGCAATCCACAAGGTCGTCGGCTTAAAACCACCACCAGTGTCCCGGAGAAAGTCTGGGTTTTCTACGGCTCGAGCCTGAACGGTTACAGTCTCCAGAACCTACAGGAGCACAGCATTGACTCAATGGCAGTGAGTTGGTGTATGGGTGTAATTAATTTCAAAAGTCCAGAGACAAGAATTTGTCCACCCTAATATCAGCTCTCCTAGGATCTATGGTTTGCTGTACTGACAGTTTCCCCGTTTTGCAGAATAACACCTCCCCACCCCACCCCAAACTACTATCTTCAAGTGGATTCCAACTCATGGCATCATGATAGGGCATAGTAGAACTACTCCCTAAGGTTCCCGGACTCTCAATCTCTAGAGCTGACAGCCTCGTTCTTTCATGGAGCAGCTGGTGTATTTGAACCACCGACCTTGGGGTTAGCAGCCCAAAGCATATTACCTATAGGTGTCATGTCCTATAGCGTTGCTCTGTCTCAAAACTGCCTCAGTGGCACTGAGAGCATTAGATGTAATAAAATCAAATTTTTCTCTCTTCTCTTAAAGGCATATGACTCTCAGCCTATGCATTTTATAGCTGATGCAATTCACGAAAAAGGAGGCTTTCCTCTGCACATTCCATACCTTAAAGAGACAATGTCTTCCAATCCTATTCATAACTTTTGCATCTATCTCCTCATCTTGAATTGCTGAAAGCATGTATTTTGTTGTTGTTGTTGTTTAAAGTTACTTTTACCATTTTTAAAAATCATTTTATTGGGGGCTTGTACATCACTTATCACAAAACATACATGCATATACTGTGCCAAGCACCTTCACCTGCCTGCTGTTGTCTTCATTCTCCAAATCTCTGCTTTTCCACTTGAGCCCCTGATATGAGCACCTCATCCCTACCCCTCCCTCCCTGCTCCCCTCTGAGCACTGCAAACACGAGAGAGAGAGAGAGAGAGAGAGAGAGAGAGAGAGAGAGAGAGAGAGAGAGAAGGCTTTCTAGTCCCACTAAGAATTAGTATTGGCAAGCTGATGGTGCCTGCCTATCAAAGATAAAACTTCTGGGGTCTTAAAGGCTTGAAGGTAAACTAGCAGCCTTTTAGCTCAGAAAACAACAAAGCCCTCAAGGAAGAAGTGCATCAGCCTGTATGACCACAAGGTGTTGAAGGGATCAGATTTCAGGCATCAAAGAGCAAAAAAATCGTATCATTGTGTGCCCACCCTCCTGATATGATTGCTTAAAACAAATGTGTACATAAGCAAATGTGATGAAGAAAGCTGATAATGCCTGGCTATCAAAAGATATAGTGTCTGAGGTCTTAAAGGCATGAAGGTAAACAAGTAGCTATCTAGCTCAGAAGCAACAGGGCCCACATGGAAGAAGTGCACCAGCCTGTGTGTCCATGAAGTGTCGAAGAGATCAGGTATCAGGCATCAAAGAAGTAAAAATTATATCATTATAAATGAGAGGGAGTACAGAAGGGAAGGGTCACAGAGAGGAGATGAACAAGTCAGGGTGCAGTGTAGCAATGATTAAATATACAACTTACCCTAGTCCTTCAATGCTTACTCCCTCCTCCCATCCCCTGAAAAAAAACTATCTACTTTACTAAACCAGCTAGACCAGAGGATATACACTGGTACGTATGGGAACCAGAAACATAGGGAATCTAGGATAGATGATCCTTTCAAGACCAGTGGTGAGAGTGGCAATACTAGGAGTGTGGAAGGAGGGTGGCATAGAAAGGAGGAACTGGTCAGACTTGGTTTTCTACCATAGAAAATGAATTCTAAGAATGAAGATTTTCTTTATCTACTTTCTATTATCAGAGGTACCACAAGGGAAACTGAATTAAAGACATATGTGACTGGAAAGTAATAAATGATAGTGTTATGTGAATGAGGAAAAAATATGAGAATCACTTTAATGCTTGAGTCCCTGTACCTTTCTTGATGATAGCACATTTTAATAGGAGGGGGATGATAGCAGAAACATTTCTCAAATTAGAGTATAAGAAAAGGAAATGAAAACAAAAGGAAATTTTTAAAAAAGAAAGGAGGACCTGATTATAAGGATCTACCTATAACCTCCTTCCTAGGGGATGGACAACAGAAAAGAGGGTGAAGGGAGACATCAGACGGTGTAAAATATGACAAAATAATAATAATTTATAAATGATCAAGGGTACGTGATGTGAAGGAGAGTGGGGAGGGAGAAAATGAGGAGCTGATACCAAGAGTTTAAGTAGGAAGCAAATGTTTTGAGAATAATGAGGGCAACAAATGTATAAATGTGCTTGACATACCATGAATGCAAGTATGGATTGTAATAAGAGTTGTTCAAACCCCCAATAAAATTATTTTAAAAAGACAACCAGAGAAATAAGAAGGTCTTTCAGGCTTCAGGCATGACAGAGGAGACATACCGAAACTGAATATAAGAAGAATCTAATAAATAAATGGAAAAGTTAAAAAAAAAAATCAGTCTTGTGAATACAACATACTGGCATGAAGCAGGAAAGCCATATAGAGGTCTGAGAGGCTGGCCCCAATCCAAACTATGTAGACAGTCTCTCCTCCCGCAGAAGAATTCACTTCAGAGGACAGCACTAAAGCCACCCCTCAGGGAGAAGGATATGTCTGATCAGAGCACACAGAAGCAAATGAAGGGAGAGGAAGAGAGAGTGGAGCACGTCCTGGCCCACCCAGCCCTGAGGAGAATCTTCCTGCTCAGAGCAGCCAAAGCACAGAGAGGACCAAGCGCTGGCCCCACTAGGAAACATGATGTTCCTCTCTGACCCATAGTGCTACAGGGACAACACTGGAAACACAGTGTGGGGATCGTACCCCATCTGACCTCACCAGACTGAGGCAAAACAGTAGGGCAACCAACAGAAAGGTGAACAAAGCAACGAAGCCCCCAGGGGATACCAAAAATAGACTGTGGGGCCAGGGCATGGCATCCCATCTGACTCAACCAGAAAACACACCTAAAGGTTAAAAAAAATAGAACTTGAACTATTTAAAGGCTTTTTGTTTCTGGCTTTAGTTTTTGTTGTTTTGTTTCCTTTTGTTGCTTTGTTTTGTTCTGTCTTGTTTTGTGTGTGTGTGCATATTATTACAGTATATCTGCAGGTCTATCTAGGTAAGATAGGGAGGATAAACAATCTGGAAGAGAAAACAGTGGGACCAAAGGGGATATGGGAGAGGAGTAGGTGGGGGACAGGAAGTGAGTGCTAACACACCCATGGACAAGGGAACAAGTGATCAAAAAGTGATGGTGGGAGGCCTAGTAGGGCTTGATCAAGAGAAATGTAACCAAGGGTAATTACTGAAACCCAAGAGAAAGCTGAACATGACAGTGGGACAAGAGGAAAGTAAAAGGAAATAGAGGAAAGAACAAGGAGACAAAGGGCATTTATAGAGGTCTAAATATAGCATGTACAAATGTAAATATATTCACATATGATGATGAGGAAATAGATCTATGTGCATATATTTATAGGTTTCGTATTAAGGTAGCAGACAGATATAGGGCTTCTACTCAAGTACTCCCTCAACACAAAAACACTTTGTTCTATTAAACTGGCATTCCATGATGCTCACCTTCCTGACATGATCACTGAAGACAAAGTGGGTGCAATAAGCAAATGTGGTGAAGAAAGCTGACGGTGACTGGCTATCAAAAGATATAGCATCTGGGCTCTTCAAGGCTTGAAGATAAGCAAGGGGACATGTAGCTGTGGAGGAAGCATATCAGCCTGTATGTTCATGATGGGTTGCAGGGATCCATCATCAAAGACAAAAAAATCCTATCATGGTGAATGAGGGTGAGTGTGAAGTGAAGACCAATAGGCAATTGGACATCCTCTTCCAGATGGGTATCAGTGAGGAGACAAGCCAGTCAGGGTGCAGTATAGCCCCAATGAAACATACAACTTTCCTCTAGCTCTTGAATGCTTCCTCCTCCCTCCCCCCCACCACCATCACTATTTTGCCTTACAAATCTGGCTAGATCAGAGGATGTACACTGGTCCAGATAGGAACTGAAAACACACAGAATCCAGGACAGATAAATTTCTCAGGACTATTAATAAGAATAGAGATACCAGGAAGGGAAGGGAAAGATTGGGGAGAAAGAGGGAAACTGATCACAATTAACTACATATAACCCCCTTGCTGGGGTGACAGATAAGAGAAAAGTGGATAAAGAGAGACATCAAACAGTGGCAAAATAATAATTTCTAAATTATCAAGAGTTCATGAAGGAGGGAAGGTGGGAAGGGATGGGGGAAATGAGGAGCTAATACCAAGGGCTCAAGTAGAAAGAACATGTTTTGAGAATGGTGATGGAAACAAATGTACAAATGTGCCTGAAAACACAATAGATTGGTGTATGGATTGTGATGAGTTGTATGAGCTCCCAATAAAATGATGGGGGAAAAAAGAGTTAGTCTTGGAAACCCCTAGGGGCAGTTCTATCTATGGCACTGGCCAAGAATATTGGAAGTATGATGGACTGCCCAAAGAACAAATAGATCTGTCTTAGAAGTACAGTCGAATGCACTTTAGAGAAAAGGAGGTCGCGATTTGGCCTCACCTGTTTTGGACCTGCCAGGAGACACCAGGGGAAAGTAGAGAGGCGGCGTAAAAAGAGAAAGCCCCTCCACAGGATGCATTGACATGGTGGGCTCACACCTAAGACCAATTGTGAGGACAGCGCACAGCCAGCGGGGTCTCCTTCTGTTGCACGCTGTTAGTCAGCACTGATTCAACAGCACCAAACAAGAGCGTGGTAGCCCTACGAGCATGTCTGGCAGGATGTGGGAATGTAAGCAGGTCTGTGTCATGCTTCTTCTCAGTGTTCTCCAAAGTCATTAATCAATCAGAACCCTGACCCTCACAGCACTGCCATCCCACACAGTTGAGTGCTCTCCTTTGCCCACCACCTCTCCATCCTTCTCTGTGCCACTCCCTGCAAGGCTGCTCTCCATGGACCCCATCACCCCAGTTCACAAACCCTTCAGCTTTACCATTGGCCAATGAGAAGCAGCCTTCGCAGGAGGTCAGAACGGTTCTGGAAGTCCATTTCCTTCCCTACCACAATCCTTTGGGCTCTCCCTCCCAGATCAACTAGGCCGTGGTTCCCATCCTTTATGTAAGCTCAGAGTTGGTATCTGGTGGGACCTCCCTCTCCAGGGAACTCCGCAGGGTGGCAGCTTCCAGAGATGAGTCTCTGCTCTCCTTCAGCCCTTCGCTTGGCATCATTTCCTGCTGGTGCTTGTCCCTGGTGCCAGCCTTAGGCGGTCATCGAACCTTGTCCACACATTTTCCTTTCACGGTCCTTGCATGCCCACACTTTTCGGTCAGTGTCGGGATGGCTCACGTATGTCAAGGTAGCGTAGCTACCAAGTGAAACGTTTCTTTCATGCTTGGGAGCAAGCATCCTCTCTTGTGAGAAACGGAAGTTCCATGTGGAATCTCCAGATGCAGACAGAGCTTTAGCCCTTAGAAAAGAAAGTACAGAGGATCTTACAGAGCCATGGCAGCGAGTCTCATTATGCAAAAAAGCCAACTGAGACTTTCTACTTTCCCTACCTGTTCTTCTGGCCTCCCTTTGCACCCTGCGAATCTCACCATCAAAATCTGAACCAAGAAAGTAGTACAGTTACAGCATACCTTCATGCAAAAGGATTATTCTATACATTCGGGCTTAGATTCAGCACTAACCTGAATTTTTATCCGAATCTTTATCCTGATAGAACTTTATCAGGACCCTAAGCCAGCTAATTCACCCATGGTCTGTCACGGTATTCCTCATAGATAGGAGGAATCGTTAGCAAAAAAAAAAAAAGTTGGATGAAGTTCCCCATTTTCAAGGGCTGGAATACAATTTAGATTTCAGAAAGTGCAAATTTGGGTAATGATACTTCATATGCATTCACTTATCCATTTGATATAAGAGGGAATAAGTGGGAAAAAATACGTTCTTCAGAACTTTTTTTTTTGGCACACACTGCGTCATATTAACAGTACCCCGGAGGCAAACGTGGCCAAATCTAAAAGGTTTACTGTATGTTCTAATGTAACATTTCATTCAAATTACTTTCATGCCCCAAGGATACATAGCCAACGTCCTGAATCCAAAGGCTGATTCAAGGAAAAGAAATGAAAGAAATGGAAACTATCCACCAACAGGTTAAACACTCTTAGGAAGGCTGGTAAAAACCACAGGAATATGAATTGGGCCAATTCAAACAGGGGCCTCGTCTTAAAATAAAAATATTTTCAAGCTTTAGTTGAAAATAAAAGAGACTGCTCTTCCCAACTTGTTTTTCAGCTCCCGGCTTTCTGCGTGTCTTACTTCTGGGTCTCAGGCTTGCAAAATTATAAAAAGAGAGACCAATCTTTCAAAAGCTTTAATGAGACATCCCTGTGCAAAAAAAAAGAGTGACGTAAAGCAAAGTGACACTGTATGAAGGAGTGCTTAGTTATGACTGGTTTTGTCATTTCCTTCTATACATTTCAACCAGAGCTGGAAAGAGAATGTTGACCCCTGAATCTTTAGCCAGATGGAGAAGTCTTTTCTCAGCGTGTCAGCTTGCTTAATGCTTTTCCTTCCTTTCCTGTTCTTTAATTTCCCTGTGCACCTCCTAGAGTAATGTATTTACAAAACCATTAGCTAACTTCCTTTGCAGAACGATCCATTGCACGACAACAGCAGACAGGGACGCTGGGGAGAAAGCTGATGCTGAATCACCTGCGGAAATCTCTGCAAGTGCTAGACAATGCCTTCCGAGTTCTTGGTCCTACTTCTAAGCTAGACTGGAAACGCTAATTAGGATTTATGTCCAAGACCTTCTGGACAATACTAACTGTAGAAAGGCCTTTCTGGGAGGATGAATAGTTGGCCAACTTTCTTTCTTAATTCATCGCTTTCATTTTCAAATAGCAGAAATGATCATTGTTTTTGTGTTATCTGTTTTGGAAGGCATGCCGATATGCCTTACTATAATAAAGATCTCACCATCAAAATCTGAACCAAGAAAGTAGTACAGTTACAGCATACCTTCATGCAAAAGGATTATTCTCTTCACACAGAAAAAAAATATTATTGGTCTCTTTTAATGACAGTGGGGAGTCTTTCCAATATATTTTTAAATATCCAACATCTTTTTTCTCAGATTTGCACACAAGTTCTCAGTTCAAAATGAAAAACAAATGTATTCTCTTTCTAAATAGATTGATTATAAATCCCACAAAAAGTTGTCTTCCAACCAAGGGCTCAAATAAAAAGTAATTGCTTAAAAAACAATGATGGCAACATATGTACAAACATGCCTAATACAATTGATGTATGGATTGTTATAAGAGCTGTAAGAGCCCTCAATCATATGATCTTTTTAAAAAAAAAAAAACGTAGTCTTCCCATTATAGTGTCTACCATTGAACTACTCATTAATATTTCATAGAAACTCTGTCCTGTTCAAAATATATATCAAGTGTATTTTAATCACTAGCCAATTTATCTTTAATTGAGTTCTATTTCTTAGGCACCCACAAGATTTGACCTTGCATCTTGCATTCAATGGTTAACACTACTTTGTATCTTCCTCTGCTACTTCGGGCAACATGTAGTCTGCTTATTCACTTAACTAGAACTTGAACATCAGTCAAAGCCTTTAGCAATATCTTCACAAGCGCAGGAAATTTTGCAATGACAGCCTCTCAAATTGGTGGGAAAAGGCTGAACAGGGTAGCTGGTTAGCTATGTAAACAAAGAAAATTGATCCATATCTCATACCATAAAACAGAATGCATTCGAAATGGATCCAAAATGTATTAATATCACACCAGACAGTATTAAAAGAAAGTGCGTGAATTACTTTATCACACTAGACTGAGAATAGTTTTCCCCAGAGTAACTCTAATTTCATAAGCACAAAAAGAAAAGTTCATAAATGTATTACATAAAATAAAAACCACCCTGCTGCCATTGAGTTAACCCCTTGTGTAGGGTTTTCAGAACTACATTTTTTCAGAGCAGACAATCTCATCGTACTCTTACTAGGCCCCACGTGGAGCTGAGCTGCCCACTTTGCAGTTAGTGGCCCAGCTCTTAACCCACAGTGCAACCAAGTCCCGCAATAATGGGAGGAAAAAGAAGTGACAATACTAAGACGGGGTTGACTAGAGCAACAAATTCATAGACACATATGTGTATAAGAAAGATTTATATACAAGAGCAATTGTACATTAAGAAAGCATTCCAGCCCAAACCAAGTCCAAAAGTCCGATATTAGCCCATATGTCCAATACCAATCTACAAAGACCTCTTTGGATTCACAAAACACATGCAATGATGACAAATGCAGGAAGATCGCAGGCCAGGGGGTGGGAAGTCTTGTGGATTGCGTGGCATTGTAAGTATCTCAGTGCTGACAGGGGTCTCCACGTGGCTTCTCTAGCTCCAAAGCTCTGGCTGCCATCAGCCTGTCTCCACGAGCTTGTCAACAAGAATGCCTTGCAGGGACTGAGTGTGTCCCACCTCCAATCATCTATTTATCTCCTTAGCACCTCCAAATGATGTCATCAAGCTGCGATCTGATTGACAGGCTAAACTCCACCCCTTCACACTTAATCCTCTCAAATTGAGAACAGATCATATAACTACCACAGTGACAAACTGAGGGAACAAAATGTATCGCAAAGAAATTATTCTTTATACACAAGAAGTATATAAAATTCAAGAGATCCAGTGATCTCTATTGTCAAGAGAGACTAAGAAACAGTCTTTAACTATGACACCATATCAAACTCACTGCCATAGAGCTGATTCAGACTCATAGTGACCAGTAGACAGAGTAGAACTGCCCCTGTGAGTTTTGTTGTTGTTGTTGTTAGAGTCCATTGAGTCAATTCCAATCCATGTGATCCTATGCACAACAAAAAGAAACCCTGCATGATCTTATGCTATCCTTAAAATTGTGCTTATGTCTGAGCCCCTTGTTACAGTCACGGTGTCAGTCCATCTCATAAAGGCCTTCCTCTTTTTTGATGCTCCCCTACTTTGCCACACATGGTGTTTTCTCCAAAGACTGGTCTCTTCTGACAACATGTCCAATGTATATAACACAAGGTCTTGCCATCCTTATAGCTAAGGAGCACTATAGCCATACTTCTTTCAAGACAGGCTTGTTTAAACTTTTAGCAGCCCAGAGTATTTTCGATAATCTTCTCCAGCACCACAATTCAAAAGCATTGATTCTTTTTTATCCAATGTCCAATTTCTACACACATATGAAGTAATAGAAGATTCTATGACTTGGGTCAGGTGCACCATAGTCCTCCAAGGAACATCTTTGCATTTTAATACTCTAGAGAGGTCTTGGGTAGCAGATTTGCCGAATACAATACGCCTTTTGATCTCCTGACTGCTGCTTCTATGAGCATCCATTGTGAATCCAAGCAAGATTAATTCCTTGACAACCTCAACTTTTTCTCCAAGTATCATGATGCCACCGATTGGTCCAGTTGTGAGGATTTGGGTCCTCTTTTCATTGAGCTGTCGTCCATCCTGAAAGCTCTAATTCTTTATCTTTGTCAGCAAGTGCTTCACGGTCGCCTCACAGTCAGCAAGCAAAGCTGTATCATCTGCCTAACCCAGGCTGTTAGTAGTTTTAAAGACTATAAATCTTCATGGGAGTGCAAAGGTTTATCTTTCTTCCTGTCTCTGGAGAAGGACATCAGGCTTGGTAGATGAGCAGCAAAAAAGAGGAAGGCCTAGATAAGAGGGATTGACACAGTGGCTTCAACAATGGGCTCAAACATAAAAAATACATATATATGAGGATTCAGCAGGACCCAGTGGTATTTCATCTTGTTGCAAATAAGGCTGCGATGGGGTGGAACAAACTCATTGGCACCTAACAACAACAAAACGCTCAACCCTTGTAACAATAAAGATTACAAATTTCAACTTCACTGAAATCCCAGTTCTCATTTATTAAACTGGGAAAGCCCCAAAGTTGGACAACACAAAGTGTTAGGTATGAACATGGAAAGGCAGTTACTTTTGTTCTGCACATAAGAAGGCAAGAGCATATGGTCTTTCTGGAAGAAAATGTTGTGGTATTTTGCCACGTATCAACCCAGCACTGCTATTTCTAGTAACCTAACCCAAAGATAAAAGTCCCTGGGTGGTGTTAGTTTGTCATGCACTCAGCTGCTAGCTGAAAGGCGGGTGATCCAAGTCTACCTATCTTTTTACCTTGAAAGAAAGGCTTGGCAATCCAGATCTCAAAAATGAGCCCTGGAAACTCTAAGAAACACAGGTCTGCTCAGAGGGTCTCTGAAAATTGGCATTGACTTGATCACAATCAGTGGTGATGGTGGTCCTGTTAAATGGAGGAAAGGAAGAAAACAAAAATCAAGAGGTAGATTGTATGGCTCGGTTTGCAATTTTGACATGAAAAGTCCAATAATGATAGGCATATTTAAATGCAAAAATGGTAACAATTTGAATTCAACTTTCATTTAAATGCACAGAATAGGGGAGGGGATGTGACTAACAAAGCCACCATGGAGCAGCAGAGAGTATCTACAGTAAGACATTTCAGCAGTCACTCTCACTAACTTGTATTCCAGCAAGACCCACAGTCCCCACCATACAATATCAATCCGATTCCCAGCTACGGGCCATTGAGCAAATATGATGCTTTTCTCAATAGTAAAAGTATGTATAAAAACAGACCAATATGGGACGGAAACTGTAAAGCTGAATTTATTATGTTAGAGTAATCCAATTCTGTTTGCTGTCACTGTTCACTGTTGTTTGTTTTGGGGTGGTGGTGGTTCCATTTCCTTTAGTGTCGGGATAATATTGGGCTTGGACTCGACAACAGGTATCCTTAACAATAACTCTTCATGGTCACTGGGAAGGCAGATGATTAACAAATTAACAAGAAGGCTTGAGTGATTCCCTAGTGATATCAGGAATGTGATCCCCAGAATGGTCCTTCACCTGGAATAATACGCCTCTTCTAGTAAATTTCATGAAGTAGCATGAAAATAGGAAATCCACTGTGGAGGAAGGTTCTGCCCCAGCCCTTCTCTGAATCTCTAAGGAAATGCTTACTCTATAGTTCTGTCAGAAGATAAAATACACTCCTCCACCCTCCCCACCCAACTCTGGCAACAGAGGGTAAGCATATTTCAATCAATAGTTCCAGTAATCTATTTATTGAAAACAATATAAAATGGATTTTTTTTCCTCTCAAGGAAGTGACTTTGCAATGTTTTGACTTGACTATTGATTTGATCGCCTTTGAAAAGAAAGCACATGAGTTATGAAGTCACATCTGGATACAATGGCATTAAAGCACCAAGTTATTAATAATTTGAGCCATTGTCCTAAGTCTACAATATGTCCTCTCTAAAGAATCCTCTAACTTAAAAATAAAAAGGAAAGGAAAGAAAACCCCCACAAATGCTGTAGTTGCTCACTGCAATTGCTCTTTAAAGAATACAATTGGTTGTAGTACAAAATAAATGTGCCTTACTTAAAATTTCAAATCTGTCGCCTGTGCAGTTACCTAAATGTTCATTCTCTAGCTTGATCTTGATGAGTCTCCAGTAAACAGTGATTCCACAATGAAAAAAAAATTCCACCTTTTTGACTAAATGTTGTCACATTTCTAGTTCATTGATCAAGAAACTTGGGGTGGGGTAGGGGGAGACAGTTAAGAAATGGTCAAGTCTGAAAACTATGTTCCTGCCCACATGACTAGCCCACCATTACACCCCATTTCTGGGCAAATGATCAGAGAATTCTGCAAGGAAAGAAAGTAAAGGGATCTTCCCAATGACTTGAAATTCCTCGAATTCTGATCCATGCAAATTTCTTTGGCTTCAGTCACTGCTTTTCAACCTCTTTCATCTAAGAATCCCTGATGGGAGGACAAAGTGAAGACAAATTCCAGGATATGGAGAGCAACTAGGCAAAAGTAATCTTCCTTGTGGTCTCATGTTTTATGTTTGAGATTTGAGAAATGGGGGCTTCTTCTGTAATAGGTACGTATCTCTATCTACTTTAACAGGAAATGAAGGCGCCTCCACCCCACATCATCCAGTAAATTTGAAGGCCACAGAAAATGTGCTAGGCTTACCCTGTGAAATTTTCCCTAATATCAGATTTGGGAAACCTGGAGTTAAGACCCTGAAGAACCTCTCCAGACATAATGGAAATGGGCTGTTGGCAAGGAGATGCATGTTTGGGGTTGAGTTCTACCACTGATTAACAGATTGACTGAAGAGAAGCAAAAGCTGATCTTCTCAGGAGGCCCTGAATCAACAGAAAATCAAGCAGGGCAAGTTTGGAGAGCAGAGGGGCCCAGAACCAAGGTGGCTCTGGCTGGAGGGCAGAGGAGGAGGCGGTGGGCCTCGCGAGGGCACGACTCTGCAGTTGCAAGAAGTGTGGAGGAAGAAAATGGTTTCTGAAAGGAGGAGCTAAACTGAGAGATAAACTTGTCCCACATCTTCTGTTTCTCAACAGCGCCTGGACTCCATCACCAGAGCACAAACATCAAGATCTCCTGAAAGCAGAATCAGGCCAGAAACATGCCAAGTGGCTGGCGTGGGGTTCCCTCAGATATGTCTCTGAAGCCCAGGAAGAATAGAGCAAGAGATAAGGAGACACTGACTCCTCCTTGGCCACAGTCATGTCTTTTATTATCATTCTCCCCACTGACTTCAAAAGGTCATTTCCTACTCATTTTGTCTGGTAATAAAAGCTAAGGTTAAAAAAAATTTTTTTAAGACACATGTTCCAGTGACTTTCTTTCTTTCTTTCTTTTTTGCTTTAAATTTTTACAAAATAGGACAAAGAAACAAAAATGTAGGGTCACCCTTACCACAAACAATTTTTTTTCCTTAAAAAATACAAACTTGGATTCCAGAAACCCCGAATGTCAGTTACACAAAGTCAACATGACCCAAAGACAATGCCTGCGATACAGGTTACAGAATTCCTCTTGATTATCTGAGAGATGTACATTCCAGAATACTAAGAGGACTGAGTAAACAGACAAGGGACACTTACAAACCATCACATGCTCCCTCACTCTCAGAGGCGTAGACTGCTTCTCCTTCTAGATGTAGGGGGAAAGCTGTATGTGTCCGTGACCCCTTCTCATCTGTCTCCCTGAGTGTCCTACACAAAAGATGTTGTCTTGGTGGCAAAGATAATGCCCTTTGACAAGAGTAGCAGCTGCCTCCTGTACATGCTGGGTTCTTCCCGGTGTATCAGAATCTCCTTGAATGTCACCCCCATTCTTTCCACTGTTTTTCTATCTCCCAGTACCCTGTGCGGAAGAATCCAAAAATTCCCCAATATATTTTACACCGAGACACAATATGTCCAGTTGCCTCAGAGATAGTTCCAGACCCTGAAATACAATGAATTTGGAAATTAACAAAGCCATGATTTTTACTTTAGCATCAAAAATAATGGTCTTTTCATGGTCCATTCAGCTTTTCAATGTCTTCACTTATTTGAAGACAGGGCTAGCTCCAATGTCTGGCCAAGTGTCAGTAGTTCCAGGAGAGTGTCCAAACAGAGCAGAAAAGCCTCACAATCTACTTTCAAAAAATACTCCATGAAAACGCTAACAAGCCATCCGAGCATTGTCCAGTTTCTCCCATGAAACATTCATGGGATCAATCACCCACAGGAGGGCATCGAGTGAGATGAATAAGCATATAGCCACAGAGAAGGGTTCAACATCCTGGCTCATGTGAGGATAATGCCAGACAGAGAAACACGGGAGGCTATTGTCTCAAAGGTCAAAGTTGGTTTGATAGCAGCCAAAAGCTATTTTGTAGAAAAGTACCTACTGTCACAAAATAAAAAATTGTACTACTCCAATTCATTCATATATACTCATATATGTGTGTGTGTGTACTTCAGTGGTCTCTGCCTGCTGATTTTATTAAAACTCAAAAGCTCAACTGCCATTTGATCTATTCCAACGCATAGTGCCCCTGCAGGATGGGGCAGTACTTTTCTGTGGCTTTCTGAAATTGTGACTCTTTACAGAAATAGAAAGCCTCCCCTTTCTCCCATGAAGTGGTGGCTCGTTTTGAACTGCTGACCTTAGAGTAAGCAGCCCAATTTGGAACCCACTACCCCACCAGATCTCCTCTAGTGCTCTATGTGTGACTTAAAAGGGTGGCAGCTTTCCCCCCAGGCCAGCCAATAAGCTGTTTTTGTCATTGAATCCCTAGTACCTAGTTTCCTTTTTCTCTGTAGGAGTTGCTCCCTGGCTGTCCTCAGCCTTTTACTTCTCCCAAGTCAGTTAATTCCCTCTCAGAGCATAGATCTCTTCCCTGTGTCCATACATCTGTTTAAGGGCACTGTGTTCATGTGTATGGAATTCATTCCAGTTAACTGAATCCACGTCAAAGAAACACACCAGTGGAGTGATCTAAGGATTATAAATACTAAAATCCAAATCTAAAGGAGGGAAGGGTATCAAAAGTTTAAACTGCCAACACCCAATTTGCAATGGATGACCATGAAAGCCTAAAATCCATTCGCAGGCTCCATAACTTATAATTTGATCTCCCTTTTAACCCACTGTAAAGTTGTTTCAGTTGTTAACATTTTCTGCCTTCTTTTTGATTCAGGTTTTTCTATGTTTTGTCTAATCCTTACTGTTAAGACTCGTTTTGTTTGGGTACTTGCTTGCTGTTTATGTTCTATATGATTTTCTTAGTATGAAATCCAAGATAAGGAGACCTATAGCTACAGTAACTAGGTAAGAGGAGAGGCTGGCATGGCAGAAGAGACTAGGGTTAAGTGGGCAGCTAACAATAAGTATGAAGTTTTTTTAAAATGAGCATGAAAAAAAATGTTCTGAAATTGATTGCGGTGATGATGGCACAAATCTTCTTACTATATCTGAGTGATTACATTGCATGGCACGTGAATTCTATGCCAACAAAAGTGTGTGTGTGTGTGTGTGTGTGTGTGTGTGTGTGTGTATCTTTCTCCTTGGAATCTCTCCTTGATAAGCTCCACAAATCTCCAACGTCCTTCACATCCTCGTCTAATTAAAAGTGTAGTGATCAAAACCACATAATCCAAATAAGGGACTTTGCATTAACTTGATTATTTCCAGCTACACTTACAGATTTGCCACACACAACCTTCACTTCTAAGCTACGAGTTTAGATTTTAAAAATTTTTTCCCCTTCTGCTTTTCATTCATTGCCAATGTATGTTATTTCACCTAGGTTTGAATTTAAATAGATTTCTAGGGGCTCGCCTTTTTTTCATGACTTGTGATAGGAAAAAACGATTTTTGAGCTCAAAACAACTGACTTTGAAATAAACTGTTGGAGTCCAATCCGTCTGTAAGTGGGAGCTAGCCATGTTTTCAAATAATTGGGAACAGAGACTCACGCAATTTCAGGGACTTGAAATAAGCCTCAAGCTTCCCCCCATGAAGCAGCTGCCCAGTGGACTAACTGTGGAGTAGTGGAAGGGTCCCAGCTGGGTCATCGCCCAGTTCCTTCCCACCCCCACCCCCAGGGTCTAGCTCACAGCTGAGGTCACACCCACACTGACTGTCTGAGCATCCTCGCCACGGCTGGCCAGTCCTCACAGTGCAGCCCTGAGTGTGCATGTAGACTCGCCTCCTGACTTCTCAGGGCACACGAGGACACCAAATGCTTGACTCCCAAAGTGGTCCCTTCTCCGCCCTCCTCCCCGCCCCTGCCCCATTTTTGTTGTTGTTGTTGTTTTTTTTTTTTGAGAGGAAATTGGGCTGCACAATTTATTAGATCTCTTTGTGATCTTTAAAAATGGTTTATCAGCCATACTTTCTGAAGGGCCAGGAAAAGAAAGAAAAAACCTAGACCTTACCACCCATATAACAAAGACTACAAATAAAAACGTCAAACAGTAAAGTACTAGCCAAACCGAAGGGGATGAAGAAACCACCCTAAGACGGTAGTTCATGTTTGTTGTTATCAATTGATGAAGCAGCTAGGTTCACAGAGAATCAAAACCGCTTTCTTCAAATACTTAAAAGCATTAGCAGCCAAAAAGCAAAGTATTTAATAGAACCAGTAAAGGATATGAGGGTCTACTCAATTGCTATGAACTTGACCTTGGGGGAGGCACAGCTTCCTTAATTTTTTTAAAGGTGGGGGGAGTGGTGGTGGGAAAAAAAATACACTAATTTTCTTTACAAATGCTGTGACTGGTCTAGAAAGCCTCTAAGAATAAACCCTATGGGCTCTAGAACCCTGAAATAAGCCCGTTTTGTTTTTCTTGGACATCTCCTTCAGCCCTCCATTTTTTTGGCCTGGTGAATGGCTGGCAGACTGGGAATTCCCTGCTCTGTTCCCACATATGGAAGTCCCTAAATTCCATTGCTTTCTCTCTCACGCTTCAGGCCCTCATTCTGTTCATGCTTATGTTTCAGAAGTCTCCTTGGAAAATAAAATTTTTAAGTAAACAAAAATGTCCTTAGAAAGGAGGCCCAGTGGCACGGTGAATGAAGCACGGGGCTATAATAAGAACAAATATTCATTGTTCAAATCCCCCAGCCCCTTGGAAGGAGGCTGGTATGGCAGTCTGTATCCTGGAGGATTTACTGCCTTGAAAACCCAATGGGGCAGTTCTGCTGCACAGCCCACAAGGCCGCCATACTCAACAACACCTGGAGTACTGACTTCGAGCTTCAAAGAGTAAGCAGAGTCAGTCTCTGCTTCCACGGAGGCTAGAGCCAACAGAGGAAGAAGAACTTATACATCCGTGTGACACATCTAGGATAGAAACATGCTCAGGAAGAGCAGTGGTCAGCTCCTCTGGGACCCGCAGCAGGAAATCACGGATTTGCACAGATGGGTCTTGGGCTAAATCGTTAAAGTGTGTTTTTATTGGCCGTGTGTTTGTATTCGAGATCACAGAAATAGTTGACTTGACACAGGCTGTGGGGACAGAAGCAATTAGTCCCTGGAAAAGGACTTTGTACACTGGAGGGACCACAAAAAAGAGGAAGGTCCTCAAGGAGATGGATGGACACAGTGACTGCCACAATGGGCTCAAACATGAGAACCATTGTGAGGATGCTCAGGGCTGGGCAGCTCCCCATTCTCTTGTGCACAGGGTTGCAATGGGGTCAAACCAACTGAATGGCACTTGACAACAACCAAAAGAAATGCCATAAAGATAGACTTACTAAAGAAAAGATACAAATGAAATCAAAAAAGGTCAGGACATAAGCAAAACGTCTCAGAGTCCAATGGAGATAGAGTTGAAGAGTTAGGGCAAACCACTGCATGCAACAAACAGTATAAAACCAAGATGAAACTCGCCATCATCGAGTCCAGTGCCTCATAGTGACCCTGCAGGATAGAGAAGAGGAAATGTCGCACAGGGATTCCCAGACTGTGAAGCTTTACGGAAGCAGACTGCCTCATCTCCTATCCAAAGAGTCGCTGGTGGCTTTGAACACACCGACCTTACAGTTAGTAGGCCAAAGTCTGCCCCACTGTGCTCCCAGGGCCCCTTGCACCAAAAAACCCCACCCACTACCATGACATCAATTCCAACACATGACCATTTTACATAGCACTTCTGAGACTTCAAATCTTAGCAGGAGCAAAGAACCTCATCTTTCTCTTTTGGAGTAGCTAATGGATTTGAACCTCCCACCTTGAGCTTAGCAACACTTCTCCCCAGAGCATAGGCTCATACGCATGCCAAATGCCAGAAACCTTACACCATGCCAATCAGTAACACATTCAGCCCGTGCGCAGCAATTTAATGTCAGCAAAATTTCACCAGTCACTTTAAATTAATGTCGTTAATTTAAACTGCATTGCTTTTAGTTTTACTCTTTAGTTTGTAAATTTGTTTATGTTTTATAATTAGAAGAGCTATAAGCATTAAGAGTCTTTTTACCAAATGTGATGCTCGCACGTATGTAAATAACATTGTCATTAAATTAATTCAAGTCAGCAACGCCAGTTTGAGGGAAAGGGTTTCTTGGGTTCATACAAGGCTTTGGAAAGTTGTATTTATTTCACTATCTGGGGCTCCTCCACAGTGGAGTTCTTGTCTCAATTCCTCCTGATGGAGCCACTCCCATTTCTGAGAGTTTAGTGGAACCCAGAGTTAAAAGTAACAGTCCTTTTTAATTTTTTTTTTTTTTTACCTAGAGACTTGAGGGCTGTGTGCAGGGCCTATAATTCCCTCCACATTTGTCAGTGAAAGAAAATGATGAGATGAGAGTTGGCCAACATGTGAAAGTAATAACAGAAAGGAAAGCCCAATTCTGTCCATGGCCTTAGGGAATAGGGAAAAGACTGTGCTGTCTGATAACATAAAGAACTTTCTGGAAAATATCGAGGGATGACTGAAGTTCCCCTTAGGCATAGGAGAGAGAAAGGGAGAGAGAAAGAGAGAGAGAGAGAGAGAGAGAGAGAAATTTAGAAAGTGATGATGAAATCTATACCAGAGGATCTTCAATCACCTAACACAGGTGATGAATGCCATTCTATTCTATATGTTGGCCAAATGCTTATTCTAACTCCTATTTGATCCCATGGCCAAAGCTGGTCTTTCAAATCAACGAGTCTCTGAAGGAGAAAGATTTGATCATCTGCTCCCAGTATGATGACAGTTGAGAAACGTCTCTCGTGTCATATGGAACTGCTGAGCTGAAATCTACTCCGCAGACTAACGCCAACAGCAAGGCAAGCATGTGAGGATTGTGTCTGTAGGTATGTGAGTGTGCGGTTGCCATCTGTCCTTTCCCAGGAAGATTAGATCTGTTTAGAGATGTGACCTTTTGGCATTTTTTTTAATGGTTGAAAAATCTCAGGTGACATTGGCTACACATATGCTCAAAGCAGGCTTTCCCTCAAGAAAGGGGCTCAGATATATTATAACCTCTGACCTTTCAAACACGGGAGTGTCATGGGTTATGTGCTGGGCCGTTAACTGCAAGGCCAGCAGTTTTCACCCATCAGTCACTTTGGGGACACTTTAAGGCTTTCTGCAATGCAGACTTGCCCTTTAAAATCAGAGACGAGCCATATTACCTAATAGGCTTTTTTTTTTCTTTTCCTGGGACTAGGGCAGATTCCAGTACACCTGATGTTTCCAAATTTATGCGACAACCCTTCAGACAACAGCTCCCAATAAACCTTATTGAAAACCTAACTAAGTAGACATACGCAGGCTGAGACAAAACCGTATGCCATATTTTTAAAAAAATACATTTTCAACATTTAAAAAAAACCCTTCTGCTGAGGAACAAAGGAATTAAGATACCTTCTCAGAAGAACAAATCCCTGCTGAAAATCAGATCTATTTATGTCATTAAAATGTAATGCATGATGCCCATTAGTTTATGTGAGCCATTTGAAAACATTGTAGACATTGTTCATGGCAGATAATCTTCACATGTCTCATTAAACGAAGGATTGTTTTTGTTTCTTAACGGATGCATATACCCAAACACAAGCTCACTTAAGAAAATATAGATGCTGATAGATGAAAGCTGAGGCGAATACATGCTCATCCTTGTTTGAGTAATGTTCAATGACTGTTTTTTAGCCATTGGGGAAATAGCTCAATTTTACTCTAAACAGACTCCAGCTGGGAAATAACACAAGACACTCTTTGGTGTACCAGGGAATTTGAATGCTCTGGAAGCTCATGCAGGTTTCATGAGTGAAAGAATCAACACTCTTTCTTTGCATAGTCATGTCAAATTGGCTGCTCCGTAAATCAAAACATGACTCGGTACAAATTGGGGTCTTGATGACATGCTCTCCACAAATCTGTGTTTTGAATTCCTATTTAATTTATGGCTTAATTTAAGTCATGCATCTGAGTTTAGTAAATAAGCCACTTACCTGATCCCCAACTCTTTCAACTGAACTGGGTTTCCCTTTCCCCTTGCAATCCATGTCGGCTTAGCATCTGATAAATGAGCCCTTACTGGAATGCCATTTTTCCATTAAGTAATGCCTAGGAGGACTGTTTTAGATAAAAATGAGGATTATGCTCAGAGTAGGCCAGAGGGGCAGCGAAGAACCCCGAGAAGTTTTCCAGTTGTTTTTGAGTCAATCCGGATTCAGGGAGATGTCACAGGTCTCAGAGTGGAACTGGGTTCCACAGGACTTTCAACACCAATGTTTCAGAAAGTCACTGAGTCATTCTGCCAAGGTGTCTACTGGAGGATTCAAATTCAAACCTTTCCATTGGCAGCTGTGTTAGTCTGAGTTAACTGAAAAAAACAAGGTCATAGTCACTTACAGTATGTGAGAGTTTTATATAAAGAGCAACTTTATATTGAGAAAACATCCCAGCTCAGTACAAACCAAGTCCAGAAGTCTGATATTTGCCCTTAAGTCTGATACCGGTCTATAAATGCCTCTTCAGACACACACACACAGCACATTCAAGGACGTTGAATGCAGGAAGATCACAGGTCAGTGAGTAGAAAGTCTCATGGACCCAGTGGTGGTGGAAGCGTGTGAGTGCTGGTGTGGGTCTCCATGGGCTTCCTCCAGCTCCAGGACTCTGACTCCATCAACGCAGCTCCATGTGTCTTGTCAGCAGGAAGACAAAGCACAGAGTCGGTCTGTATCTGGCTCCAGTGAGCTGCTCATGTCTGGTACCTCCAAATGAGGTCCTCAAGCTGACACCTGATTGACAAGCTAGACTCCACCCTTTCACAAGGTGACACCAGATTGCATAACTACCACAGCAGCTAAATGTCATCAACAATTAATACCACCCCAGAATTTCTAAAGCAAACTAGCACCCACTGAGTTCATCTTGAATCATGACAGCCAGGTGTGTTGCAGAGGACACCTGCATTCCAAACAGTTTGCAGGGCAGCAACTTTTCGCAAACTCACTGCCATCTAGTCGATTCTGACTCATGGCCAGCAAGCCCTGGTGACATAGGGTTACTCATTGGGGTGCTTAATCACAAGCCCAGCAATTGGGAAGCACCAGTCACTCTGAAGCAGAAAGACGTGACTTTCCACGAGCACAAAGTCAATGTTTCAGAAACCCACAGAGGCAACTCAAGGTAGTGCTTCCTATACGGTCACTGTACGAGTATCTCCAGGTGGGTCAAGCCACCACCCCTTAGATTAGAAATCTTACATTTAGCTGTTGATGCCATTGAAGGACTAAATGACCTCAAAACAGGGGGTTTCAGTGGGCAAAAAATTTCTCTACCAGTCACTGTGTTGCCTGGCACCCTAGGTTCTGCGAATCCCTAACCCAGATTTGTCATGGTATTCCACCATGATTCCCCAGAGTCCTGAACGTTCTCTCGACTACATCTGCTAACATGCTGGCTTAAAAATGTAAGGCTTAGCCTTGCGAACCAAGGGCTTAGATTCCGCGGGAAGTGGTCGGACTAATTTCAAACATCATTTCTGAAGTGACTAGTAGATATTTTAATCCCTTTTCTCTTTCAATTTGTTGTACCACTTCAGTGACGATTTATTTCTTGAAAATCTAAAAGGATCTGAGGTATTGCTTCACCCCAGGTCTCCATGGACAGAAGCAGAATTTCCAGGGCCTGGTTCTCAGCCATATGAAGCGAGATATTCCTTCGTTGTTCACACCCTGAGGAATAGAGTCTGTTTCCATCCAGAAAATTTCATCCTTAGCGAGAACTCTAGTCTCACAACTCAGATAGACTCAAAATCTGGATTTTTCTAAAACAACTTTGAAAAGGTGAAATAATCAAAACCTATGCCAAATCCTCTTGAGATTGAAAGATAACAATTATATCTCATTAAATTGCATAACACAAATTTTTATATGCAAGAGGTAACAAGGCAACACTACTTCAAGTGTATCTTTATTGAATTACCTTGTTGTCATTTATTTGACAACTTGATCAATTAAAATGCTATTGAGTTTAGGACACTATAGACTTTTAAGTGATTTTTATTTTGAAAGGGGGGGGGGAGGGAATCATTAGATTCCAGAAACAGAGCTCATTGGTCGCAAAACAGCCAAAGATGGATTGTATTGACATTATCTAAATCCCACTCATCTCCCAAGATCCAACTTAACTCTTGGCTTTTCCCTAGCAATTCTCCCTGACTCCCTGCTCTGATAGCCTCTTGCATTCATTTAAATCCCCAAGGAACTCAATACTTAGAGAAGGGAGTTTCAAAAAGTCTGTGGAAAATTGATTCTAAATGGTCCCCACCACTTCCTACTTCACATTTGTCAATTAATCATCATCATCTAAATCATAATAAACTATTATCTTGACTTCTTTTTGTATCTTGAATTAATTTTACTTCTAATTTTCTTTTACACCCCCGCCACCCGCGATCACTGAGTTTAGCTTGTAAACAAATTTCTTCTGTTCAAGGGCACTAGTTTTATAACGTTTTAAATCTCCCCCCATAACAAAAATTTTATTAAGTATTTGTATCTATGTAATCACGTACTTGTTTCACTATTTTCCTAATTATGCCAAGCAACGTGTCCGATAAGAGGGGCACAGAGACACTGAGTTGAGCCTCTTCCATCAACTCCCCTTACTGCCATGCAGTCTAAGCTGACTCCTCACTGTTCTTTCTTCTTCTTGTTAGATGCTATCCAGGTGGCCACACCCATAGCAACCATGTACACGACACAATGGAACACTGCCCAGGCCTGGGCCACCCTCACCATTGCTCTTTTGCTTGGGCCCATTGTTGCAGCCACTGTATCAATCCATCGCCTCGAAGGCCTTTCTTGCTCTCTCTACCCCTCTCCTTTACCAAGTATGATGGTCTCTCCTGACACCAGGTCCAAATCCCGTAAGACAAAAATCTCACCACCCTTGCCTTTATGGAGGGAGCACTCTGGCCAGACTTCTTCCAAGACAGGTTTCTTTGTCCTTTGAGCCAGTCCATGCTCTTTTCCATATTCTTTGCCAACATCGCAGCTCAAACGCATCGATTCTTCTTCAGTCTTCCTTATTCAATGTTCAACATGCATCTGAATGTGGGCCCAATGAAAATACCATTATTAGGCACATCTCAGTCTTCAAAGTAACATTCCTGCTTTTCAACCCTGTAAGATGGAACAGAAGTGCCTCTGGCTATTTCTAAGACTATAAATCTTCATAAAAGAAAGCTTCATCTTGGAGTGGCTGATGGTTTTGAATTGCTGATCTTGATGTTGGAAGCCCAACCCATAACCCACTGGGAGAACGTCTCTTCTGAGGTGCACATGCACACCATTTGCTACTGAGCTGACCTGACTCATGGTGACCTCATCTATTTCTGAGTAGAGCCGTGCTCCCTGGGTTTTAAGGCTTTGCAGCTGTGGCTCACCAGAGAGGTCTTCTGAGTGCCTCTGAGGAGGCTCAAACCTTTGATTAGCATTGACACCAATGACATTTTTTGGGGGGGAGCATCACTGCCTCTGGTAGTCATGGGCACTACCCAGTGCTGCTCCGGAGAGCCGCTGCTGGATTTGAGCCACCAAGCCCACGGGCCACAGTCCCGCACTCAACCACTTACACCACTGGGGCTCAGCCCCAATGACATTTTTAAAAACTGAAAAGATGACAAATAAATGGATGCCACTTTGAAAAAAAGTGTAAAGTGATCTGTCTACTTGGGCATTTTAAGTATTCTATCTAAATTATTTTAAATTATGAACAAAGTTGGAGGCCTGGGCCTTTTTAGTTTTCTACAAACTAAGAAAGTAAGAAAGGATCAAACATTTCTCCAATTGTACTTTTCTTTTCGGGTCAGAATTGGTCTGAGATGCATGAGTGTGCACGCACACACACACGAAGACTGAACCTGTAGCTCAAAGCAACAGGTGAAGTGAAGGCAATTGTATTAGCTGTGAGAAAAGAAGTTAATAGTTTTAATCCAAACAAGATCTGATTAAGAAGAAATAAAAACCTAACTTTATGATTCTCCCTAGGTAGGGAGGATAATTACTTGAAAGGTTGTTAAAATACAATCAGGACTCCAGAGTGTGGGAGCCAACATGTGTGATTCTTAACAAGTTCCTTTCCTTAGGTAGGCTGTCTAGAAGAATAAAGCCAGTGAAGTGTACATTTATAAATATGAGGGGGCTTCAAAAACTTCATGGAAACTTGGAATTGAAAGAGAATAGGATTTTTTCACAAACTTTTTGAAGCGCCTTCATGGAAAGGGAGAAAAAATTGTTTCAATGAAATGACTCATGCGGCTGTTGAGGCTAGCCAAGTCCCAAATCCATGGTTCGAGATTCAGACTGGAGACCTCTAACATAAGGGGCTGTAAGCAGATGAATCAAAGGTTAACAGGTCAGACATCAGGCTGCTGGCTCACAGGATGGAAGGGCTGGCAAGTCCCAAAATCTGTTATGCAGACAGCTGACTGCTCACGCACACTCCACAAACTGGTGATCGGAGGATAACCTGTGGGGTGCAGTCTCAAGAAAGGACAAGCTTTACTAGAAGATTCATATATATTGGGTGCAGGTTATAGCCCAAGGAAACGCCTCTTTCAACTGATTGGATACACGTTAGATCACAAAATAAAACTATGAAGAGTCATGGCCTAGCCAAATTAACACACAGCTGCCCACAAAGCCCACTTCCAGGAGGTCTTATTGCTAATTGCTACAGCTGACAACAGTTGAGGGGTAGCTAGGGAAGAGAGGGTGAAAGAAAGCCAAACACAAAACTGAAATGGATGGCAAATAAATTAATATCATATTGAGAAATGTTATGCATAGTCTATCTACTTGGTCATTTTGATGACTCTCCTTAACCTCCTTTTATACTGAACAAGCATGTAGGCATAGGTTTTTTAAATTTCTTTATAGAGTGAGGAGAGGATGCGATATTTCTCCAAATTGTGCATGCCTGGAGTCCATGTGGCTATTTTTTATTTAAGGTAACATCGCACAGGACCAATGTAAAGGAGCTGATGGTGAGAAATGATCTGTGAGAATCCTACTGGGAAGAAGTCTGCATGTATGAAGAAAATTATGACATGCTTAGAGTTCATGAAGGATCAGATAAAATATTGTGCAGTGCAGAACTTATCATGAGATGATCACAGTTCATGACCATGCAAATACTCAAAATAAAACTTTAAATCAGTTTGAATATACCTGCTTTCCCTTCTTTTGTGAGCAAATCCATATTCTTTTCTCACTGTTCCTAACACTCCCCGCATTGATTCTTCTTCCAATCTGGTGAAATGTACTGATCTTCAGCGTCCTCTTCAAAGTCACTTTAAAAGACTCTGCCTGTTTTGAATGCTGTTAATAATCCCTGTAGCACAGACTGCAAAACCACTCAGCTGTGCACCATCCTTACAATCATTGCTCTTCGAGCCCTTTGTCAATTTATCTCATTGAGGGTCTTCCTCTCTTCTGGTGAACCTCTATTTTACCAAGCACAATGTGCTTCTTCGGGGACTGATCCTTCCTGATAACATGTCTAAACCATGTAAGTCGAAGTCTTTCCATAGTCACTTTTAAGGAGCATTCTAACTATACTTCCTCCAAGACTTATGGTTTATTTTTCTGGTAGGCCATGGTAATTACAATGTTCTTTACCAATGCAATAATTTCTGGGTATCCACTCTTCTTTGGATTTCTTTATTGATTTTCTAGTTTTCACAAGCATATGAGGTGATTTCAAAGACCATAGTCTGGGTCAGGTGTACCTTCATCCTCAAAATAGTATCTAGGCTAGTCAGCACTTTAAAGAGACTTGGTGCAGCCGATGTTTCCAGGGCAAAACATCATTCGGTTACCTATTTGCTGCTTCCATCAGTGTTGATTGTGGAGACACGTAAAATCAGATGCTTGACAACTTCCATCCTTCCTCCATTTTTAATGATGTTGCCCAAAGAATCTCTCAACAGGATCACTTGGGTCTTGCAACTTTTTCTTTAGTTCATTCAGCTTGATTAAAAAGGTCAGCATGACCCTCCCTTTTGATTTTCCAATTCAGCAGGAATTGCACAACTCATTAGGATACTTTACGCTGCCTTCTCAAGCTGCCCTTTGAAATTTTCTGTTCAGCTCTTTTACTTCATCATTTGATCCTTCTGCTTCAGCTACTCCATGTTCAAGAGCAAGTTTCAGATACCTTCTGACATCCAGTTTGGTCTTTTCTTTCTTTCCTGCCATTTTAACCATCTTTTACTTTCCTGAACAAGGTCCTTGAGTTCAGCTCCACCATCAACTGGTCTTAGGTCATTACTGTCCAATATATCACATCTGTTCCAGAAATGGTTGTTTGGGCCTTCTTACAAGAACAGCCGATTAATCTCAAAAGTCATATCCCTAGATGAATTACTCATCCATCATAAGTGAGTAGTTCATATGTGCCCTATCCTCTGCTGCTGTGTTTTGAAGACACAATCAACCCATGTGATGCAATAGACGTGGAGTGGACATCAAATATTTTGCCCTGCTAAAAATCCATTTTCCACTCTTCTGATTTTTTCTTGGCAAAAACACACATCTCATCCCCTCTCCGCCTAAAGCTACCAGCAGTTCAGAAATTGATAGCAATCCAAGCTTGACAAATCCAGGTTTTCGAGCTACAGCCACTGTTACTGGTTCAGACATGGGTCCAGGAGTCAAGTCAAATCAACATGAGTCAGCTGTGATAGAGCACAGGGGTGATACTAACAGGCTCTGGACTCAGACTGCCAGAGCTCAAATCTTGGTTCCTGCTATCTAGTCTTCCTTGGTTCTGCTCATTTGTTTAGAAAGTACATAAAATAATTCCTAACCACTGACTGTGAAGCAGTTTAAATAAGCTGAGAAGTGAAACTTGCTTTCAAAGCATGTCTGGTTAATAGCAAACTTGCAATTGGTGCTTATCAGTCACACTTTTGGAAATTTGGGGATTCCTTGCAAAGAAAAATCTTTGCAGGGGCCATCTTGCTATCTTGTGTGAAGCCTCTGCCTGAATTAAGTCAAACCCGGGGGAAACAGGGAAGAGATTGAGAGAGGGAACCTGAACCCTTGAGGAGAGCCCATCGACAGGCATCTGATGTCAGCTAAGCCCTAGACTTTTCTGTTGCACTCACTAAGTTCTCCGTTTTTTAGCAGGCTGAGTTTGGTTTCTCTTTCTTTCTTGAAAGCTTTATGCCTAATAGAGGCAGGCATAAATGAAGCAGTCATTGGGTCAGAGCAGTGTCCATTCAAGGCAAGATATAGTAAGGTGCAAGCAGGGGTAGGTTCCCCAAACCAAATTCACTTGATTCCACTTCACGGTGACCCTCTAGGACAGAGCAGAGGTGTTCCTGTGGGTTTCTCAGACTTGCAAGCCTCTGAGAGTAGACAGCCTCATCTTTCTCCAGCAGGGTGACGGGTCGGTTTGAACCACAGACCTTGCCATTACCAGCTCAATGTTACCCACTCTGCGACCAGAACTCCTTGAGGGGCAAGGTGGCCCTCCCCAAATCCTGCTGTCTCTCACAGCTCTCTGAAAAAGTCAGCCGAGTAACTGGAGAGAACATTTGCCCAGAAGTATCCTATCTGCAGTGTTGTGGTTCCGTGCTGGGAAGTCAAACGCAAGGTTGACAGTTCAAAACCACCAGCTGCTCCTGGGGAAACTGATGAAACTTTCGACTCCCATAAGTGATTGCAGTCACTGAAACCCACCAGCAAAGTTCTCCCCCTGTCCTACAGGGTGGCTGTGAGTCAGAATAGACTTGATGGCAGTGAGTGAGTGGTGAGTGAGTGAGTAAGTTTTGTTCATTTTTTTAAGTCAGCTTCTAGAAGGATAATGCCACCTCAAAACATTCTAACAGAAATCTTTTTTAACACAAAAGGGGTTTCTTTTCACAGAAAATCCTAATCCCAACTTTGTCGACCACCCCCAACCCCACTTCCCCAGGAAGAATGCACTTCAGAGGACAGCACTGAAGCTACAGCTTGAGGAAAGCTGATTAGAGCACATGGGAGAAACGAAGAAGGAAGGAGAATGAGAAGAACATATCTTAGCCCACCAAGCCCCAAGAACTCTACTCCTGCTCAGAGCAGAAAATGCAAAGAGAGGACCGTAGGGCTGACCCCGTGAGACACGATGTCCCTCAGTAAACCACAGCACAATGAGGGACAACACTGCAGACACCGTGCGGGATTTTGCCTGGTCCGCCTCCATGACACTGGGGTTAACACCAAGGGCGTGCAACAGAGCAGTAAGGGGAGTAAAGCAATGAAACCCCTGGGGAGTACCAAAAATAGGGTATGGAGACAGAGTGTGGCACCCCATCAGACTCACTGGAAAACACTGTCGAGATCGAAAAACAGACCTGGAACTATTTATAGGCTTTTCCTTTTTTTTCATTGGCTTTCTTTTTTGTTGTTATTTGTTTTGTTGTTGTTGTTGTTGTTGTTGTTGAAGGTTCTCTTTTCAACATTGCTGTGACCAGGTTACATCAGTACAACAAAAGTGTCCTTGTAGAAGCCTAGGATTGGAAGTTGGCAAGAGGTACTGGCAGGCCATCTCTGAGAAGGGAGAGCATGTGCGGGTGACAGGGAGGGAGAGAGCAGCCACCAGCCTCCATTTTACCAAATGACTCCCATTTTGTTCTTTGCCCTGGGCGAAGGCATCCTCATTTAGAAAGTTCATTACAATTCAATAACCTTAAAACAGCTCAACACCCACCAACAGCCATAAAGGAAAGATTGACAATGGAAATGTCCAGGAGGAGACTCAAGGTTAACATCTGTTGCCAATTTACCCTAACTTTATTAAGTTTGCCCTGTTTCGCTTTTGGCTTTGGTGGTGGTGGTGGTGGTGGAAGAGGAGGAGGAGGAGGCGGAGGAGGAGGAGGAGGGGGAGAAGAAGAGGGTGGAGAAGGAGGAAGCAAGGGTGGAGGAGGTGGAGGGAGAAATAAATAGAGGGGAGGAAGGGAGAACTTTAAAAAAAGCACTTTGACAAATGCCTTCTAAAAAGAAGATGTAAAGTAATAAGATAGCCTATTGGTAGTGACTGTTTCTTTTATCTATATACTTTTCCAAAACAGACCACAAACAAAATTGGTGTGCAAACTTTTCCATCTATAGTACAAAAGACAAAAGACCAAGCTGTTGGAACGAGGTCTCAGAGAAGACTCAGGAGTGACTGTTTAGTCATGATTGTCATGAAATTGCCAACTGCTCCTTTCTCAGCGGACCCTAGGGCTGACCCCACCATGAGACACGACATCCATCACTAACCCACAGCATGATGGGGGACAACACTGCAGACACCGTGCAGGGATTTTGCATAGCAAACTGCCTGGTCTTCACAACTCACAATCTTTCCTAAGCCCAAACCCATTGCTGCAGCCACTGTGCAGATCCATCTTCTTGGTAGTTTTCCTCTCTATCAGTGACCCTGACAGTGTCAGGTTTGCTTGTTACCAAGCAAACCGTCCTTCTCCAGAAACTGGGTCTTCATAGGAATCTAACAAAAATCACATGAAACAAAGTCTTGCCACCCTTAATTCTAGGGAAAATTACAGTGGTTCTTCTTCCTAGATACCTGTATTCATTCTGCAGGTATTCCATGGCAGATCCAATATGCTTCACTAAGACCATAACCCAGGATGTATTCCATTCTCTTGAGTTCTGGTCAGGCATGCCCCTGGCCCACTGAGTCTTGAGGATGATATTCCCACTCAGAACAGCCAATGGACAGAGAGGACCATATGGCCAACTCCACGATGAAACCTGGCATCCCTCACGGACCCAAGGACAACAATGGAGAAACAGGGTTGGGATTGTACCCTGTATGACCCAATCACACCATGGCAAAACACTAAGGGGTACAACAGAACATGGAGTTTCTGCGGGAGTGCCAAGGATATACTTTGGGGCCATTGGACTCAACCAGGGGACACTCCTGGAGGTCAATAAGCAGACCTTGAACTATTTACAATTTTTTATTTAGTTATTATTTTAATTTTTAACTTATTTTTATATATTTATAGACATAGGGTTTTTTTATTGTTGTTATCCTTGTTTTATTTTCTTTGGTTGTTTCATCTAAGGATGCCTGTTTTGTTTTGGGGTTTTTTTTTTTGTACATACTGTTATCTCTGCAGGTCTATCTAGATAAGATAGGCTGGATGAACAGTCTGGAGGAGAAAACAAGGGGACTGATGGTTCTGGGATAGGGAACATGGGAGATGGGGAGGAAGGGGAAAGGAGGATGGTAACCAACCCAGGGCTAACAGAACAAATGATTCAAAATCAATGACAAGCTGGGAGTGAGATGCCTCATAGGGATTGACTGAGAGTAATGTAACAGAGAAAATACTGAAACCGAAATGGAGGCTGAGCATGATAGTGGGAGAAGAGGAAAGTAAATGGAAATAGAGGGGAAAATTGGAAGGTAAAGGACATTTATACAGGTCTAAATACCGGCATGCATAGTGGTGAATATATTTATATATGATGATGAAGAAATAGATCTATGTGCATATACTTATAGGATTAGTATTAAGACAGCAGATAGACATTGGACCTCCACTCAAGTACTTCCTCAACACAAGAAAACTTTGTTCTATTAAATTGGCATTCCATGATGCTCACCTTCCTGACACAATCACTGAAGACAAATGTGTGCACAAGCAAAAGTGATGAAGAAAGCTGATGGTGACTAGCTATCAAAAGATGTAGTGCCTGGGGTCTTAAAGGCTTGAAAGTAAATAAGAACCATCTAGCTCAGAAGCAACAAAGCCCACATGGAGGAAGCACACCAGTCTGTGTGATCATGAGGAATCAAAGGGATCATGTATCAGGCATCAAAGAACTAAAAATTATATCATTATAAATGAGGGGGAGTACAGATTGGGGAAGCAAAGCACATCCATAGGTAAAGTGACATTCCCTTACAGTGGGCTTGCAGAGAAGATATGAGTCAGTCAAGAAAGAGTGTAGTAACAATGAAATGTGTAACTTTCCTCTAGTTCTCAAATGCTTCCTCACAGCCCCTATCATGATCTAAATTCTACCTTACAAATCTGGCTAGACCAGAGAATATACACTGATACAGATAGGAACCGGAAACATGATCCCTTTAGGACCCATGGGGAGAGTGGTGATACCAGGATGGTGGAGGGAAGGTGGAGTGGAAGCGGGGGAACCAATTGCAGGGACCTACATATAACTTCCTTCCTGGAGTACGGACAACAGGGAAGGGGGTAAAGGAACACATCAGACAGTGCAACATGACAAAATAATGGTAATTTGCAAATTATTAAGGGGTCATGGGGAAGGGGGTGGGGAAGGACGGGAAATATGGGGAGCTGATACCGGGGGCCTAGGTGGAAAGGGGACATTTTGAGAATGACGATGTCAACAAATGTGCAAATGTGGACTGCATACAATTGATATATGTATTAACCATGATAGGCATTGGATGAGCCCCCAATAAAATTATTTTTTAAAAAAAGTCTATAATTCAGATGCATCCATTGTCCTCTGGGCTTCCTTCTTTGGGGTCAGCTTTCACATTCATGTGAAGCGATTGAACACGCCATGGCTAAGACCAGCCTAGTCCAGTAAATCTCAGCACCAGCATAGTCAGTGTCTCCTAATAAACATTTTGTAATGACCCTTTTATTATCCTGAGGTAAAACTCATGGCTAATCCATCCCCTCTACCAACAAAAATGGGGATCCCTGGGTGACCCAAAGGGCTAAGCAAATGGCAACTAGCTAAAAGACTGGCAGTTCCAATCCATCCCGGAGATGTTCATGTTGTGAAATGCCATCCGTCCCATTGATGCTGACCCATCACTGCTCTCTGCACCCCAGAGTGACGCTCGTCCTGCACCGTCCTCACAATTGTCATGTGCGAGACCCTCTCTGCAGCCTCTCTTTGGATCGACAAAGTCGATCCATCTTTGTTCACTGCCCCTCTGCTTGACCAAACATGCTATCCCCTCCCAGAGACATGTTACTCTTCCAGCAACCTGTCCAAGGACCATGAGACCAAATCTCACCCTCCTCCATTCCAAGGAACATTGTGGCTGTTGGTCTTCCAAAAGAAGAAAGGTTTTGTTAAAAACCTGTGCCACTTCCAGTAGTCTTCACCAGCCCCATGTTTCCAATGCGCCAGGTCTTTCCTCCTCGTTGTCCAGCTGCCAAATGCCTAAGAGGCCATGGATAAGATGATATTCATAGTAGTCCCCACATAAAAACTACTCAATGTATTGACTAAGGCTTTAGAATTCCTGATGCTAGACAAATAGTATTCCAAGTCATTTTTAGACACTGGATAAACTAGCCAACTTGCTGATTGACTGCATTTTTCATTTATAATCTGTTTGGGCATAACATGATCACAGCAGAGCCCATTTCAACCTTGCAAATGTGTTCCTTAAAGTTTCTTATTAGCAGGACTAACTTGTGAGTGTCCCTACAAAGCTCATAAATATTCACACATTCACTTCTCCTTTTCTTCCTCTGCCTCTCTCCCCCTGTAGCAATTCCCCAACAACTAATGGGGACACATGACAGTTTGTAATTACTTTTCATTTTTGAAAGAGGAGATGCCAATTCGGGCATCTTCGCCTGAAGCAACAACCTGTGCTATCTGTCGCATACCACCACACGTTTGTGCAAAGAGCAGCCTCCTGCTTGCATTTGAAAACCCAAACGAGTTGTCTGGCACCTTCAAATAGGAAATGGACAGGAAAAGAACCCTAATGGATAAGGGAAGAAAGATGCCCAAGGATTCTTCCTGCTGCCCTTTTTAGGAGCTCTGATGGCACAGCGGTTAAATTGGCTGCGAATGAAAAGGCCAACAGTTCAAACCCACCAGCCACTCCATGGGGTAGCAGTGTGCATCCATAAAGATGGATCGCCTTGGAAACTCCATTGGGACAGTTCTACTTTGTCCTCCATGGTTGCTTTGAGTCAGAACCAAGTCTACAGCAGGGAGTTTAGCTTTGGGTTTGGTTCCAGTTGTCCTTTTCAGAATCAAGTATGATCCTTCAGGTGACTTACTCCCCTACTTGTGCTCCTGTAGTAGCAGCAAGCTTATACTTTATCCTCAAAGTATGGGCCCAAGAGCACTTTTAAAATAGTGGAGGGGCTGGGGGGCAATATTCCTTAAAGACATGAGAAAATAGCCACTTGCAATTCTGAAGATCTTACTCCTCCTCACTTGCTCCTCCCAGTACTGTCACCACCAGTGTGTTCCTTCTTGGTCTGCCCTCACTGCCCACCCTCAGGCCCCACTTCTGTGAGTTGGTGCTTTAGCACTATTCTGACCAGCAGATCCACTCATCCATCTAGCAGTTCCCTCCTCTGGTAGTTACATAATCTGTGGTCAATTTGAGACTTAAGAGTGAAAGGATGGAGGTTAGCCTGTCAATCTGGCCACAGTTTGATGACCTCATTTGGAGGCGCTAAGGAGATAAATAGCTCACTGGAGGTGAAATACACACTCTCTTTGAGAAGCATTCCTGTTGAGAAGACACATGGAGTAGAGCCCTGGAACTGGAGGAGCCACGAGGAGACCCCTGCCAGCACTCAAATGCTTCCATTGCCACTGGATCCACAAGACTTTGCACCCACCAGCCTGTGATCTTCCTGCATTCAGCATCATTGCATGTGCTGTATAAGACTGAAGAGGACTTCAGAAACTGGTATCAGACATATGAGCTAATATCGGACTTATGAATGAGGCTTGGGATGTTTTCTCAATATTTAATTGCTCTTGTATATAAACATCTTTCTCATACACATGAGTGTCTGTGAATTTGTTTCTTTAGTCTACCCAGACAAACACACCTCCCAAGCCATTTATTTTGGCGAGGGTGCATTAAAGAATGATGTGATGGTTATATGCTGGGTGATGCAAAGGTTACACACTGGATTTCACTAACCAAAAGGCGGCTATTCAAACATACCTAGGTGCCCCACAAAAGGCAAAGCTGGTGATCTGCTTTGGAAAAATCACTGCCTTAAAAATTCATGGGGAGCCCATAATACTGAGTGCAGAGATGTAGAAAATAGTCTCACACTGATTGTGACCATGATCACACAACTCTTCTAACCTATTTAAACCATTGGGTTATAGAGTATGTGAATTGTATGTCAATAAAACTGTTTTCTAAAGGCTCTGTAGAACAGTTCCACACTGCCTGCAGGGGGTCATCAGGAGTCGAATTCACTCACCAGCAACTAACAGTACCAACACTGTCTATTAGGAGAACCCATTTCTCAGAGAGCTGTCAGCCAGTGGCCGGATTCTTTGATGGGGACCATGATATATGTGCCAAACATCAAATAAGCAGTGTTGTCACATCCTGGTCAGTGCCAGTTGTGTACCTCTTGTTGCTGATATCATATAGTGTACAATTCACAGGCCATGTACAACTCTACCTAGCTCTGCACTCTTCCCTGTCTTTCTTGAGGCTCCAGGAGACACAGTAGTGAAGACCACCAACATAATAGGACAAGCATATATAAACAGCATAGAAGTAGAGTTAGCCCAAATAAGTGAATGTGCATCCCTTATAGAGAGTGGCAACTTGAAAGATAGATGGGCAGCCACAGCCACATAAAAAGCATCTGAGCCCTGGGGAATGGGTGGGTGGGGGCTCATAGAAGTCCACTTAAGGACCACCCCAGCTCCTCAACCCCAATGAATTACCCATGGTCCTCCTAATCTGAACTGGGACTCAGCATGCATAGTAAATACTTCAGGATCCTTCAGTTTACTTCAGGCCCAATAGTCACCAGAAGGAATCATCTTATCTGACCCACTAGTCTACCCAAAGGAGCCTGGGGACACAGTGGGTTTACACACTAGTCAGCAGTTCCACTCTACCAGACCAGTCATGCCAAAGATAAAGAGTCTTAAAGATTTGTCGTCTCACAAACCCACAGAAGCTGTCCTACCAGATCACTCTGAGTCAGAGTCACCTCCGTCACAAAGAGTCTGCAGGTTTGGGCTTTGGGGATTTGCTTTCTTTTGTTCGTGATCTTGTTGGTTATGTTCTCATTGTTTGTCATATGTGAATTTTTCACTTTGTTGAGTAAAATTAAATCCCGCACTTTTATGTCAATCCCTTAGGTTCTGGGAAATGTAGTGTGCTGAGAGAGTTCTTTGGAAAACAAACACTGAGAAGAAATTAGAGAGCAAAGAGTTTATTGGGGCGTCACATTCATGGAAAGACAAAAAAGGAGGCAGGTTGGACAAGGAACGTCATCAAACCACCAGGAAAATCTGACAAATATCTCTGTGCAATGGGAAGTACAGATTGTCTGTTATACAGTCTCAAGGTGGATAGAAATTACCAGACCCCTGTACCACCTTCTTGCTCATCCATTGGCTGTAGGCTTCCTCTGTTGTTATAGCAACCCCATTTGATGGAGTAGAACTATGTGTTGAATTTCCCAGACTATAGTCCTTATGAAAACAGATTACAATCCTTTTCTCCTGTAGATCGGATATTAGGTTCAAAGGCTTTGTAGGTTCAGCTAGCAGCATTATCTACAACAGAAGGACAGACTGCTCAATCTTGTACCATCCTCTTAATTGTAGTTATGTTTGAGCCTATCGTGACAGTCCCTATGTCATTCCATCTCCTTGAATGCCTTCCTCTTTTGGTTGAGCTCCGACTTTACCAAGCATAAAGCTGATTTTGATGACGCAGCTCTTCCTTAATCATATTGTAAGTGCCTTCTAACCAAAGGGGCTCATTTGGCACTATAGTTGACAAATGACATATAGTTGACAATGTTCTGCTGCTTTTCATAAGTTTTTCATTTAGCTAATCCATCTGAAATGGGCAGCCCATATCCTCTTCTAGTTTGTCCTTAAAATAGACACTCCTCTGAAACCAGTTCACCTTAGATGACCCTACTAGTTTCTGAAATACCAGTGAAATCGCTTCCCGCATCATAGCAATAGGCAAGTCACAATCAAATGACAAATGACATACAGGACTAATTCCAACTCATGGAATTAGTTACTCATCATTTGGAAGTAAATAACAAGGCACTTCTTCCCAGGCTCCTCTGTGGGGACTTGAACCACTAAACTTTTGGTTGGTTGACAGTCAACCACTTACCCATCTGTGGCAGTAACTCAAGATCAAAGACTGTGGACAGTCCTGGAAGAGCCAGCAGCTGAATGCCGTCCACTAAGCACACTCTTGAAAGCTGAGCAATAGCTTTCTTGAAGGGGAATTTGAGTGATTCTCTCCTTGTCTGGCACAGATGAAGCCCTACTTTGTTTTAAATTGATGGCCATGGTGACGCGCCAAGCATGGCATCTTGAAAAGCTAGGAAAAATGTTTTAAATAATAGAGTTAAACATATAGGGTCATTATGGACACACCATGAAGGCTGCATCAGAATGGGTGCACAAATACATACATTGTCATTATTCAGGTATTTCAATGCCATAGATTAACTTATATATGTGCCTCTAATTTGATATTTATAATTGTGTTCTCTTCACATAAGCACATTTAAAAGTACACAATACTTGAAGCTCAATAGACCAGGCATGGATTAACCCAAAATGAATATGAAAAACATAACATCTTTGTATATGAATCTCTGCTGGTGACAAAGGTCATTTGAATTCCTTGTAGACACAGAGAATATCAAGGAGGCCTGGCAGTGTGATGGGCTCAGCAGTGGGCTGCTAACTGAAGAATTGGTGGTTCAAATGCACCCGTTGCTCTGCATAAAAAAGACAAGGCTGCCTATGGCTATAAAGATTTAGCCTGAAACCCCTCAAAAAAGTTCTTTATGAGTTGGAATTGACAAAATGGTAGTAGGTTTGGGGTTTGGTATTGAAAGATATGGAGATATTCTGCCCTGGTGGTGTAGTGGTTATGCATGTGATCATCGTGGTCGACAGTTCAAAACCACTAGCATCTCTAAGGGATAAAGACCAGCCTTTCTACCCCGGTAACCAGTTACAGTCTCCCAAACTCACAGGGAGGTCCCTGGGGGTCAGCATTGACTCAATGACAATGAATGTTGAGACTGATTCACAGACATGGCTATTTAGGGATTGATTTTTTTTTAAGTCCTAGTTTATCTTGAAGACTTTTTCAGAAATTATATCTGCAGTCTTAAGGACTCATCAATTCGACAATGAAAGGTTGGCGCTATAAATTATAGTAGTGCTTTTCAAGATTATTTGGAATTATTCAAACTTCTGTCATAAGAAATCAATGCCCATATGCACTTATGTCTTAAGTTTTCTTATAAGCAATGTGGGTGTTGGTGAGCGTGAATTATCCACGGACATCAGCTACTAGAGCACGCTTATCATAGCTAATGTATAACATCTGTATTAATACTGCATGTACCTATTAATTAACCCCCTTTGTGAGGGATGTTTATGGTGCATGGCATTTTCTAATATTTTCCTCGAGATAATACAAAAGTTAATGAGAACTGCACATGTGCATCAAGAAGAATAGAGTCTTTGTCCTCGTCTTATTAAGTTCCTCCAGATGTGATAACATTGTCCTGTCTCCAAATGGGTTCTTTTTATTATCACTTCCAGCTAATAAGATTTAAAATTAGAAAACAAAGTAACATAAGCAAAGAACTTCCTGCACTTGCATTTATTTATTTATTTCCTTTCTCCTTGGTGATCTTAAATTTCCTCCGGGTAAGAGAATGTGATGACAGAGTCGATACACGGCAGATTATAGATCGAGGGGCATTTTTCTTGCACATAAACCCCTGCCATAAAGCATGGCAGAGTATTTTCCAAATCTAAATTAGAGAGCCAGAGATAGTTTCTATGAGTCTTAGCTAAGCCACGATAAAACACCATCTGCTGAGGGCCTATCACATACTAAATGCTTCCACAAATACTCCCACTTCGTAATTTACTCAATCGGTGTATAATTACTTAGGATCTTCTAGTCTATGTGGTGGCAGTGAAAAAGAGGGAAACCCACAAAAAGATGAATTGACACCATGACTACATCAATGGGCTCACACGTAACGACAATTGTGAAGGTGACACAGGACAGACTCGCGGTTCTGTTGTAGCTGGAACTCATAGTTCTCACTATGACTCAGAACTAGCTCAACAGTGCCTTACAACAGAAATGACAACTGGTGAGCAACCAGTTGCCAGAGAGTCAGCGTAGAATGATGTTCCTTTGAGTTTCCCATGGCTCTCCCCCCAGAAGCCTTTGGGTGGATGTGAAGCTTCAAACGTCTAGTTAGCAACCAAGTGCCCTACTCAGGGACTCTTGAATAGCAAACCACTCCCAAATCCAAAAACACGTGACAATAGCATTGACTATCACATCCATCGGTCTGATGTCCGCAAAGGCAGCTCAGCTCCATACATCTCTTATTTTTCAGGATCCAGCTGGTGACCTAGGCAGGTTCACCTTAGGCAATAGCAGTGCAGCAAAGAAACAAGAACCATCACGCAAGTAGAGGCAAACCTTTGCCCATACCACATCCACCAACATGGCACATTTGTCAAGTCACTGAGCCAAACTCAACCTTAATAGAGTGGAAAGTAGAACTTCCCACCTGCAGTAGGAGGACAAAGCAAATAGATATTTGTGTGAACAATCACCCAAAGTATCACAACTACTCACAAATACATGTATCATTAAAAACTCTGATGTCAGGAAGGTGGTGTGTGCTTGGCCAGGATTTTACAGGAGGGCTGGCTCCAGACAGGAGAGTCAGGATAGCTTCCCTGAAGAGAAAAAACTCAGAGCTGAAATATGAGTATAAAAATAACTAGGAAAAAAAAGGATAAGGTAAAGGTTATTCAGACAGGGAGGTAGTATGGCAAGTTCAAGGTGGTTAAAGGAAGATTCTGAAAATGAGAGAAAGGGAGGATTTTACAGAACCCTGCAGCGTGCATTCAAGATTTTATCTTTATGCTCCCCAGTGAGCAGTCCCTGGAGGGTTTTAGGAGGGAGAGACAGGATTGAATTCCATTTTGAAAATTATGCCAGTTACCATGAAAGTAGCAGCTCAGGGTAAGCTTGAAGAAAGAAGAGCCCTCTGTAGACAGTTGGTGATCAGCACCACTGACAGGGCAGGAGATGGACTACCATGTCCTTGTGCAATTTAGCACGCCCGAGGTCATACAGAATCAGTTCTGGTACAAATGGTGAAGAAGATGAATGTACCCTTTTTTAAATTGCTCTATGGAATCCCTGGGGGGTACAGACAGATCATTCGCTCTGCTGCTAACCAGAAATATGGAGGTTCAGTCAGCCCAGAGGTACCCTGCAAAAGAAACTTGGAGATTGACTTCCAAAATATCAGTACAAAAACCTATCATGTACAGTCCATGCTGACACACCCAGGGTCACTCTGCATCAGAGTCGACTCCATGACAACTGGTGACAGTAGGCACCATGTTCCAACCCCTTTTACCTCCCCATTTACAAGCCCGCAGCTTCTTCCACATCCCTCACACCTGCCTGCACTACACCTCTGTCTGCACACACTGTCTTCTGTGCCTGGAACTCTCACGCTCTTCTTTCTTTCTTTTTACATCTATCAAAATCCTCTCTCAAAAACTAGCTCTTGGCTATTTACATACTAATGAGTTTAAATGAGGGTGTCTATTTTCTCTAAAGAAATTGCATGTCTTTTAAATATAAGGAGGAAATTCTGTGTTTAAAAAAAATGTCTAGAAAACACAAAGCATGTGGAATATCTTTTTGGATCTAGAGATGGTCAGTGTACAGACTCACTTCATTCAGGAATAGAGACATCCCGAATATGAGAAAGAGTGGTATGGCAGACTGGTAACTTGATAGAAATGTTGACTCTCTGTATTCAGCTGGAGGCAAATTGAAAAAAAATAACTCACTTGGGCAAAGAAGTCAAGTGAATTTATTCTGCTTAATAACAAAAAAAGACAGGGCTGAGCCCCGGTGGCGTAGTGGTTGTGCACGGGACTGCAGCCCACTGAGACGGAGGTTCAATTCCAGCAGTGGGGCTGGGTCTCCTCCTTCCACCGCCAGAGAGCAGTGATGCCAAAATAAATAAATAAATAACAAAAATAACAAAAAAAGACAGATGACTAGAAACGTACAGGAAGATAATGAGATAAAAGTACCAGATCTACAGGTGCAGATGAGAACAAAAATTTAAAAGAGATGGAGTTTTAAATGGCATACAGAAGAACCATCAGAAAGAACTGAACATGATATAAATAGAGAGGGGAGTTAGAACCAGCAAAATGGTGAAAATCAAAAAGACCTAGTATACCAAATGTGGCTCAGTGGTAGAATCTTCACATTCTATGAGGGAGACCTGGGTTTGGCTCAGGGCCGTATGAATAGCCACCATCCATTTGTCAATGGATGCTTCCCTGTTGCTATGATTCCCGGAAAGATTTCATTAAAATTTGTGAACTAAGCCAGGTTAGAATAAAAGAGAAATCTGATGATGTACTTTCAAATAGTAACCCTGAAAACCGTATAGATTACAACAGTCCCACCTAGAACCATTGCACCAGACAACATTTCACGCAGCTGTGCATAAGTCCTGAAAAGTAGTCTACCACAAAAGCAGATGTTGCTGAAGGTAAAGCGCAATGGGAACTCTCACCCATTATGGCTCCTCCTCTTAGATCAGATAGAAATCCGTCTCATTTATGTTACCTGCTTGGCATCTGCAGGTCTGAGAGTTGTAAGCACTGGTCTAGACTCTCCAGACACTCGATTTCTTCTTGTTTGCTTTTTTGGATCTTGTTGTTGCTGTTGTTGTTGTTGTTACATTCATAAAATAAAGTATTGTTGGGCTGAGCCCTGGTGGCATAAGTGGTTGAGTGAAGGACTGCGGCCCGTGGGTTTGGCGGTTCAAATCCAGCGGCGGCTCTCAGGAGCAGCACTGGGTAGCACCCACGACCACCAGAGGCAGTGATGGCCACCAAAAAAAATAATAAAATATTGTTGTATTTATGAACTTAATGACAACAAAAGAAGGAGTTGAGTATCTATCTGGAAAGTCTATACACTTGAATATGTGCTACCTGAGATTAGAGAGTGGTTGAAGTGTAGAAGTGACTCACTGAACACTAATTTCAGGAGATCTGGCAAGCTGTGAAATGATAGCTGGAGTATCTCATGTCCAGAAAGAAAACAAAGGCTGAAAAAGACAGTAAGGAAAGGGAAGATCCAAACAGATATCAGAAGAGAGTCTGAAATGCTCTCTTGAATATAGAATGGCTGAAGCAAATGAAAATTATTATGACATGAGGAGATGAACAGAACATCTGAAGGGTGACTAAGAGAGAAAATGGGGAGCATTATAATGGAATGTGTAAGTCCTAGAGTTAGAAAGCTAAAAGGGGAAGAATACAGTAAAGCATGTATCAAGCTGAAAGAAATGAAAAGAAATTCCAGCCTTAAGTTGAAATACTAAAGAATCCCTGGCCCAAAATATTGAATGATATAAAAAGCATCACAAGAAAGGGGAGAAATATGCAAGGTCACCGTACCTAAAAGATTGGTGGACATCAACCATTTCAAGAGATATTATATAATCAAGAACGAGTGGTATGAAGGAAGATGTTCCAGCTGCATGGAAGACATTGACAAAAATCAGGCTACAGGTATTGACAGGATACCAATTAAAGCATTGCAAAAAGTGAGTGAAACGCTGAAAGCACTAACTTATCTATGCCAAGAAATCTAGAAGACAGCAAACTGGCCAACCAGTGGGATAAGATACATATATGTGCCCATCTCAAAGAAAGGTGACCCCAAAGGCCTACATTATTTATTCATAAATTATAATATATACATAGTTATTACACTGTTAACAGGTTGTGAATAATGTACTATCACATGCAAGTAAAATTTTGCTGAAGACCATTCAGAAATGGTTACAGTAGTACATAAAGGGGGAGAAATTCAAGACAGATTCAGAAGAAGATGTGGCATGAGAGATATTATTGCTGAGGTAAAATGGATCTGGGAGGGAAACGAAGAATACAAGTATTTACTTGTGTATGCTTGATTGTTCAAAGCAGTTAACTGGGTGGATCATAACAAGCTATGGATAGCAAGAAGAGTGAGAATTCCAGAACACCTAATTGTGCTAAATCATAATTTGTACATGAATCAAGAGCCAGTTGTTTGAACAGAATAAAGAAATACTGTGTGATTTAAGTCAGGAATGATGCGCATTGGGGTTGTAGCCCACTACCCTGTTTATTCGAGCTGCATATCGGGAAAATAACCTGAGAAGCCAGACAATAAGAAGAAGAATGTGGCATTAGGATAGGAGTAAGGTTTATTAACACTCTGAGGTGACTGACCCACCTGACTTGCTGAACCTGAGGAGGACAGAGAGAACTTGCTGATAAAAATCAAATATTATAATTAGTTCACAATGCATATCAATGTAAAGAACCCCAAACCTCCCCAACTTGAATACTGTTGCTGTTGCTGCTGCTGTTACGTGACATCAAGTAGGTTCCAATCCAAGGCACTGCACTGCACAGTCCCGTGCTGACCACACTGTGTTTCTCTGTGTGAATTCACTGCTGCTGCCATGGTATCAATCCATCTCCGGAAGGGTCTTCCTTTTCCTTACTGCCTCTCCACTTTATCAAAGTGACATCCTTCTCCAGGGACTGGCCTTCCCTGACAATGTGTGCAAGAGATGAATTCTATTTTTACCTCAAATGAGCACCCAAGACTTCTTGGTTTGTCCTTTTAGCAGTCCATGGTAATTTCAATATTCTTCTCCAGCTCTACAATTCAGATGCATTAATTATAGAAGGTCAGTGAAAAAGCTTCCGCAGGAGATGAATTGACAGTCTCATTTACAACGGTTCAAACACAACCACAACTGTAAAGAAAGCACAGGAAAGGAAAGGGTTTGGCTCAATTGTACATAGTGTTGCTATGAGCCCAAACAGAGGACTCCACAACACAGAACAACAATAAAAACAGGCATGAATCAAAAATTATCAATGGTTTATAAAAACACTGTGAGATTACATAAGTGAAAACAATGGCTGAGACACGACTAATTGAGATAAAAACTCAAAATCCTACATAGTTTTATTGTTTGTTTTGAATTACTTGTCAAAGTGTCTGCAGTCTTAGTGCAGAGGTAACATAGAGGACATGGCATTGAATGAATAGTAACCAAAGGAGAAAAGACAAATCTAAGACTTAAGATCTCTGTTGAAATTTACATATACAAATCCTTTCCACTCTGAATATTTCATATGTGGATTTAGTAATGACATTTTTTGTGACTTTCATAAGCCAGTCCTTCTTCTGAGGACATCAAAAGTTAATCAAAATGACTGATAAAGGGAATACAGTTGATAATTCCGTGGTAAGTGGATATATTTTCTGTACAAATTCAAGTGTGTACGGGGGTATCTTAACGAAATATGAGGCAAGTGAAAAAACTATGGCTTGAGTCAGGGACACCTTAGTCTTCAACTTTCTTACTTTTCAACACTCCAAAGACATCTTATGCAGAAGATTTATCCGATGCAACATCTTTTGATATCTTGACTGCTGTTTCCATGAGTATTAATTGTATATACAAGCAAGACAAAATCCTTGACAATTTCAACATTTTCCCAATTGGTCCAGTTGTGAGGATTTGGGTCTACTTTACATTGAGTCATAATCCATTCCGAAAGCTGCAACCCCTGATCTTCATCAGCAAGTTCTACCAGCCCTCATTTTTCAGCAAGCAAGATTTTATCATCTGCACATCACAGGAATACAATTGACCTTACCATAGTGAGTTGATATATTTTCTGTAGAAAAGTCAAACACATGCTTGTGGCTTCACCGAAACTGATTTTGTGATCCTTATGCAGTAGGTTATTACTTTTGGAATGAAAATTATAAAATTTCTAAGTAGATAGAATTGTTTCATATTTCTAAAATCCTTGTGCAATAGTGGTGATACTTACTCTCATTTACCCTGCTGTGGATGATAGTAATTTAGAGTTGACTAGCTCGGTTCATTCGAGTCAAGTGATAACTATGTCAGAGACTTCATTTTGTTCCTTATCACAAGTTTCCCCACTAAATCCTATCAGCTTCTGATCAATACCTGTACTTGTCACCAAGAAGTCTTTTAGAGTCCTTCAGTCTACCTCGACAGCCAATCAGACATGGATTTTAATGAGAGCAGCTCTATTCTTAGATTCTTGGAAAGCATTGGCTCTGTACATCAACTGCTTTAAAAAAGAATTTCTTTATGTTTCCTTCATGTTGTCATCAGGTGCATTGGGTAGAAAGAGGGGCATTCAGTAGACTGAGTTTATGCATCAGAGAATGATTAGTGTTTTCAATCAAAGTGGTAGCTTGAGGAGTCATAATAACTTTGCCAAGAAAATGCTTATGGTAGACAGAATAATGGCTCCCAAAATGTTCATGTTCTAATCTCACCCTAATTACAGATGAAATGGTGGTTTCTCATCAGGTCATTTTAAGGCAGGGTGATTAGTGTGAACCCAATGTGAGAGTACGTGAAAGGTGATGAGATGATGGAAACAGAGGTCAGAGTGATATGGATGCTGGGAAGGCACGTGAGCCAAGAGATGCAGAAAGCCTTTGTTACTGTTAAGTGCTCTCCAGTTGCCTGGGACTCAGAGAGAGGCCCTGTACAACAGACAAAACAATGCCCAGTCAGGTTTCATCCTCACAATGTTGCTCCATAAGGAGCTTTCTACTGAAAATGGATCAACTCTTTATGGAGCTCATTGGTTCAGCCACTGTGTCCATCCTTCCCCTTAAAGACCTTCCTTTTTTTTTACAGCCCCTCCACATCACCAAAATAATGTCTTTCTCCAGGAACAGGTTTCTCATGACAATGCGTCCAAAGTTTCTAAGATGAATTCTCTCTATCCTTGCCTCGATGGAGCACCCAAGACAGGTCCATTGTCCTTTTGTAGTCCGTGGTACTTTCAATATTCTTCTTCAGCACCACAACTGAAAGGCGGTAATTCTTCTTATGTGTTCCATAGTCAATGTCAAACTTTCACATGCCTACAAGGTGAGTGGAAATACACATTTCTGTTTTCAACACTCCAAAGACATCATGTATGGGAGAGTTAATGAATGCGACATCTTTGGATCTCTCGTCCACTGTTTCCATGAGGATTAATTGTGAATCCAAGCAAAAGAAAATCCTTGACAACTTTAGCCTTTTCTGTTTATCATGACGTTACCAGTTGGTCCAATTGTTAGGATTTTGGTCTTCTTTGCACTGAGTCATGTTTCATAGTGAAAACTGCAGTCCTTGATCTTCATCAGCAAGTGTGTCAAGTCATCCTCGTTTTGGCAAGTAAGGCTGTGCCATCTGCATATCGCAGGTTGTTAATAAGGATCAATGAAGAAAAGACTGAAATTGTCGAGGATTTAGTTTTGCTTGCAGTCACAGTCAATGCTGATAGAAGCAGTAGTCAAGAACTAAAATGATATATTGCATTGGGGAAATCTGATACGAAGGCCTGTTTAAAATACTTAAAGATGCCACTTTGAGCACTTTGGTAAACGACACCCAAGCCATGATATTTTTCATCACCTCACATGTGTGGGAAACTTGGACAATAAATAAGGAAGACTGGATAAGAATCTGTGCACTTAAGTTATGGTGTTCATAAAGATTATTGACATTAGCACGGAGGGCTGGAAGTATAAACAAACCTATCAGGGGTGAAGTACAGCCAGATGACACTTGGCCATCTAGCAGGGAAGCAACAACGCCCCGGTGGGAGAAGCACACCAGCCTGGACGATCACAAGGTTGTGATGGGATCAGGTATCAGAAGATCAAAAACAAACAATTATATTCATGTGAAAGAAAGGGTTGGAGTGGAGCCCCAAAACCCATCTGTCGACAATTGAAATATCTTCAAGGAAGGGTCACATGGAAGGATTGATTCAGTCATGGAGCGGTTTAGCACTGACGAAACACAATATTCCTCTGCTTCTTTAATACTTCCTCCCCCCACTGAGAATTAGTAATGGGAATAGTAACATCATATGGGCAGGAGTAGCATGGAGGGCGAGAAGGTAGAAAGGGGGAACTAATAGTCATGGTGGATGTATAACATCTCTCCACCCCCTGCTTCCAAGGAGGACAAACAGTAATAACGGATGAAGGGATACAGTGGATGGTGTAACATATGAATATATATATATGAATATATATATTATATATATATATATATATAATTTTATCAAGAGTTCCTGACTGTGGGAGGGTGGGGGAGGGAGGAAAAAGAGAAGCTGATAATAAAGGTTCAAGTAGAAAGATAATGTTTTGGAAAGGATGATGTCAACTATGTGCAAATTCACTTGCTATAATTGATTTATACATTTTTCTCATATCTGTAAAAGTCCCCATTACATTTATTTGAATTTTTTAAGAAATCTGTGTCCAAAATCACACACACAAATCTTTTCTATACTGTGAATATTTGATATGTGATATGTGGACTTAGTAATGATATTTGATCTGCTGTTCATAAGCCAGGAATTCCTGTGAGGACATCAAAAGTTAATCAAAATAGCTGATAAAGAGAACATAGTTGACATTACCATAGTGTGTTGGTATATTATGTATATTATCTGTACAAAGAAAAAACATATACATATGTGGTTTTACCAAATTTTTATAATTCTTATCCTTTAGGTTATTAATTTTGGGATGAAAATTACAAAATTTCTAAGTATGTAGAATTATTTAATAATTCTAGAATTCTTGTACAACAGTGGTTATACTTCCTTTAATTTACTCGGCTGTGTACAATAGAAATTTAGGGCTAAGTACACTTGATTCATTTAAATCAAATGCTAACTACATCAGAGATTTCATTTTGTTCCTGGTTACAAGTTTCCCCATTGACTCCTGTCAGTCTCTGACCAGTACTTGTACTTGTCACAAAGGAGTCCTTCAGTCTACCTTGACTAGCAACTCATACGTGGCTTTTAACGAGAGATCTCTTCTTAGCTTCTTGGAAAGCATTGGCTCTGTACATCAACTGCTTTTAAAAAGAAGTGCTCTATGTTTCCTTCCAGTTCTCATCTGGTGCATTGGGTAGAAAGAGGTGCATTTAGTAGATGAATTTAGGCATCAGAGAATGATTAAAATTTTCAATCAAAGTGGTAGTTTGAAAAGACATAATTACTTTGCCAACAAGACGGCTATGGTAGACATAATAATGGCTCCCAAAATGTTCATAGCCTACTCTCACCCTAATTATAGATGAAATGGTGGTTTTTCATCAGATCATTTTAAGACAGGATGATTAGTGTGAACACAATATGAGAGTATATGAAAGGAGAACCCAAATTACAGAAGGAGATGAGATGATAGAAACAGAGGTTAGAGTGATGTGAATACCTGGAAGGCACATGAACCAAGGGAGGTGGAAAACCATTGTTACTGCTGTTGAGTGCTCTCTGGTTGCCTGGGACAAATAGTGAAGTCCTGTACAACAGAACAAAACTATGCCCAGTCATCTTTTATCCTCACAATGTTGCACAATAAGGAGTTGTTCCATTTTCAGTAGAAAGCTGTGGCATTGAGCCCGTTGTTCTAGCCATTGTGTCAATTCATCTCATTGAAGACTTCCTCTCTTTTGTTTCTTCTCCACCATCAACACCCCTCTCCATTTCATCAGGAGCTCTACAGACATAACAATCCATAGTTCAATTAGATCAAACACAATTGTACAAATGTTACCACCATCATTTTCCCAACATTTTCTTTCTTCTTGCATTTTTTGGTATCAATTTCCCTTTATCCCCTACCCTACCACCCAAGAACCCCTGTTACTATAATTAACATTATTGTTATTTTTTTACCCATATCTTATGCCATCCAATGTATCTGTTCACCTGACTTCTATTATTCATACCCCTCGAGTAAGATTATATAGTCATTATCACTATTGGTTCCCCATGTCTCCACTCTCCACCCCTCAATTTCAGTACCCTCAGGGAATCAATACTCACCTTACAATTCCTGAAGGGTTCATCTATTTTGATTTCATGCATTGAATGAACTTAATTATACACATGACCATATGCAGATATAACTGGATTAATGAGGAAAAACTAAGACCATCATAATTGGGAGAGGCAATATTAAAGAACTAGAGGCTAGTTATGCATCTTACAGTACTATACTATACTCTAGAAGGGACTGTTCAATTATGTTACCGGAAGTTTGGGGATCTAAACTCTATGCTCCCTCACATCAATTTAATTGCATTTTTTAAACTTCTGGTACTTATTCCCATAGATACTTCTTGATCAGACAGACTCATGTGCTTCTTCCATGTGGGCTTTGTTGAGTCCCTGCTAGATTATCACTTGTTTAACTCCAATCTTTTAGGTCCCCAGACACTATATCTTTTAATACCATCAACATCACCTTTCTTCACCATGCATGCTTATGCACCCATTTTGTCTTCAGCAATCATATTGGGAGGGTGAAGTATCATATACTGCCACACTATTAGAACAAGTTATTATTTTATTGAAATAAGACTAATTAGCGGCCCAAAGTCCATCTGTTTCTTTGTTGCATTTGCATGCATATAGATGTTGTTGCTTTTAGGTGACATCAAGTAGGTTCCAATCCCAACCAAACTTATGCACACAGAACAAAATAGTGCACTGCACAGTCCTGCACCATCCTCTCAATTGTCCCAATGCTCCAGCCTATTGTTCCAGCCACTGTGCCAATCCATCTTCTGAAGGACCTTCCCTTTTTTTTTTAACGCCTCACTACCACTTTACCAAAATTATGGCCTTTTCTGGCAATATGTCCAAAGAATTCTCACTATTCTTGCCTCAAAGGAGCACCAAGACAGATTCATTTATCCTTTTAGTAATCCATAATACTTTCAATATTCTTCTCCAGCACCACAATTCAAATGCAGTAATTCTTCTTAGGTGCTCCATATTCAATGTCAAACTCTCCCATGCAAATGAGGCCATTGAAAATACTATGGCATGAGTCAGGCACACCTTGGTCTTCAATATTCTTGCTTTTCAATACTCCAATGACATCTTATAGAGAAGATCTACCCAATGACATATTTTTTTGGTCTCGTGACTGATGTTTCCATAGCATTAACTACTAATCCAAACAAAACAAAATCTCTGACAACTTCAACTTTTTCTGTTTATCATGATGTTTCAACTTGGTCCAGTTATGAGGATTTTGGTCTTCTTTACATGGAGTCATAATTCATACTGAACGCTGCAACTCTTGATCTTCATCACCAAGTGCTTCAAGTTCTCCTCATTTTTGGGGAAGAAAGGTAATTCCATGTCCATATCACAGGTTGTTTCTAATGATAAATGGAGAAAAGACTGAAATTGTCAAGGATTTGATTTTGCTTAGAGCCATGATCAATGTTCATTGAAGCAGTTGTCAAGAACTAAAATGATATATTGCATTAGGAAAACTCTGATACAAAAGACTGTTTAAAAGGTTAAGAGTAAAGATGCCACTTTGACCATTTCGGTACACCGCACCCAAGCCATGATGCTTTTAATCACCTCATATGCATGGGGAGCTTGGACAATAAACAAGGAAGGCTGGATAAGAATCGGTGCATTTAAACCGTGGTGCTCATAAAGATTATTGACATTGGCACAGAGGGTCAGAAGTATAAACACCTGGGATGAAGTACAGCCAGATGACACTTTGGAAGCAAGGATGTTGAGACTTTATCTCAGGTACTTCAAACATGTTAAAAGGAGATATCAACCCCTGGAAAAGGACTTCCTGCTTGATAAACTAGAGGGTCAGAAGAAAAAAGGGAGACACTTAAGATGAATTGACACAGTGTCAGTTACAATAGGTTCAAACATCAAAGAACTAAAAATTATATCATTATAAATGAGGGGGGACTATGGATTGGGGACCCAAAGCCCATCTGTAGGTGAAACAACATCCCCTTACAGAAGGGTTGCCGGGAGGAGAGGAGTCAATCAGGGAACAGTGTAGCAACAGTGAAATATGCAACTTTCCTCTAGTTCTTAAATGTTTCCTCTGTGGCAGTCATGTGCTTATGTTAATTTTATAATTGAAATGTAGGAGTGGAGTCTGGACTGTTAATCTAGAGACAGCCACTGAGTAGCCGATGAAGCCTCTGTGTGGGCATGGCTTTCACCTGAGACTTCTCGGAAATCTCGCGGTATTTCCCTCGTGAAGATGAGAAGCTATCTTCCCCGTTGTTGGGAGTTAGTTTCAGAGATGATTAATCACAGGCAACACAGAATGACGGTGGCTGGGAGGCTGGAATAGCTGGTGGAGAGACCATACAGCTTAGCCTTGATGAACACAGACCTCTGAAGCTGGAGCGGCATGCTGTTGATGGACCCTGAGCCCTGGAATTGAGGAGCCCTGGGGAGACCCTGGCCAGTGCCAGAATTCTGCACCCACTGACCTGTGACTTCCTGAGTTGGAAGCAGACTTTATAGACTGATTCGGGCATATGGGTTATTATTGGACTTATGACTTTGCACTGGACTGGATTGGGATGTCTTCTTAGGGTCACATTTCTTTTGTATATAAACCCTTTCCTTATACCTATATGCGTGTCTCTGAAACTTTGTTTCTCTAGTCTACCCGGACTGACACACCTCCATCCCACAATCATGATCTCAATTCTACCTTACAAGCCTGGTTAGACCAGAGGATGTACACAGGTACAAATAGAAACTGGAAACATGGGGAATCCAGGACAGATGATCCCTTCAGGTCCAGTGGTGAGAGTGGCCATACCAGGAGGGTGGAGTAGAAAAGGGGAACCAATTATAAGGATCTCCATATAACCTCCTCCTTAGGGTACAGAAAACAGGGAAGTGAGTGAATGGAGACATCGAACAGTGTACAATATGACAAAATAACAATAATTTAGAAATTATCAAAGATTCATGAGGGAGGGGAAAGTGGGTAGGAAGAGGAAAAATGAGGACCTTTTACCAGGGGCTTAAGTGGAAAGAAAATGTTTTGAGGATGATGATGGGAACAAATGAGTAAATGTGCTTTCCATATAACTGATGTATGGATTGTGATGAGTTGTGATAAGTTTTTTTAAATGATTTTTTAAAAATGAGTTCAAACATAACCACAATTGTAAGAATGACCCAGGACCGAACAGAGTTTTGCTCTATTGTACATAATGCTGCTATAAACCAAGGTGTACTCAGCAGCACCTAATAATAACATTAAAAACAGGCTTGAGTGGAAAATTATTAAGGATTTATAAAAAAAAAATCCTGAGATTACATTAAATGAAAAACAGTGGCTAAGATACTAATAATTGATTAAGTAAATATTCAATTAAATAAAACTTCATTAAAAACTCAAAATACTTAAAGTGTTATTGTCTTGAGCTACTTTTTGAACTTTTATCTCAGAATCTTACTGCAGAGGTAATTTAGAGAATACAGCATTGAATGGGTAGTAACCAAAAGAGAGAAATCTCATATAAGTTGTAAAATCTCTGTCTAAAATCACTGTGTTAGTCTGGGTAAACTAGAGAAACAAATCTAAAGAAACTCATGTGGATCTAAGAAAGAGATTTATATACAAGAGCAATTGAACCTTGAGAAAAACATCCCAACGTAGTCCAGTCCAAGGTCATAAGTCCAATATTAGCCCATATTTCCAATACCAATCTATAAGTCCTCTTCAGATTCAGGAAACATATGCAATGTTGTCAAATGCAAAATGACCACAAGCCAGTGGGTAGAAAGTTTTTGGACCCAGTGGTGCTGTAAGCATCTCAAGGTTGGCAGAAGCCTCTACATGGCTTTTCTAGATCCAGGTTTCTGGCCACATCAGGCTTCTACTTCTGCACATGGGACTTCTGCTCAGGGATATCTCGCAGGGAGTCAGCCTTGTCAGTAAAGGCTGACTTCAAGGGAGTGTGGTGAGACAGATAGTGTCTCCACTCCCAAGAAGTAATTACCACATTTCCCAGAATCCTCAGGAGAAGGCCATGACCACACAGAGGTCTCATTGGCTATCTCCAGAGTGACAGGCTAGCTTGCAACCTTAATCCTCAAATTGACACCAGATTAGGTGACTGCCACAATCACACGTACTGTGAAAATCTTTTCCACACTGTGAATATTTGATATAAGGATTTAGTAATGACATTTGATGGCCCCTTCATAAACAAGACATTCCTCTAAGGACATCAAAAGCTAATCAAATAACTGATGAAGAGAATATTGTTGACATTAGTGAATTAGTATATTTTCTCTCTTTTTTCACAAATGGTATTTTATTAACATGACAATCTGATTTATAAATCTTTAGACATTTCAAGGAAAACACTCAGGCATCAAAAACTATTTCAATAGGCAAAATTCAAATTTATAACAAGAAAAATAAACACAGGAAATTCTTTTTGGACCATGTGGTTCTTGCTACACTGCTTTGAACTTTCTATTCAAAGTCCAAAATATAAGTAACACTCTAAAAATGTAGCAGAAGCCTTTCTGCTACACTGATAGCAAAGCACAGGTATCCATAATCTCGCTCATGCCTCAAGTCACAGGGCACCTTTGGAAGACAGAAGCAATATCTGGCCACTTGGCGGCATTTCAGACTTTCTGCAGCTCTTCAATGGATTTCCCTTGTTGGTTGATTGTTATTAGCTTTTGAAGTACAGCAGTATACACAGTTTCCCATGGTTCTGAGTTATTTTTTTCTAACCATGATCACATCGGATTTTCAAAGAGAATAGACAGTAAAAGATGAGGCTCTGCTCCCTGTGGCAATTATAATCAGGCCAAAGGAATAAGTTCCTTCTTTTTCATCAAATATCCAAAAAAAACTCATGATGACTTCACTGTGGCATGTCAAATCTCGGCAGCACGGGCTCCTCAAATGGGGGTGTGGCAGACAGGTCAATCGGTGAACGCAGAGCCTGGTACAATTTCTATAGACAACTCAAACACATTGTGCATGGCTTTTTCAAAATTGAATTTGTGATCCTTATCAGATTATTCATTTGGGATAGGAATTGCAAAATTTCTAAGTATATAGAAATGCTTCCCAATTCTAGAATTCTCATGCAACAGTGGTTATACTTCCTCTCATTTACTCTACTGGAGACAATAGAAGTTTCAACTTGCTTGGTTCATTTGAATCAAGTGATAACTATATCAGCGGTTTAATTTTTTTTTCCTGGTCATAAGTTTCCCAACTAACTCTTGTCAGTCTCTGACCCATGCCTGGATTTGTCACAAAAGAGTCCTTTAGAGTCCTTCAGTCTACCTTAATTACCAACTCAGACATGACTTTTAACAAGAGATCTCCTTTAGCTTCTTGGAAACCATTAGTTCTGTACAGCAACTGCTCTAAAAAAGAGTTTCTTGTGTTTCCTTTCTGTGTTCATCTGGTGCCTGAGGTAGGAAGAGGGCCATTCCGTTGACTGAGTTTAGGCATCAGAGAATGATTAATGTTTTCAATCAAAGTGGTAGCTAGAAAAGACATAGAAGGTTTGACCACAAAATGCTTATAGTAGACAGAATAATGGCTCCCCAAATGCTCATGGTCTACTCACACCCTAATTACAGATGAAATGGCGGTTTCTCCTCAGATCATCTTAAGGCAGGATGATTAGTGTGAACCCAAGGCGAGAGTACGTGAAAGGAGAATCTGAGTTACAGAAGGAGATGAGATGATGGAAACAGAGGTCAGAGTGATATGGATGCTAAGAAGGCACCTGAGCCAAGGGATGCAGAAAGCTGTTGTAGCTGTTGTTAAGTGCTCTCCGGTTGCCTGGGACGCATAGTGAGGCCCTGGGCAACAGAACAAAAGAATGCCCATTCAAGTGCCATCCTCACAATGTTGCTACTACAAGGAGTTGTTCCATTTTCAGTAAAAAGCAGTAGTATTGAGCCCATTTCTTTGTAGCCATTGTGTCAATTCATCTCATGGAAGAGACTTCCTTTATTTATCTGACCCTCTACTTTGCCAAATAACAAGTCCTTTTCCAGGGACTAGTCCCTCTCCACAGCATGTCAAACAGAGATATGAAAGATGAGCTCTTGTCTTTCCTATTACTTCCAAGGAAAATTATAGCTATATTTCCTCCATGACATTTTTGGGAGGGGAGCGTCACTGCCCTCTGGTGGTCATGGGAGCTACCCAGAGCTGCTCCTGAGAGCCTCCGCTGGATTTGAACCGCCAAGCCCGCAGGCCGCACCACTTATGCCACCGGGGCTCAGCCCCCATGACATTTTTTAAAGACAACTTTTATTAAGTTTTAAGCAGCGGAAAGACAAGATAACTACATAGACACATTAATCAAATGGGATATACCCTTAACACAAGAGCATTATGGTGTCCAAGTCATGGCTGAAATATAGAGCTTTAGAAAGGTAGCGAGAGGGCAAAGAAACTGTCACACAAAGCATGATTGGTGAAAGAGGAACACATCCAAATTTACTGGTGGGTAAAAAAAGAATTTTTATTTGCTATCAATTCATGATCTATTCAATATTCATTGCCAACATCATAATTCAAATACATCAATTCCTTTTTGGTCTTTATTTATTGTCTAGTTTCCACAGGCATATGAATCCACTGGGGATACTATGACCTGAGTCTTGCACACGTTAGTTCTCAAGAACATCTTTGCTTCTGAACACTAGAAAGGGGCCTTTTCCACAGATATACTCTATCATTTAATTTCTTAACTAATGTTCCTAAGGCATCGCTTGTGAATTGAAATAGAAATAAATTCTTTTTTTTTTTTTCAGAAATAAATTCTTAACAACTAGAACCTTTTCTCTGGTTAGGTTGATTATTGGTCCCAAGTTCTGAGGTATTCTTTATGTTGAGGCCCTAGAAGTACTGTCAGATCAATGCTGGATTGCTAACTGTAAGGTCAGTGGTTCAAGCCCACCAGTCTCCCTGTGGGAGAATGATGGTGCTATCTTCTCTCATAAAGATTCACAGGCTCAAAACACTATAAGAGATCACTATGAGTTGAATTCCACTTGATGGCAGTGGTTGATTTTTTTTAATGTTGTGGTATAATCCATCCTCGGTCTGAGGATGTGATCAGTAAACCTACAAGGGTAAAATTCCATGCTAACCTATTTTTGAACTTTCTAATGCATTTGGACACACTGTGAACATGTTATCAGGAATACCAGTTCCTGGAACAGGACATCATACTTGGGAAAGTGAAATGTCAGTGTAAAGCAGAAATCCATTTCACCAAGGAAATGGATTGCAACACTAGCTCAAACAACAATGCTTGTGAGGATTGTTCAGGGAGGGAGGTGTTTAATACTGTTGAAAATAGTGTGTCTGTGAGACGGAAGGAACTCAATCGTGCATGACAAAAAGAACAACTAAATAAGCTCCAGTCAGATCTATCCTTGCTACCTAATTTCAATGACACTTTATAGCACTGAGTTTCACAATCATGTACTACAAAAACAAACTGTAGTTTCCAATGCTGCATGTGTTTTAATCAACATAAATTATCAGATTTTCTGGTATTTTTAGTTACAACCTAAACCAATAACTGTTTAGAGAAGGAGGTTTTAAAGGATAGCAAGATGAGAAATTTTTTTAAGGCTTCTGATCATTTACTAACAGTGCTGCAATTCAATGTAGAAAGATTTTAAAAAGCAATTTTGTCATTAGTCTTCATATGATCTAAGAAATACTACATTTAAGCTATTTATAAAAATATGCTGAGCTCCAGTGGTGAAGTGGTTGAGTGTGGGACTGCGGCCCACTGGCTTGGTGGTTCAAATATAGCAGCAGCAAGGCTGGACCTCCCACTCCCACCATAAGGCAGTGATGCCCCCCCCCCCAAAAAACTATGAACTTCTGGGAACATGATGGTGAGGTAGGGGGAACTGCATTGGGAGCTCATTGTAATTGCTGGATTTGGAAAATGGGAGACTTATCGGGGTTGCCTGGGATGGGCAATTAGACCTTGCAGCTCCCCATGGATCTGCTCCAGTCTGTGGGTTGACCTTCTCCACAGCATTGATCTGCCCTGCTGTGCAATATGCACCACAGAGCTGTTGTGGCCTGGTGCCCAGGCCATCCCAGCCTATACCACCTGTGCTGCACTAATCCCCACAGTGACCAACACTGTGTGCTTCCCATGTGATCAGTCTGCCCAGCCCCACCCTTGCTACTTGCAACTGCTGTACCAGCACTGCCTTAAAGAGCCTCCCAAGCTCCCCCTCAAATAGAAAATTCTGGCTGTTTAGGGAGAGAATGAACCCACTGAGAAAGAGACTCAGCTACATCCCACAGCACTCCAGGTATTCCTTATGATCATCCTCAATAGCTTCTGAGAGAAAAAACAGAAAAAACATAGGACTTCTGAACACCCAGAAAAATAGAGCTAAGCTCCACAAAAATGACAGGCAAACAACTCACAACATCAACAACCACTACAAGAAAGCAAGAGAAACAAAACACAATGTCTAAGGAGGACCTGAACCTAGCAATGTACATAAAAGAAGTAGACTTTAAACCACCACAGAAATAAATCTCCAGACTGCTACTTAGAGTCATACAAGATATGAAGGAATTAAAACAGAAAAGGATGCACTAATAAAGAAGTTAAGATCCACATACCGAAGGTAAATACAGGAGTTGATGTAAAAGATTCCAAGAATATGTATGATCAGAGACTTCACCAACAGGCAGGAAGAAGTGGAGAACCATATGAGCAACCTCAAAAATAACCAACCAGAATTCAACAAATGAAAAAAGCAATCTAACAAGATAATCAAAGAAGCTGAAGAAAACCTGAGAACAATGAGAAATGTTAGGAAGGGAAACAACATTCGAATAATTGGGATATCAGAACAAGACATACTGAAGACATAAACTGTAAAAACAGTGAGGGAACTCCTGAAAGAAAATTTCCCAGTTTTAAAGAATGAGAATCAGATAATCATCCCAGAAGTAGAGAGGACATCAATTATACTGAACCCCCCAAAAGTGCACCAAGCCATATAGCAGTCAAATTATCAAAATTTGATAAAAAGGAAAAAAATTGATAAAAAGGAGAAAATCATAAGAGCAACCAAAAATGCAATCACCTCTAAGGGTAATCAGATAAGAATATGCTCAGACAAATCAGCAGAAACCATGAAGAAGAGGAGAGAGTGGAGTCATGTCAAACTGTCCATCAAAATATACAGTCAGGTAAGAGTGTCCAGGAACAATGAAAAAATTAGAGCACACATTTTTTAAAAAGCACTACAAAAACTTCTTTCCAACTAACTTTGGACAGATCAACATCTTCTGAGCACAAACATGAGAGCATGGCATAGAGTAACACTATCCAGAACTCAACAGCTGAAAGCAATGCCCACAATATTATTGACCCAACAGTGAAAAGAAGGCAAGATTGAATCTTCCCACCCATGTAAAACACACTGCTGAGAAGAGAGGCAGGATAATATCTACCACACAAGGTATGGCATTATAGCAAAGAATTCACAGATGGATGCAATAATTCTGAGCATCAATCCACTAAAAGGCAAGACTAGCAGACTGGATTAGGAAGCAAAATCATAAATCTGTTGTCTGCAAGAGACACATCTCAAACTCACAAACAAAAGCAAGTCAAGCATAAAAGGTTAGGGAAAGTATATGCAGCTAATGTTAATTTTTTAAAAGCAGGAGTTATGATCCTAATCTCTGACAATAGAAACATGGGTGAAGCGAGACAGTAGGTGATGTAAGATATGATATATATTGAGAATCCACAAGAAGAGTGCTGGAAGTGGTAAAGGAATGTGGTAGACTGCCAGGATAAAAAACCAACAAATACAAGTCAATTGGATTGCTATGTACACTTAATGGAATTATAGACGAGGAGTTCAAGATGATAGCACCCTTCTCAGTAGCCAAGCATAGCTTGGGGTATCTAGATATATACCTAGTCAAAAAAACAAAGAACTGTATCAGAAAAACTACAGAGAATTATTATAATAAACCAAAAAGGATCTGCACAAATGGAAGAATATCCCATGCTCATGGATTGGAAGACTCAATATTGTAAAGGTGTCAATCTTACCCAAGGTTTGTTCAAATAAAATGGCACTGTATGACACTCACCTTCCTGACAAGATTGCTGAAGAAAAAAATGGGTGCATAAGCAAAGGTGATAAAGAAAGCTAATGGTGCCCTTTTTATATATTAAAAGATACAGTTTCTGGGGTCTTAAAGGCATAAAATTAAACAAAGAGTTATCTAGCAGAGAATCAACAAACCCCACATGGAAGAAGCACACCAGTCTGTGTGTTCATGACGTGTCAACAGGAACAGGTATCAGAAATTCAAAAACAAGCAATCAAATTGACATGAAGGAGTGTGGACAGAGGGGAGATCCAAAATCCACTTGTAATAAAATTGGGCAACTACCCCCACACACACAGAAGGGCCACACAAAAGGGATGACATATCAAGGGTGCAGTATAGAACTGATGAAACACATAACTAACCACTAATTCTTTAATATTCCTTCCCCTTACTATTATGGTCTTTGCTTTACCTCACTAGTTTTGTTAGACCTGCGTACACTCATTCATGTCATGAAGATTTTGGATGCATGAAAACCAAGAGAGATAACCCTTCAGCAAGGGTAATGGGAGTAATGATTCCCTGAGGTTATGGGAAGGAGGAAGAGGGAGCTGATTGCAGTGATGACTATATAACCCCACTCAAAGGGAACAAATACAGAATTGTAGGTGAACGGATATATTTTATGTTGTAAGATATGACAAAGACACACATACATACATAATAATATATAATGTAATAATAAGGGTTCCTGGGAGTAGGGCAGAGAAGGGAGGGGATTAAAGGGGAACTGATATCAAAAAGTTCAAGAAGAAAGAAAATGTCTTAAAACTGATGGTGGCAGAAATGGTACAATTATGCCTGAGCTAATTGAATTATGGACTGCTATAATATCTGTTAGAACGCCTAACAAAATGACTAAGAAAAAGAGAATATTTACTGGACATTATTCTATGATTAAAATTGATGATCAACATTACTAAGGATTATGCTAAAGGAGTCTTGGTGGCAGAGTGGGTGACACACGAGGCTGCTAGCCCCCAAGGTCAGCAGTAGGAAACCACCAGCTGCTCTGTGGGAGAAAGATGAAGCTTTCCACTCCATAAAGATCTAGTCCCAGAAACCCACAGGGGAAGTTCTACTCTGTCCCATAGGGTTGCTAAGAGTCATAATTGACTCTATGAGCCTGAAAGAAGAGGCCCATGGAGGTAGAGTGGCACCATGAGTTACTGCCCTGGGGGGACACCAACCCCAGTGACATCTTTGCAGATAATGGGTAGGGAAACCAGGAGGGAGTCAAGTTATGATGCCAGCTGTATCTCTTTGTTTCCTGCAACATTTCTTTCTTTTCTTGTCTAAAGATCGTATGAGCACCCCGAGAAGCTGCTTCCTCATGCTCTGCACTACATGCTGCAAAAACTTCTCATAGGCATGTCCCAGGAGTCAGCATTGCTGAACTGCAATCCCTCAGTGATGCTCTGAAAGCAAGAGGGGTCAAGAGTAATAACCAACTCCCACCAAAGCAGGCCTTGCCAGATGCCCTGGATTCAGTACAGCTACCAGATGCATTTCCCAACTTGAAAGATGAGCGCCTGCAATTAGCTGACCTGGATTCCCTGCAGTTTGTAGTGTCATTGGTGAGAGAAGACGTTCAGATTTTTTTGGTGGACTATATTGAAATTAAATCATTTCAGGGTCTTCCTCTCCAAACAAAATACAGTCTTGCCTCCCCGCCCCCATCATAAAATCCCCATGAGGCAATTTCTTCAAGCAAACATTATCTGCACTATGAAAAAATGAGGCCCAGTAATAAATGTTAATGATAGCATTTGCCTTTTAATTCTTTTCAGCTGGAAATGTGCCTTTATTTGTAAATAACTGCTTAGCAACATTCTTTGTAAATGCTCATATCGCAATTGGAACACCTACCACTTGGTGCTGAAAAAGTCTTAAAATTCCTTAGGGCTTATGCAGAATTTTCTTTAATATGGACAAAAATAGGAGAAAGCATGTGAAAGAAATGAATCATTCTAATTTTCTAAACCAAAGTGGGACTTAATAAATAGGAAAAGCTGTATTCATTTTCGATGGAATTGCTAACAATGCTGAGAAAAAGTATGCGAAAACTAATAAAGTTAAGATCTGGATAAACAATTAATTGTCCATCTATGGCTGAGTCCTTGCCTAGAGCACAACGATTGAGAATGAGAGCTGGAGGGTGTTTGAGATCTAGAACTGTAGGATTCTGTAGTCTCCTTATCACTGGAGACTAAGAGCCAAATGCAACAATAACTTTTCACACATGATTGGAGAGAATGCCAAAGATGATCCTTCTCTTGAGGAGTGCTATCTACTCACTCAATCCTCAGGATTGTGAGTGTGCTAGTGCGTGTGTGTTAGATAGTGTCTTAGTTTATCAGTGCTGCTGTACTGGAAATACCACAGACTGGTGACTATGATAAAGAGATATCTACTTTCTCAAAAATATGGGTGCTACTTCCAAGAGAAGTCTTTCTCTGTTCTGTGGGAAAATTCTTGTCTCTTTCCATTTCTCTTCCTCAAGCCCTTGGCAAACTCCAGTTGGTATCAATATACTCATGCTTCCTTTCTTCCATATTTCATCTGTTCTTTTGTATCTAAAAAGAGATTGGTTTAAGACACACTATGGTGAAGTCAAATAAGTTGGTACAGCTACAGCCCTTCTATCCTTAGTGTTTGGAACTCCCACCGAATGACTGAGAGAATGCATGCAGATAGGGTATAGAGGGCTCTCCTATGTGGTTGGTCAATGTTGACATTCCACTGAGCATAAAGTACACCATTTCAGAAGTAGGGAGAGCAGAAGGAGAATCCTTGTGTGGCAAAGCAGGAGTGGAGACCATGAGACCAAAGCTAAACAGTGGCTTCTTTCAGGCATCAACAGTGCTAAAGGGGCTTTGTAACACCTGCTCACACAGGACAGGGGTCAAGAACCTATGTGGTTGAGAGGCCAAGGACCAGACAGAGACATATCTGCCTGCATGTTTGAGAAGAGGCACTACAGTGACCAGAAGGGCTGTATCCTTAATGTTTTCTGATCCTGACTTATGGTAACCTGCTAACTTCCATTATAAATCCTCATAATTGTGAGTATTGTTGGTGAGTTCTGTGTGGCCTTTGAAACAAATTACTAATCCCAGAAGAGAAGCAGAATGGCTTAGATTAATGGTTGGTGTCAGAGTAGGATGAAGAGGGAGGGTGGAGGCATGTCTGAGCTTAGCTTCATAGAGAACAGTCTTGATCTTGTATGAAGTTGGATTTTCCTCCCCCTACCAAAGTTAGAGGAAATCAAATTGCCCCCCCCCCCATTCACCATACACCCTGCACTGTAATGGTCTCATTAGCATAACAAAGAATCCCCTAAACCCGAATGGGACTTTCTATATAATAAAGTGTTATGATTAGGATTTAGAACACATATTTTAAAGGGAAATGGATGGGGACAGTAATGAAATTCTGATAACCCAGATCCATCAACAAGGCAACTTAAGAGACGCGTCAATGACGGGTTTCTCCTGACAGATTGAAGCCAACAATAGGAAACAGCAATTACCCTCTTTTGGATCCTTCCAATCCAGAATCGTTTTCTATCCTTTCTCCCATACCAGTGTGCTCTGGTTCTATACAGAAGGTGAGGCTGACCTTAATATGCAAGGGTCACTATACAGCAGAGGTTCAATATTCCCCGGTTGGAACTCATTGACTTTACCAAAATGACAGCTTAAATGTCATTACTTAAATGACACTCATTGCACCAGCTATTGAATATTGGGATTGGTGGGAGGGGAGAGATATTCAGAACATATGTGAAAATATGGCAGTCTAAGCAAGTTATTCAGAATGACTGTGGGGGCCAGCCTCCAAGCTGACCCTATAGTCACACCCTGTGTAGTTCCCTTCTGTAGCTCATCAGGTTGGTCTTTGTGATCAACAACAGGATATGGCAAGGTCTGTGTGACCAAGCCAAGAATAGGATATGGCAGAAGTGGTGCTATGGCCCTTCTGATATCAGATTATAAAGTATCTCGCAGCTTCCACTTTGGTTACCCTTACACTCTCCATCTTCTTTGGAACATATGTGTAGGGAGAAGCCAGCTCTCCTGTCTTGAGAACATTCAGACAACCCTGTAGAGAAGCCATGTGGCAAGGAGCCAAACATTTCAGCCAACAGCCGTGTGAATGAGCCCCTTGGGAATGAATCTTCCAGGCCCAGTCAAGGTTTCCAAAAGTGCTGCTGAAACCCTGAACCAGAAGCTAAGCCACCCAGCTAGGCCACTCCCAGATTCCTGACCCTCAGAAACTTCAAAATAATAAATGTTTGTTGTTATAAACCCCTGAGTTGGGGTGATGTTATACAGCAATGGATAACAAATGCTAGTAAATGAGATGTAACATTTGGGAAATTTAGATCATTAACTCCTGGATAAGAATGTTACATTTTTCTTTTGGGAAAAAAAATTCCAAAGAGATAGTATTGTTTCTCATTCTCAAAAAAAAAAAAATCCTAACTCACTGCCATTTCATCAATGTCAATTCATAGTGACCCTATAGGACAAGAAAGAATTGCCCTTGTGAATTTCTGAGACTGTAATTTTTTACAGTAGACAGCCCTGTCTTTCTCCCTGGTCCTTGGTGGAAGAACATAAGATGCATTTTCTGGTCATGTTAAATCCGTTTTCAAATTGCTTTTGTTCAATTGTCAGGCATCTTTTATATCTATATCATAGGAACAAAATTATATGTCTACCTAGATAAGATAGGCAGAATAAACAATCTGGAGGAGAAAACAATGGCACTGATGGTTCCAGAGAAGACATAAGAGAGGGGAAGGTAGGGGGAAAGGACAGGGGAAGCCAACAAATCCAGGGACAAGGGAACAATAAGTGATCTAAAATCAATGGTAAGAAGGGCATGTAGCCAAGTGCAATGTAGCCAAGATGAATTAATGAATACTGAATGAAGATCAAAAATGATAGCGAGACAAGGAAAGTAAAAGAAAATAGAGGAAGGAACTAAGAGACAAAGCAAATTTATAGAGATCTAACTATAGTCATGTACATATGTAAATATATTTAAATATAACAATAGAGAAATCAATCTATGTATATATATTTATGTGTTTAAATATTAAGGTAGCAGAAGGACATTGGGCCTCTACTCAAGTACTCCCGCATTGCGACAACACTTTGTTCTAATAGCCTGGCATTCTGTGATGCTCACCTTCCCAACACAATTGCTGAAGACAACATGGGTGCATAAGCAAATGTGATAAAGAAAGCTGAAGCTGCCCAACTATCAAAAGATATAATGTTTGGTGTCACAAAGGCTTGAAGATAAACAAATGACCATCTAGCTAAGAAGCAACAAAGCCCATATGGAAGAAGCACACCAGCCTGTGTGATCATGAGATGTCAATGGGATCAAGTATCAGGTATCCCAGACTCAGAACAAAAAATTATATTGATGTGAATGAAGGGGAGGACAGAGTGGAGACCCAATGCCCATCTGTAGACAATTGGACATCCCCTCCAAGAAAGGCCATACAAGTCAGTGAGGTACAGTACAGCACATGAACCATACAACATTCCTTTAATTTGTTGATGCTTCCTTCTCACCTCCACTATCATGACCCCAACTTCACCTTACAAATCCAGCTGGACCAGAGTATGTACATCAGTACAGACAAGAGTCTGCAACACAGGGTATCCAGGGCAGATAAACCCCTCAGGATCAACAAATAGAGAAATACCAGGAGGGTGGGAGAAAGTGGGGGAGAAAGGTGGAACTAGTCATAGTGATCAACATATAACCATCCCCAGGGGGATGAACAATAGAAAAGTGGGTAAAGGAAGTCAGCAGTCAGTGTCAGACATGAAAAAAATGTATAAATTATCAAGGGTTCGGGAAGGAGGAAGGGTGGAGGAAGATGGGGAAAAATGAGGAACTGATACCAAGGGCTCAAGGAGAAAAAAAAATGTTTTGAAAAGGATGATGAGAACATATGCACAGGCTGAGCTCTGGTGGCAAAGTGGTTATGTGCAGGACTGTAGCCCACAGGTTTGATGGCTCAAATCCAGCAGCAGCTCTCCAGGAGCAAGGCTGGGCTTCCTACTCCCACGAGGGCAGTGATGCCACACACACACACACACACACACACACACACACAAAGAGAACATATGTACAAATGTGCTTGATACAATGGATGGATGGATGGATGGATGGATGGATGGATGGATGGATGGATGGATGGATAGGTGTATATAAGAGTTATAAGAGCTTCCAATAAAGTGATTTTTTAAAGAACAAGATGGTAGAACTATAAAGATATGTATATATGTATACACACTACACACACACACACATATATATATATAAAGTTGAATATGGGAACCATATTTTTTTTACTTTGTCTTCTCTAGATGCCCTTTGAAATTTTCTGTTCAGCTCTTTCTTGCCATCATTCATTCCATTTGCTTTACCTGCTCTACAAATAAAACAAGTTTCAGAGTCACTTCTGACATTCACCTTGATCTTTGCTTTCCTATCTTTTCCTTTCTTCAAACATGATGTCCTTCCCATAGCACATCAGCTCTGCTGTCCTTAGTGTTCAATTGGTGGCTTTGTCCTTGAGATGATCTCAACATTCAGGTAATATATACATACTTAAGGTCATATATTTGACTCGGCTAGACTTGTTTTCAGTTGAACCATAGCATTTAGGAGGGATGCGCTTCTTTAAGCAATGAGCTATAAAAAGTCAATGGACAAATGGAATTAAAAGACCATGGAATTATTCTACAAACTTCTTGAAGCCCCTCCTATATTAGGTGGTCCTTGGGTAACACAAATGACTAAGTAGTAGACTACTAACCAAGAGGAAAATGATTCTAATTTACCCCGAAGCACCTTGGAGGACTAATAATCTGCCTCTGAAAAGTCTGACTCATAGTAGTCTGACTGATGGGAGTCCTAGGAAGCAGTTCTATTCTGAAACACAAGAGTGGGAGGGAGGGGCACCATGAGTTATAACAGACTCGTAGGTAACAGAATTGGTGGGACTGTTTGGGGGTACATTGAACACATTCATAGTTAGTAGAAATTATCTGTTTTTAAATAATACTTTAGTCCTTTGGGTTCAAAGACTATCTCCACACCGATCACCATTTTGTAAAAATTAGCTGTTCTCCACCAGGATCAATCTTAGATAAACTTAGGAAAAGACTACACTTTATCCTGGGCTCATTTTATTCTGATTGAGACCACCAAAGTATGTTCCTTAGACTATCCGCAAGTTCTCTCCATCCCCTCTCTACCCATTTGCCTCCTTTAGATGCATAGAGAGGACAGTGTTCTGATTTTACTCAGAGTGTTCAGAGAAAAAGAAAAAATTCAAAGTGCTCTCAACTTTTAAAACATGGCATTCATATTGCAACTAGGCAATCAAGGCATCCATAAAGAAAATCTCACAACATGGAAATTAGGGCTGAACCCAAAGAAACCAGGCCTGCAGCTGCCAATTAGGAAGTGTAAGGTGAGCTTTGTGACTTATTTTTATAAATCTTCATAAATAAACTGTCATGTAAGTCAACTCATGCCATCCTTGCTTTCTCATTCCCCCCGCCCCCTTTGAGTGTTTTTCTACCACCTTATGTTTTCAGGATAAAGAACTCTTTTCTTCAGTCATCCACAGATAGACCCTGTTGAGCACTGCAGATGGAAAACAATCTGTTTAGCTTACCTGAAGTGCATTTTATTCATAAGTTTTCAGGGACACTTCTCTACTTACCTTGGTAAACACCAGCTCTTGCCCATGATTCAAAGGAAAGCATACAGGCTCACAGAGGCCTTTCTGTAGAGCTTTCCCTTTAGTGCTCTGGGAGAGAAGTCTTGTGGAGGGATATAAAAGAGAAGAAAATATTTGGTAAAATGATGAAAGCCTATGATAACAGTTTCAAAGATACAGAAGATTAGATTAGGAAGTTTGCAAAGTGTTTGAAGAATAGAGTAATGGATTAATTAAGGAAATGTTATTTGATTTCAGAAAGACATCTCCAACCAACATGCCTGTGCAATTGCAGTGTTCAGTGCATTTTATGAGTCAATGGAATCTCCTGTCCTAGGCATAACGTTCTATGTCACTCTTTTGCTATAATAACATGATAGTTGTTATATCTAATGCTTTCTTGAGTTTTTGAGTGAATCCAGCCCCAAGAGGTGAAAAGATGTTCTGAATGTGTATTCTTCTGGTCGAGGCCACAGGTGGTCTGCAAAAATGGCTGGACACTCACTCATTTGAGGCAGAAAACCCCACAAAATGAAAATTAAGAGGTTCAAAAGTTGGGGTCCATATTAAGAACAACAGTGAAACTGCTCATGCCATCAAGGGTAAGCATATTCAGAAAGCAACCAAGTATTTGACGGATGACACTTTACAAAAGCAGTATGAGCCCTTCCATCGTTTACAATGGTGGAGTTGGTGGTTGTGCCTGGACCAACCAGCAGGGTTAGGCACAGAGTCAGCGACCCAAGGAGAGGGCTGAGTTTTTGCTACACTTGTTTAAAAATGCAGAACTGAACACTGACCTTAAGAGTTTAGATGTAGATTCCCTGGTCCTTGAGTACCTCTAGGTCAGTGGTTCTCAACCTTCCTAATACTATAACCCTTTAGTACAGTTCCTCGTGTTGTGGCCATCCTCCAACCATAAAATTATTTTCATTGCTACTTCATAACTATAATTTTGCTGCTGTTATGAATCAGGCAAGCTGTGTGAAAGGGTCATTCGACCCCCAAAGGAGTCGCCACCCACAGGCTGAGAACCACTGCTTGAGCTGGAAAAGCCCTAAAAGGCACCGTTGGACTTACAGAGTCAGGTTCTGATCAACATAAGCATGAGGCTCTTGTGCTGCGTGGAAATGTGCCTTACTGAAAAGAAAGAGTTGTTCCCAAACCAGAAGAGGAAGTTTCCCAGAAGAAACTGAAAAAGCCAAAGTGACTAAAAGTTTAAAAAAAAAAAAAGAAAGAATCACTGAATTTGTAACTAGAGGTTAAGTAAAGAAGTCTCTAGGGGCCCCTGGGGTGGGGGGGTAGTAGAAAAACTCTTGGAAAACGAATAAGGGGTAGTTTAAGAAAGTCTTCCTATCAATCTTCACCTGTCCAATACCTCTACCATCTTGGTTTTTGATTTCTGATAAATTATAAGGACTATCTTCTCAGCCCAATTAAATTATTAGGGACCCATGAGTCAAGGACACCTGACACCAGCTGACTTGTAGCCAATTCCTATGAAGAATCAGTGAAGCAAGAAGGAGAACTGAAAATTCAAAGTATTGGAAGTAGTAAGACTCTTTGGGGATGTTGTGGGAAATATTGAGCTTTACAGTATATCCAGCATGGGGATCAACTTGATATATTTGGTTATTAAAGGGAAAGTGATCCTGTGGAAATTGAAGAATTTTGGACCATCCAATTTACATTTGCAAAAAGGAAAATATTAAAAACTGCTTTAAAAATTCAGGGAAGGCTTGAGAGAAGGAAAAAGACAAATGAACTGGGCATTAAAGGATCTATAGGTCCTTCTTAGGAGGACAAAAGTAGGGCAGGTGGAAATAAAAATACATTCCAGGCCAAAGGAGTATACTTCAAAGCCTAAAGTGCAGGGACTATACCTACAATGCTAATGAGTCTAGAGCATACGTCATTCATATTTTTAAAAACAAGGAATTGTAACAGTTGGCAATAAAGCTTGCACTTAGCTCTGTAAGACCCTATTTCTCAAAGAGTGGTTTGTCTCCTTGTGGAAAAGATGTGATCGAATGATGGTGCCGGTGACCACCAACTGCTGAAAGAGCAAACAAATCTCTCTTGGGGAGAAGCACCACCAGAATATTTCTTAGAGGTAAGGATGGCGAGACTTCATCTCACGTACTTTGGACGTGTTGAGAGAAACCAGTCTCTGGTAAAGGACATCAGGATTTGTAAAGGAAATGAGCAGAAAAACAGAGGAAGGCCCTCAACTGGATGGATTGACAGAGTAGCTGCAATAATGAACTCAACCGTAAGACTGACTGGGAAGGTGGCACGGGGTGGGCTGTGTTTCATGCTGGTGTACACAGGGTCTCTATGAGTCAGGACTGACCGGAGGATGCCTCACAACAGTATCCTATGGAATAAATATAGAAAGAATAAATAAAGTCAGGGCTCACAAAAAGATTACAGATAGGGTGTGTCTTATCTTTGTAGAAACAAAATTTTGCATGGAGATGTGAGATAAAGGACAATTAAACAAACATGAGACTGTTTTGTAGGACAAGACAATATTTACATGATTCTTCAGCCAAAGTAAGATTTTCAATTAATTTCCTGGTTGATTCTAGCTGTTCTTGCCACACTCTCTGCCCCTCTGTCATGACAGCAATTTTAATGAAAGGATTAGTGTAAGTGAAAAGAAGTCACTTGCACTCTCCAAGGAAATGAGATGATTTTCATTTAGTTGTATACAATTCATATCTAAGGTGTTTTGCTTTCATGTCACCAAATAAATTGTGCTGAGGCTAACAACATGGTAAGAGGATAGAGAGAAAAGAAAGGGGGAATAGCAGGAAAGGGACTGAAACAGAACCCATGTCCCATGTGCTGGCTGCCCAGACTGGACTTCATGGGACAGCTCTACCATGGTGACATTTTGAATGGACAACAAGTCCTTGCTTTGGTCCCAACTTGGCTGTCTGTAGATCTATGACTTATCAGGTCTCCAGTTCACCCATGGTTGAACAAGTCCTAGATGCATGAATCACACTCTCAAAACCCACATGAGATGATTTTACAAATCCTATTGATTTTATCAACCACGTGTCTGTCCATGTGTAATACTTTGGTAGGTTGCATGTTGCTATGCTGCTGGACGTGACGCTACTAGTATTTCAAATGCCAGAAGAATCACCTACCAGTGTTTCAGAAGAGGTTATAAACTTAGACTAGGAGGAAAGGCTTGGCGATCTGCTTCCAAAAAGCAGTCAGTGAACATACATCAGTCAAGACTTCCCCTTGCTTACTCTCTATGCGTTCTCAGGAAGGATGGACCACTGGAGGAAGATATCATGCTTGGTAAAGGAGAGGGTAAGAGAACCCCTCAATGAGATGAACTGGCACAGTGGCCACCATAATGCACTCTGGAAGTCAGCTTTGGACAAGCTGCAATCATTTCTGCAGAGAAATGTCTGCGAAAAGTTCCGTATTCCTTTGTTAGACTGGGTTGACTAGAGAAACAATTCATAGACACTCATATGTGTATAAGAAAGAGCTTTACATATAAGAGCAATTGGATATTGAGGAAACATCCCAGCCCAGTCCAGAACAAGTCCCTAAGTCTGATATTAGCCCACATGTCCAATGCCAACCTATAAAGTCTTCTTCAGATTCAAGAAATACATGCAATGATGCCAAGTGCAGGAAGATCACAAAGCAGTGGGAGGAAGATCTTGAGCATACAGTGGCAGTAGAAGCATCTCAGTTCTGACAAGGGTCTCCACGTAACTCCTTCAGCTCAGGACACAAACGGAGCTCCATGTATCTTCTCAGCTGTAAAGTCTCCCAGGGAGTGAGCCTGTGTCCTCCTTGCCAGGAGCTATTCATCTCCTTGATGCTTCCAAATGAGGTCATGACGCTGTGAACTGATTGACAGACTGAACTCCACCCCCTCACTTTTAAGTCTTCAATTGGCAACAGATTCTATAATGACTACAATTTCTTACCCAGTTTCTGGAGCTCTAACTCATTATCATGATAACTTCATTATCGCTGAAGACAAATGGATACAGAGGCAAACAGAGTAGGAGAAATGATGGTGCCCAGCTACCAAATGATTGAATGTCTGGACTCTCAAAGACTTGGAGATAATCGAGGCACCATTCAGCGCAGAAACAGCAAAGTCCACAAGGAAGAAGCACACCAGCATGTGTGATCAAAAAGGGCCAAAGGGAGCAGGTAACAAGCATCAAAGAATAAGAATCTCATCATTATGAATGAGGGGGAGAACAGGATGGGGGCCCAAGGTCCATTGGTGGGTAATTTGTCACCCCTTTACAGGGGAGTCACGGGGAGGAGGCAGACCAGTGTGCAGTTAGGCAGTGATGATGCATACAAATTTCCTCTAGTTCCTGAAGCCTTCCTCCCCCAACCATCATGGTCCCAACTCTACCACACAAATCCAGATGGGCTGGAATGAGTTGACTAGTGGAGAGGGGAGCTGGGGATGTGGGGAGACCAAGATAGTTGAGCCCCTTCAGCCAGGTGGTTGGATTGGAGCTGCTGGAGGGTTGGAGAGAAGGTGGGGTGGAGGGAATGCAAGGGTGAATCCCATCTGACCAAGGATGAGGAAAATGAAGAGCCATGCAGAGGACATTGCAAGGTGAATCATTGAAAATGCAATGATTTAGCAACTTGTCATTTGATTTCTCTTTTTACCCATTTTATATTTGGTCCAGGTTTTTAAATATTTTCTACTTCCTTTTCTATTAACGGTTCCCTCTGCTTTATTTTATTATTGTTGTTAGGTTTTTTTGGTATGTTTTTACTTTTATCTCTTATTATTGTTTTTGCATGTTTTCCTGTATACAAAATCTAGTATAGTACATTGTTAGAGACAATAAAAAATAAAATATAATATAATAATAATAAGAGAAAAAAATTTTTCAACGAAGTTTTGACTTTGGGCTCGGGGTATGCCCTCTGTTTGTTGATCTGAAAACACAAGTAAGCCAGGTCATTTTATCATTTGGGACACTTGGATAACCTATGCACAAAAGGCTAAATACCTTGTGGACATTAGAGTTGGGGTGTTGTATCTGAAAGTGATAAAACTTCATTGACTTTCTGTCTCCTGGTGTTCTGAAATTCTCACCTTCCGAGAAAGAATCAAGTATGCTCTGGGAAAACTGGGGAGGGGGGCCCTAGTTTGGACAGATCCTGAAACCTATCCTTACAAAACAAATGATATGTGCCAAAGTGTTATGGATGGTCTAAACTCTGTACCTTTAAATATGTCCCTATTTGGAAATAGATAGGTTCCTTTTGTTATGTGAATGGACTCAGACCAGAGGGGAATGGTTCCTAAACCTAATCACTTCAGAGTTCTAAGAGGAAAACAGACATAGACATGCACAGAAAGGAAGGACAGATGTCATGTGAAGACCTGTCACCCAACAAGGAAAAAGCAAGGATTCCTAAAAACAACAGAAGAGAAGCTTACAGAAAGCATTTATATAGCCAAGACCCTGAATCTAGACCTGGAGCCCCTGACCTGTGAAAAATAAATGTCCATTCCTTTGAGCTGCCCACCTGAGGTGTTCTTAAGGCAGCGCTAGGTAACTAAAGCAACCAGGCTATGAGATGAACCAAGGATCCCAGTCAAGAGAATGAGGCAGTTCATGACAGATTTCCCTCAGACCGTGGCCATGCACTCAGCTGTGTCAGACTCACAAAGCTCCTAGCCTTCCAGCTGAGACCAATACAAAGACTGTCTTCCCTCTGCTGGATGCACACCAATATGTCCACCTGCCTCTTTCTACTACAAATCCCCTTCAGGGAAATTCAAATGAGTTAGAGTGCACATTCTCTTATATTAACTGCACTTTACTCTCCTCAGAGAAGTTCAAGAATTCAACAGCCTAATGAACCATGAGGGCGCCAATTTCAGCATTTTCTTCCAATTCTGGAATCTCTGGCTATGTATGAAGTGTCTAAGGTTTGTCAAGTCAAGGAAGGCCAGGATGCTCACTAATGATGTTTTACTCAATAGATGAAAACACACAAAACATACTAGTGTCTCAATAGCTAAATACTTGATTAGTTTATGTCTGGTCAGTCAGGCGACAAATGAAATTGTATTTTGGATAAAACAACCACATACTAAAATCCTTCAATAATTAATTCTCCTTGGCTAGTGCCCAGGACCCTCCTGTGTTAGTCCAGGTAGACTAGAGGAACAAATTTCATAGGCACGCATATGGATATAAGGAAAGGGTTTATATACAAAAGGAATGGAACACTGAGAAAGCATCCCAGCCCAGCTTCAGAGGTCTGGCTCCATCAGGGCAAAGCCGCATGGCCTCTCTTCTGGCTCCTCCAGCTTCTCAGATGCTGCCATCTTGTCTTGTCTGTGATTCATCGTCTCTCAGACTAGCTCTCAGATAGCTTCTCATCTTCATAAGGGAAATATCGCGAGATTTCCCAGAAGTCTCAGGAGAAAGCCATGCCCACATAGAGGCCTCATTGGCTACTCAATGGCTATCTCCAGATTAACAGACTAGACTCGCCCCTACATTTCAATCATAAAATTAACATAAGCACATGATTGCCACACCTCCTGACACTGAGTAGAAGAAACAGCCTTTGTGGAGGTCCCAGAATGCTTACTATGTGATATCTAGGTCCTCCCACAGATTTAGCGGCTCCGTGGACGGGCAATGGAATAAATATCCAGGTGCCTCTTGACATTGAGATAACTAAAGGAATGGTTTTTTCCTTTCTTCTAAAATCTACTGTGATCAAAGAAGACTTAAGGGTGTCGAGAAGAAAAACAAGCTAACACAATTTGTATTGAATTCTAAAACATCTTTCCCGTATCCATGGGTAACTGGATAAGAAAGCAGTAAACAAGTCCCTTTGGGGATATTACGTGATGGTATTCAATTTTATATCCTGCCTCCTGTGTTGGGGATTTCTTCAAGCTATGGATAGGCTCTGAGAGACAGACATACAAATAGGAGCACTGTTCAGGGATGAGATTACCCTCACAGATCAAGCAAAATTACTCTCCAATAGATCATGGTATTTTTAAAAAAAGAAGAAGAATTTCTGGTTTGAGTGCTTTCAGAATGCGGTGTGGGAGTTTAAACAGGTTACCCATAATGCTCCAAAGAGTCAACGGAACTGCAGTGATGAACAGACTGGATGTACCTTTTTGACACAGCAACCGAATTCCTTTCTACATTGCCACTCACAGAGGCCAAACAAGGCATTCTATCAGAAAGAGGTAGCTTTGCTCTCTTGCGCCAAGAGACATAGAAGAGAAACTTTACATGAGGACTTAAAAATGTCCCTTCACTGGGGAGTAAGACTCTGGTGCAACAATAAATCAGAGCTCTCTCTGTTAGCAGACCACGTACTTAATTAAGGTCTGAGCTGTCAATGTTCAATATGCTAATTATAAGCTTAAGAACCCTGATTATACTTTTTAATCCATCACTCTACTGGATGTGGTACCTTCTGGATATATAATTACATAACCAAGGAATCTGAAAATTCTCTCGGGCTGCCTTTTCCCAGTCAAGTCACATCATTCATGTAGTTAACATCATTCTGGCTGTTTAACCACAAAAACATATTGAAACTTCTTTCCCATCTCTGCCAGAACTGTCCGGCTACGTTTCCTAATCTTCATCTGAAATAGTCATCTTTTCTCCTTCATCTAAGGAATTTCACTTTTCCATAAGGCAGGATAATGTCCCCAGGGGCCTCCAAGCCATAAAATGAGTTCCTTCTCTGAAGAGGATGTAATGGAGGAAGGTTAGCCTACAGAGCCGGGACTATCTTATCTCGCTAGTCTAGACTGTGACTTCTGGAAATTCCAGGATGCCAGTACTCACAGACCCTGGGTTTAAAAAACAAGTATAAATGTAAAAATGACATTCAACAGGTTCCCACTTCCCAAAATATGTATTTCTGACAAGCTGGGAATCCTATATTTACATTAACCATTTCATATCACCCCTTAGCTTATGGAAACAATGGATACAACTTCTTTCCATATTATGCTCTGACCCAGAGCAAAGGTATTGTAAATCTGGGGGTCAGGGGGCGGGGGAAACAGAACCAAGACAAGAACTGAAAGTGCTGTCACCATCACCTTATAAAAAGCTTAAGTTCAAACCAATATGCTGCAAGTGTTCCATCCTCCGGCGAACATTACACATAGAGAAGGCGTGTTCTTCTGATTCAACAAGATCACAAAGGATCCCTCAGGACTGGTCACAGTGGGAGCAGCATGGGCCCCCTCAAGGCTCTCATATCCGTCCCCAGGGGCCATAGTGGTGGCCAACCCCCTGGCTGCTCCTCATTGAAGAATCAGTGAGAAATCCATCTATTACCAGCTGCTCACTAGTCACAATAGCACAAGGGAGCGAGGACTTAGGGTCCCGCCCATGATACCCCTTGGAGGTTTGAGTATCGCTATGATGCTAGAGCTATGTCAATGGAATTTCAAATGTTAGCAAGGTCAGATTAGCTTCCACACTAAGACAGTGAAGGAAGAAAGGTCTGGCAATCTGCTTCTAAAAAGTAGCCAATGAAAAGTGCTATGCGGTAACATTGAATATTGCCCAAGATAATGCTGGCAGGTGAGCCTTGGAGGTTGGTGCTCAAAATACAGAGTTGATTCAAACACACGATGATCATGAAAGTGGTAGGGGACTAGGCAACATTTCATTCTGCTGTGTAGGGGTCTACTCAGTGACAACCAGTCACAGCATTCTTACCCAAACATGGGATCACTGCCCCAAGCACCTGCTACTATATGATAGCTATATTTAAACGGTGAAATAATCCCTCATAAGTGATATTAAGATATTTCAGTGAGTGTATATCATTTATCTATCTAAAATGTGTGAATGCTCTTGTGCTCACTTCAGCAGCACATATGCTAAAATTTGTGAACACTCTCAATTAATGAAATAGCTGACTGTTCAGGCCATTAACTATGTTTTATGATGAAAATTTACCACAGACATCATTCCAAACAAAAGGAAGCAGTAAAGATTTCTATCACAAATGCATGTTCTTTGAAGAAGAAACTCCTCTACTCCCTTTGGCAGTGACCAAAGGAAAAAAGCAGTGGGATATTTCTTCAAAGGAGACCTACATGTAACTGCTCACATGTGATTCACAATGACTCATTCAATCCTAAAGAGTTTTCTGGTCAGACCTTTTCTAATTCTAATTTCTAATTCTTCTTTATCTGTAGTTTGAGATCCTCAAACAAATGATTAGTGAGAAAACATCACAAGAAAGTACCTAGAAAACAGTTGCTATATGGTATCCGGATGCAGCTGGTTGCTGTCAAAACAGGACCCTGGATATAAGGCAAATTCTTTCTCGTGGACTGGCTAAGTTCTTTTATGTCGTCCAAGCACTATGAAATTGACTTTCACGAAATATAGAACTGAATTCTTGATATCCTAACCCAAATTTGGTTTTCCTCGAGTCTTTCCCACCCTCGTAAATGTGACTTTGATTCACTTAGGTGTTTGTTCTGAAAGCATCCTTCATCTTCCCATTCAATCCACTGCCAAGTCTTAAATCCTTCTAATCGTACTAAGATACTCTTATTATGCTAACCCATGACACATCACCCCAGCTGGAGAGCTTCGAGAGTCTCCCTACTCACCCCTTTCTTACTCTCCTGTTTTTCTTCTCATGGTCACTAGAATGGTCTTGAACCACAAATTGGAAATGAAAAGATGCTAAGAAATACATGTTCCTGGAAAAAGGGATCATGTTTGGTAGAAGGGCAGCTGAGAAGAAGACCCGTGACAAAATGGATGGACACAATGGCGACAACAATTGTGAGGCTGGTGTAGGAATGGGTGGTGTTTCCTTAGGCTGTACATAGGGGTCGCTCTGAGTTGGAAACACTTGGGCCTAACAAGGAGAAGAAGAGATATATAGTAGTCATTGAGCTGTTAAACACAACGTTAGAAGTTAAAATCCAGCAGTGACTCCATGAGAGAAAAAGGGGACTGTCTGCTCTCATGCAGATTTACAGCTCCAGAAACTCTACACAGCGTCACTAAGAACCAGAATTGACTCAAGAGCAATGGAATATTTAAAGGCACATGGATGTGTATAAAATGTTCACTGCAACCTTATTCCAAAATCCAAAAGGTGAAAACAACGCAATGTTTATCAATGGTGTTGATGTTAGGTGCCATGGAGTCAGCATCAAGCCATAGCAACACTGGGCACAACTGAGAGAAACAAACACTGCATGCTCCTGAGCCATCCGCACAATGAGTCCTGTACATGAGCCCCTTGATACAGTCACTGTGTCACTCCGGCTCACTGAGAGTCCTCCTCTTTCTCACTGCCCTTCCACTTGGCCAAGCATGACGTCCTTCTCTGGGGTCTGGTCTCTCCTGACAATATGTCCAAAGTACGTAAGATGAAGTCTTGCCATCCTTGCTTCTAAGGATCACTCTGGTCTTGCTTCTTCCAACACAGGTCTGTTTTTCCTTTTAGCAGTCCTTGGTGCTTTTAATGTTCTTCTTCAGCACCACAATTAAACTCATCGATTCTTCTTTGGTCTTCTATAATCAACGTCCAACTGTGTCAGACAGGGTTCTCGAGAGAAACAAAACCAGGACACTAGTAATTCTCTTTATATATATTTATATAGATAGAAGGATATATAAGATAAGAAATGAACAGTTAACTAATCTATAAAGCAGTACAAATGGCTTGGTGCAACTCACTTGTATGAGACAGATAGAAGACTGGCAGTCCTTAGAGTTTTGAGGGCCGCTGAGTTGTCCTCTGTAGAGCAATTCCGGCTATCCAGTCACAGGCAGTAAACAACAAAGCAGGTCACCAACAGTCAGCCAGATGACAGAGTCCAACAGTCCCCAGCTCAAGCGATGTATATCCCAGGAGCGTGGCGAAGCAGGCCTTGAAGGAACCTCAACTCACAGCTGCACAGTCCACGATTAGGTGTCCCATGGATAGTGTTGCTTGGAGGTTGAGGCACAGGACAAATGAGGCAGCCTGCTGGTCTGAAGATCTAAAAGCAAGAGATCAAGGGCGGAGCCTGCCAAGCCTTTTCTATCTCCGCCCTTCAATTGATGGCCTGTGTTCACTGGCCATGTCGTCCCCACAGACCTACCTACCATCTTTGGCCATGTTGGCACCACAGGCTTACCTATCACACCGACTTTCACATGCACATGAGGCCATGGAGACTACCATGACTTGCGTCAAGTGCACCGTAGTCCTCAAAGCAGTATTGTTGTTCTCGGTACTCTAAAGAGGTCTTGTGCAGGATATTTACCAAATGCAGTCGTTCTCAATCTTTCTAATGCTATGACCCTTTCATACAGTTCCTCATGTTGTGGTGACCCCCTCCCCAACAATAAAATTACTTTTGTTGCTACTTCAGAACTGTAATTTTGTGACTGTTATGAATCAGGTGACTCCTGTGAAAGGGTCATTCAAACCCCAAAGAGGTCATGATTCGCAGGTTGAGAACCACTGCCCTAATGCAATATATCTTTTGCTCTCTTGATTGCTACTTGTCCGGGCATTAACTGTGGATCCCAGCAATATAAAATCTTTAACAAAGTCAGCCTTTTATCATGAAGTTTTATCCACTTGTAAGGATTTGGGTATTCTTTATGCTGAACTACAATATATGTCACTTCTTGGCCTTTTGGCTAAGCTCAAGAGTTGTAGTCTACACTGAAGGCTGCAATCCTTGATCTTCATCAGCAAATGCTTCAAGTCCTCTAAGTGAGGTGTCAACTAAATCCACATGGGAAAATCACACAAGTGTGTGTAATTCAAGGATCGTAAATAATATCATGCAGAAGGAAGAAACGTATCAGAACTTAAATCCTGGGCACCTGGTTTTCAGAAATCTTTGGATGTCAGTGAAACCCCAAAATCCATTTGCAGGGTTCCCACATGGATTAAATCTCAAATGAATCCCCTCTGGCCATGCTCTAATCATGTGAATAGACTTGCTATCAGACAGAGAACTGTAAAGTCAATTATATCTGTCATTATATGACAGATATAATTAGGTTAAAATGTAACATCTTACCATTTGATCTCCCTAATGACCCATTTTTAAATCTTCAGATTTTTATATTTTTTGTTCTCTTTAGTGACATTTTTTTCTATTATACTTTGTCATTGTTGTATATTTTTTGTTTCATATGATTTTCTATATATAAAATCCAGGAGAGGTAAATCCACAGCGACAGTAACTGGATTAATAATTACGTAGAGGTATGGCAGAGGAAGTCTGAGGTAAATGACTGTACATGCCAATCAACTTCCTACCTCAGGTCTTAGCATATTCTGTTGCTTAAGCCTGAAACACTCTGCTTCCCAATATTCACATAAATAACTCCACCTCTACAGGCAGTCCAAGGTTACAAACCTCTGACATACGTAATCCAGTTATATACGCACAGCATAAAGCCTATTACATTAAAATTTTAAGGTACAGACACTAACAAATGGACATTAATTTGTAACACATTTCAAACATTATTTATTTTTTGTTTTTAAGATGTCTCAGTGTTTGGGAAAGCATTTATTTGATATCCATTATGCATAGAAAAATACATTATACACTAATACAGACATTGGACTAACCCAGCTATTAACTGCAAGGTCAGCAGTTCAAAACAGCCAGCTGTTCCATGGGAGAAATTTTAGGTTGTCAACTCCTGTAAAAAGCTATCCCAATGCCCTGGAAGCAAGGAGCCATGGGGAGAGCCCTGCCAGCACCAGGATTCTGCACCCACTGACCTGTGACTTCATGAGTCGGAAGGAGACATTATAGACTGGTATCAGGCATATGGGCTAAAATCGGACTTATGACTTTGAACTGGGCTGGGCTGCTTTCTCAGTGTTCCATTCCTGTTGTATATAAACTCTTTCCTTATATCATATGTGTGTCTATGAAATTTGTTCTTCTAGTCTACCCGGACCAACACAGTGGTTTCTTGATATTGTTTTCTGTGTGTGCATATTAGACACAAACCATATACAATTATTCTGACCTACACACAAATTCGCCTTAAAGGTGGACTTAAGGAACTGAACTCATTTGTGATCTGCTGACTGCCTGGTTCAAATAGTTTTGCATTAATTTTTCTGTTCTTTTTTTGACACAACATTTTAAATTTACCATATCCTTTGTTCACATATCTTTTTCATACCTGTATCTTCCACTACCCAGAAGTATCTGTAGGAGCAGCAACTGGATAACCCTGCTCTGCCCATTTCTGCTACCCCTGCACTTAGCATAGTTTCTGCCAGAGCTGGGTGCCCCATAACCTTCTGTGGATGTGGAGATGAATAGGAGAAACACAACCAAGGCTTAGAAAGAGTCCTACTCTATGGAGAGTTTTCATTTGAAACCTACTAATATTTTATTCCATCTCTCTCTTTTTAATCACCTTATTGGGGGCACATACAACTCTTATCACAAGCCATACATTCATCCATTGTGTCAAGCACATTTGTACATTTGTTGCCATCATCATTCTCAAAACATTTGCTTTCTATTTGAGCCCTTGGTATCAACTCCTCATTTTTTTCCCTCTCTCCCTGTCCCCCTTCCCTCATGAACCCTTGATAATGTATAAATTCTTATATTTTGTCATGTCTTACACTGTCCGGCATCTCCCTTCACCCACTTTTCTGTTGTCTATCCCCCAGGAAGGGATTATATGTATATCATTGTGACCAGCTCCCTCTTTTTCCCCGACCTTCCCTCCACCTTCCCGGTATGAACATAATACAAAGAAATAACTGAGTTAACCATGCCTGTTTTCCAATACAGCTTGTACCACTTAATAGCTGTATCACTTGGGGGAACCTCCTTCCCTTTCTGCATTTTGATTTTTCCAACGTTGAAATGAGAACAATGAGGAGATACAGAGATGCAGTCGTTAAGCATTGAGCTATTAGCTAATGGATCCATGGCTCAAACCAAGCTACCATTCCACAGGAGAAAGATATTGCAGGAGCTGTAAATATCGTGTGACTCTTCTAGCTACAGTCTCTAACTCCCACCAACTGACCATTGACTGCACGATTCTGGTGAGAAGCTGGGAAAGACACTGACATGATTCACCTGTGAGTAATCGCAAACACGATTCCTAGGAGTGCCATCCAGGAATGATATTCACTCTCTGGACCCGACTTCCCTGCACAGTGAAACACAGTGAGGTGCCTCTGGTCACTCAATGGGGGAAATTGGCCTTGCTGGCCCACACAGGTGGAGCTGACTGCCTTGGGGGTGAGGCTTATCTGAGTCTGGTGCCGCTGGGCCCTTAATTCAGGGAGCTGAGTTTGCTGAACCAGGAAGCTTAAATGGAATGCCTTCCAGTTGAGGCTTATAGCAAAGTGGCATGTCCTTTGGGCATTTATTAACAGGCTTGACAGAAGTTTCTAATATGTCATGATAAACAACTCAGCCCAGAGCATTTCCCAGTGGTTTTACAACTTGCTAACTTCCTTACTAAACTCTTTCATCATGAATGTTGTCTGTCTGCTCTGTGCAGCCATTGCAATGGATATTAAAACTCAGAGAGGTAAAATAATTAATGGTGCAGATATGCAGTCTGCTTCCAAAAAGATTACTCCAAAATACTAACCTCGCTGTCACTGAGTAGATTCTGACACACTGTGACCCTGTAGGACAAAGGTTCCCAAATTTATTTGGCTGACTAGCCCCTTTTCAAGAAAAAAATATATATATCATGCAGTACCCCCTGGCAATGAAAACATTTGTACTTTAGCCCTAATCTAGGATCAAGTGTAGAGATCTGTTTTTATAATATCCTCACCACCTGGATCTTCAGCACTCTCCAGGCGGTGGTGTGGCTCCATTTTGAGAAACACTGCTCTAGGGTTTCTGGAGGTTATAAATCTTTATGGCAATGGATAGGCTCATTGTTCTCCTGCAGAGCCCCTGGGGGAGTTGAAGCATCAAGCTTAGGGTTAGCTGTCCTTGGAAACCCTGTAGGGCAGTTCCACTCTGTCCTCTGGAATTCCTCTGATTCAATATGGACTCAAAGGTGAGCTGGGAGTTTGGTTTACCTGGGAATAGAATTCAAGGTGACTCAAGGAAGGGATGATTCCTCCAGAGTGCAGTACAGCACCAGTGAAACACACAACATCCCTTCAGTTCCTGAATGCTTCCTCTCCGCCCACGATCATTACCCAACTCTACCTCACAAATCCGGCTAGACTGGAGTAGGTCCTTTGGTACAGGTAAGAGCTCTCAGCACTTGGAATCCAGGACAGAAAAACCCCTCGGGAAGAGCAGTGGGAGTATCAATACCATAAGGGAAGGTAGGGAGGTAGGGGGGAGCAGGGACTGGTCACAGGGTTGGATATATAAAACCCCTTCCCAGGGATACAAATAATAGAAATGTGGGTGCAGGGAGACAATAGACAGTGTAAGATATGAAATAATAATGGTGTATAATTGATCAAGGATTCAGGAGGGTGGGAATGGGGGAAGGAGAGGCAAAATGAAGAGCTAATACTAAGGGCTCAAGTGGAAGGAAAGTGTTTGGGAAATGATAATGGCAACATGTGTACAAGTGTGCTTGATACAGTCGAATTATGGATTGCTATAAGATCTGTAAGAGCCTCCAGTAAAATAATTAATTAAAAATAAAATTTATAAGGTAAAAATAAAATTTAAGAATTGAAGATAATTGCTTTTTTTCTGCAACTTTGTTATACTTTCCAGTTTATCTATTAGTATAATCAAGAAACAATAATAAACATCATTTCGGGAAATTCCCACCTCACAACATCATTTACACCATTAAAATTGGAACATGCTACAAATCACGTTTGGTTTTTTGCTACGTATTTGTTGTTGTTTGTTTTCAGAGTACTGGTAGTTTACACCTTTACCATCAGAACTCCAAATTGAACTGTACCGATCCACAGACCCCCCAAAAGTTACAAAACAAAATCATCACAAAATTTTAACACTTTTCATTCATTCATCTTTGAGTCGGTACTAACCTTAGTATTGCTATTCTGAGATGGTTCTGTACACAGCCCAGGATAAACAAATGAGTAATCCTGTTGCTATTGTGAGAAATGGAGATGTAGAAGAGTTGGCAGACAAACAGACAAACAGAAGAAGAGGTTAAGGAAAAAACTTTAGCCTTGAATTTGAGTTAAAAGTAGCAAAGTGAACTCATGATGTATTTTGTTCCCCCAACATAATCATGGGGTAAAACCAGCAAGATTCAAACTACATTATTTCTTGATTAAAAACAAAACAAATCAGGGGCAAATTTTAAATAGAAGACTGAAAAGAAGCATTAACCAATCTCCAGGTATAGGCTTTATTCACATCTTCATCCACTCAAGCACTATTCACAACTAAAAGAAGGAAAGAAGAAAGAGAACATGAACGCAGACCAGGAGAGCGCCCTCCAAGCCCAGCGGTTCTCAACCTTCCTAATGCCGCAGCCCTTTCAGACAGTTCCTCCTGTTGTGGTGACCCCCCAACCATCAAAATATTTCCATTGCTACTTCATCCCTGTCATTTGCTTCTGTGATGAAGCAGGCAACTCCTGTGAAAGGTTGAGAAACACGGTCCTAACTAATCAAGGAAGCCTGACTGCTAACTGGCTATCTGATGCTAGGAAGGAATTTGGGTCCATGTCGGGGGTAAGATGATGACGTGTGGCTATGTTCTGATGACATAGTCCTTGCCCGTTAGAAATGCATATTGAAATAGTTATAGGTGTAACTATACTTTGTCTTAGATTTGCTTCAAATGATCAGGAGTTGGGGGAGTAAGAGGAGCTACAAACCCCTTTAAAAAGTGCCCCGACTCACAGGCATTGAGTTGATTCCAACTCTTGGGGACCCTCTTTCTGAGACTGTCTCTCTTTACAGGACTAGAAAGTCCCGTCTTTTCTGTCAAGTTGCTGACGATTCTAACCGCTGACCTTGTAACCACTCTGCTACCAGGCTGCTGGGAGGGGCTACGCAAAAGGAAAATGGGCGTCCATTTCAGATCACCGTGGAATTCGATGATGACCACGTGGGAGTCCAATATGCTATTGCACTATTTCTACATGCCGTTGATAGTTTCTTAACGGAACATTTACTCTTACAAATAAGATGTCTCCCACCCACTCCACCCCCAATCTGCCTACTGGATTTGCTTTCCCTGAATTTCCCTAAATATGTGAACAGCTGCTTTGATTGACATTATGTACACCATGAAAACTTGCAACTGTAGGTTTCTGTGGTGTTGTTCTTTCCATCATCATCTCCTACTAAAAAAAAGCACACTAAGTGCCTCCTGTGTGGGCTTCAACTTAATAAAATTCATATATTACTCAAGTATAGACATAAAGCATGTTGAGTTCATTAGACTGGGTGTGTGTGAAAAGACAACAATAACTTCGTAGAGTCATTTTATAGGCCCTTTTAAGCTTTTAGTGAAATGCTTACTTAGGAACCACAAACACTTCCCAAGCAATAGGCAATAAGAGCTTTTTCAACAGTCACAAGTCTTTAAAAGCATGACTGTTGCTAAATAACATGTGAGAGGCCCTTATGGGAATCTGAATACATCTGCTACAGGTGTGTCAGTAAGGCCTCCATGAAGCCTCCAGGCAGACTTAATGAACTGGCAGAGCCACGGGCCACTTTGATGACTCACTCATCAAGGGATGTGTCGGCCAGCACTTCCATCCAAGACACATCCCTCAGGGAAAGGAAGCCACGCTGTAGTACAACAAGGTATCAGAGCAAACTGTCCCCACCAGTCTTTGGTATGAAGTCTCCCTTCCCGATTCAGACAGACAGCAAATATTGAACAAGGAAGAGCGGGGAGACGCAGGTGCTCAATCGAGACCAGCAATCGCGGCTCTGTGCTCTGTAGTGAGTCATCCGGGAGACGTGCGGGTCAGCGACCTTTGGACACAGCAAGTGCTTTGGGTCAGTGTAAAAATAGGTGGTGTTTAGAGAGGCGACACATCCCTGACCTCAGCCCCCGAGCTCCAACCTAATTAAAAAATACCTGACACACCCCACCTTGGCACACGGGTGAGAAGTGAGAAGGCGTCCACTGTCTGCATCGGCCCTCATCAGCCTCAGCGATTTCAGAAGTGAACCCAGGAGAGCACCCTGCGGGTGAGATCAACACACACTGTGCCCTTTGGAATCAGCTGGGGAGTATTTCTGAAAACCTTCAGCTAGGTGTCCAGTTGTCTGAGCAGCTGCAAGCCGATGTCCCTGTGAGTGTGTCCGCTAGGCAGTTGGCTTCAGAACCTCGTTGCTAAAATGCAGATTCCTAGGAGCCATCCAAGACCCCCTAAATCAAAAAGGGTGGCTCTTGCTTGGGAATCTGCATTTGGGAATCGGTCATTATGCCCACACAAAATTTGGGAGTCACTGCTCTGGGTGAACCATGAACAATGCCAGTGACCACAGCTCACAAATATTTGTGACACCCTCTCTACACCGCTGTCCTCAAGAACTTCCCAGTGAAGAACTGCTTTTGGTTTCCTAAAACAATGAAGTATTTTCACTGCTAGGTGCCGAGTGCCTCGAGGTATACCTGACGCACAGCAAAACAAGCAAAAACCATCAGAACCATTTGCTATGGAGCCAATTCTGACTCAGAACAGCATCTGATGCTTCAGCAGGGAGCTGTGCACCATGGCGTTGCATGGCTGTGACCCATTGGCGCCAGGGTCCTGCTTTCTCCCAACGTGCGCTGGCTGCATTCAAACGGCTGGCCTTTCTGTGAGGAGCCCTGTGCATTCCTTTGTACTGTCCTGGGTCACTTTCGCACAGAAAAGTCACTCAATAAATATTTTCTGAATGACGGTAGAGTACTGGTGTCTAATCGCTAGAATCAGGAGCCCCCAAACTACCACCGAGGGCCACATGCGGCCCTCTGAGGACGTTTATCTGACCTGCCAGGTGCAGCTGTGTGTCCTGCTTGGTAGCTGACTCATCCCGGGCCCACAGTGAATTTGTTCATAGTTTTGTTTTGTTTTTAAAAAACTATAGTCCAAGCCCCGGTGGCGTAGTGGTTGTGCACGGGTCTGCAGCCCACTGGGTTGGAGGTTCAAATCCAGCAGCAAGGCTGGGCCTCCTACTCCCACCACTGGAGGGCAGTGATGCCCAAAAACACACAAAAAAAACCTATAGTCCAAGCCATGAGTGGTCTGAGGGACAGTGAACTGGCCCCCTGTTTAAAACGTTTGAGGACTCCTGATGGTGCTAAAGCCATTGGTCGGGGTCACCATTGGTCAAGGTCAACTTGATGGCAACTGTTTGTTAGCTCTGTCTGTGGTTGGGCTCTGTACAGACGTTGAGTTTATGAATAGAGCTACTCATACCGTTAAGAAGTCCTGGTGGTGGTGTTAAGTAAGTGATGGGTTGCTATCTGAAAAGTCGTCGGTTCAAAACCATAAACTCCTCTGCAGGAGAGAGATGAGGCTGTCGACTCCCAAAACTATTTACAGTTGTACAAACTCTGTTCTGCAAGTCTGAATTGATCAGGTGGCAGTGGGATTTGGTTTTTTGTTTGTTTGTTTTTATAAATCACTATCAGGGCTCTTATAGTTCTGATAACAATCTACACATCATTTGTATCAAGCACATTTGTACATAGTTTGCCATCATCATTTCCAAACATTTCCTTTCTATTTGAGCCCTTAGTATCAGCTCCTCTTTTTCCCTGCCTTCCCCTTTCCCCTGCCTTCCTACCCTCCTGAACTCTTGATAAATTATAAGTCATTATTATTTTCATATCTGAAACCGTTAGTTGTCTCCTTTCACCCATGTTTCTGTTGTTCATCCCCCTGAGCAAGGGGTGGGGAGTGTTATGTGTCGAACATTGTGATCAGTTTCCCCTTTCTCTCTCTTCTCCTCTCATGTCACTGGATAATGCAAATGGTTAACATGCTCAACTACTAACCAAGGAGCTGGAGGGGGAGAGTCTGACCAGAAGCACCTGGGAGAAAGACCTAATGGTCTACTTCCATTGAAGCACAGTTAGATTCCAACACACACGGGGTCACCATTGGTCAGGGTCAACTTGATGGCAACTGTTTTTTACCCGCCCCTAACAATGGTTCTAGAACAGGGGCCTTGAATGATAAATCCAAACCTAATAGGCAGCCTTAAAGTCGGACTTGGCTGGCAACCAACTAGAGAGCTAGAAATATACATCTTGCTCAAGATTCTTGAAAATCCCTTTCATAAAAAAGAAACTCTGCCCCAGTCATGACTTCAATCCTAGGTGATTCTCGCCACCATGCCATCCCCAGGTCATTACCGAGATCAGAAGTTTGGGGAATCTAAAATGAACTCTTCATCAAGAAGTGACTGGAAGTTGCCAAGCCCACATACAGCTCACAAGGCTATCATGACGTGTTGTAAAAGTCGACAGATTAAATCTGTGCCCGGATGACTAAAGCCACATTAAAATTATTTAAAAAAAAAAAACAAAAACCACAGCTCCTTACAACTATACCAGTGGATGAGATGGTGGTAAATGGAGAAAAGATTAAAGTAGCCAAGGACTTCATCTTTCTTGGATCTGCAGGGGCTGTGGACTCTTTAATGTGATTCCTCTAACCAAAGTCTCTAACTCCCATCAAACTACCTTTCCCTGCATGAGTCTGGTAAGAATGTGAAGGAAGAGACTGACAGGATTCACCGATGAGTAATTGCAAACAGAATTTCCTAGAGGGCCACCCTGCTGTAAAATGAACCTCTGAGAAGCAGGAGGAGGGATCTCGTGACCAGCGAGAGCCAGGAATGGAGCACATCCTCTGGACCTGGCTTCCCTGCACCGTGAACCTCCTGGATCCAGATGGTGGCTATACCCTCAGAAGAGCAACAGCAGAACCTAGAGCCAGAGCATGGGACTGACGGACTTCCAAACCCATGGAGCAAGTAAAGCTGTGTGCCTTTGTGCAGGAAGCTGGCTTGCAGAGTGGGGTACCTCTGGTCACATAAAAGGGAAGCAGAGCTGAGTGCCTTGGAACTGAGGCTTATTGGAGTTGGATGGCTGTGGGCACTTACGATTCAGAAAGCTGAGTTTGCTGAACCCTGGAGGTTAAAAGGAATACCTTCCAGTTGAGGCTTGCAGCAAAGCGGTATATACTTTAGACATCTATTTACAGACTAGACAGAGCTTTGTTACATGTCCCGATAAACAACCCAACTCTGAGCATTTCTAACTGGCATTGCAATTTGTTGACTTCCTTAATGAACCCTTTAATCATCAATTTTTTTTTTGGGGGGGGGCATCACTGCTCTCCAGTGGTGGGAGTAGGAGGCCCAGCCCCACTGCTGGAATTGAACCTCCGTCCCAGTGGGCCGCAGTCCCGCGCACAACCACTACGCCACCGGGGCTCAGCCCTAATCATGAATTTTTTGTGTGAGTTCTGTGTAAGTGCAAGGGATATTAGAACCTAGAAAGGAAAAACAGAGAACATGAATTAACACTACATCAGCCCACAACCAACGCGCATGTAAACAGCAGTCAGAGGATCAGACAGTGAGTTGTATTGTGTTCTGTGCTGCACAAGAATTCTTGAAAGTATTGAAAAACATGGATGTTACTTCAATGACTAAGGTGCACCTAACTCAATTCATGGTATTTTTAGTAATCTCAAATGCATGTGAAAGTTGGACATTGAATAAGGCAAACCAAAGAAGAATTAATGTATTTGAATTTGATACTGATGAAGAATACTGAATGTACCATGGACTATCAAAAGAACAATTTTCTCTTAGAAATACAACAAGAGTGTTCCTTAGAAGCAAGCATGACAAGACTTTATCTTATGTACAGTGGCAATCATGTACTCATGTCAATTTCGTGATTGGGAGTCTAGGGGTGGAGTCTAACTTGGCAATCTCGAGATAGCCAGTGAGTATCCAATGAGGCATCTGTGTGGGCATGGCTTTCTCCTGAGATTTCCAAGAAATCTCATGGTATTTCCCAATTGGAGAGGAGAAACTTGACTCTCAGTCTCCAAGAGACAAACTCCTGACAAGACAAGATGACAGCATGCTGATCAATCCTGATTCCTGGAGAATGGAGCAGCTGGAGGAGAAGCCACATGGGCTTACCCAGGTGGAACCAGACCTCTAGGGCCAGAGAAGCCACAGAGAGACCCCTGCCAGCGCTGAGATGCTTCTTCTGCCAATGGACACTGCTGATGGACTCTAAGCTCAGAAAACAAGGAGCCATGGGGAGACCCCTGCCAGCACCAGGATGTCTCTACCCCAGCTGGATTCACAAGACTCTGCACCCACTGGCCTGTGACTTCGTGAGTTGGAAGGAGACTTTATAGACCGGGATCGGACATATGGGCTAATATCAGACTTATGACCTTGGACTGGACTAGGTTGGGATGCTTTCTCAATGTCCCATTCCTCTTGTATATAAACCTTTCCCTTATACCCATATGCATGTCTATACATTTGTTTCTCTAGTCTACCCAGACTAACACGTGTACTTTGGACATGGTATCAGGAGAGAAAAGTCCCTGGAGAAGGAAATCATGCTCGGTCAAGAAGAGGGGCATTGAAAAAGGAGAAGGCTCTGGACAAGATGGATGGACACAATGGCTTCAAAAATGGTCTCAAACCTAAGAACCGTTGTGAGGGTGACACAGAACCCGGTGATGTTTCTGTCATACACAGGGTTGCTAAGAGTCGGATTCAACTTGATGGCACTCAACAACTTCTTCTGTGGGAAATTGATCCAACAGCAACCTAGATGCATGATAATTACTGGTGATTGGAATTGGAAACGAGAAAACAAAGAAGGATCAATAGTTAGAAAATATGATCTTGGTCATTTGAAATAGACTTGCAGGTCACATGATAAAAGTTTGAGAATTCTTCTTGCGATCACCATTTTCCAACAACATAAAGGATGACTAGCAACACAGATCTTGCCAGATGTAATACACAGGAATCAAATTGACTACATATGTGGGAAGAAACGAGAGAAAAGTTCAATATTAGTAGCCAAAATCAAGTAACAAGCTGATTGTGGAACCAATTATCAATTGCTAATTTGTAAGTTCAGGTTGAAGATAATGTGATCTTAAATATACTTGTATTCCACCTGAAGTTAGAAAACATTTACAGAATTATACATTGAATACAAACATGCAAATACCAAATGAATTAGTTGTGAGACAACATCCAGTTGTAAGACATCATACTTTTAAAAAACAGAAAATAAAAATAAAAAGAAGGCCAAAGCAGATATCAAAAGAAATTTGGTCTTCCATGTGAAGTAGCTAAAATGAATGGAAGGAATGGTGAAGTAGAAGAGTTGAACAGAAAATCTCAAAGGACCCCTTGAAACGACAGAGTCAAGTATTATAATGAAATGTGCAAAGAAAGAGAGCAAGAAAATCAAAAAACGAAGACTATGTTCAGCATTTCTCAAGCTAAAAGAACTGGAGCACACATTCAAGGTTCAAGATTGTAACACCGAAGGATTCTCATAATTGGACTAAGACAACATCATGGGGGGAGAGAAAGAATAGATTGAAGTTGACAGGGATTTCATTTTACTTGGCTCCACAACCAACTCCCATAAAAGGGATGCAGCATCTTAAAATACTGAAGAGCAAAGATGTCACTGTAAGACCCAAGGTGCACATGACCAAAATCATGGTATTTTTCTCTTTTTCTTTTCCTTTTTTAAAAATCATTTTATTGGGGGCTCTAACAGCTCTTACATGGCAATACACTAATATGTATCACAAGTTGTCTGCCCCAAATATATGCCAAACTTAGCTGCTTGCTACATGTGACAAATAACTATACATTTGAAGGTCAACAGAAGTAGGTCAGGGGTAATTCTCCCTAAGGGTTATCAGCCATCTAGAGCAATCAGACTATGTAGTCTGTCCCACCCTAGTAGGGTCCACTCCCTTCTGATAAGGATAGTAGTAGACTAGTTCCTTGTAGGAGCCCAGGAAAGTGAAGCTCACCCAAAAGTAACCAAGATTCGGGCGCCATCATGAATCTAGGATTCGCCTTTCTTGTCACATGTATACCCCTAAAGTGACCAGATTTTAAGCAGGACACCATTGACCAGAGGGAGGAGGGTTTCTTGATTAAAAATTTGGTCAATATAGAGAATCAAAAAGTTTCATAGAATACAAAAATAGTATTGTAATATAGTTCAATTTATTAAATTTATTTAAAATATATTTAAAATTCCATGGGACATTATCAAATTGTTAAAAAGGGGGACGTCTGGTCACTTTACCCTTCCCTTCTTGTCACATGTATGTCCCTAGCTCATCCCCTTCCTGTTATGCTTAGACCTATTGTACATCCACTTTCTGTGATGCATATGCCAATTATGTAGCCCCTTCCTGTGATGTGTGATTACCTGTAATCACACCCCCTAAGTAGATTTAAGCCGTGGTTAGCAATAAACTTGCTCTCTCTGGCTCTCCCTCCACATGTACCACCAAGCAGGCTGAGGTGAGCATGCTACCATGAAAATGTGTCTGACTTCGTTATTTTAATCTCTCATATTTTCTATGACTTTCTTATAATCTTTACTTATTTTTGCTGTACAATTGAGCCTACTAGACTATGACGCTATCTTAAGGGCTGGCACTCTTATAATCAGGGTATTTTCTAATCGCCTCATACGCAGTGAAAGCTGGACAGCCAGTGTAAGAGGAAGATCACAGAGGGCCTGGTGCCTTTGCACTGTGGTGCTGGCAGAGAAGATTGAAAGCACCATGGACTGCTGGCAGAACAAGGGAATCTCTGATGGAAGAAGGACTGCCCAAGCATTCCTAAGAAGCAAGGATGGTTTGATCTTATCATCAGGTGAGACCACTCCTTGAACAAGGACATCATGGGAGAGAGTTCCTGAACAAAAGGAAGACACTCAAGGAGAAGCATTGACACAGAGGCTGCAACTATGAACTCGCACTCAGTATTTCAGCACAGTGCGTCGTCATGCCTTTCCAGAGATGCTAGGACTTGCCTGCCCTCCATGTGTGGGCACCAAAGGAAATCATCATGCCGTGACATGGAAATTCTCCATGAATAGCTATTCCATCTTGCTCCAATCAGAAGCAGGAAAAACAAGCATCGGTCTGGCTTGTGGACACCCAGGCCACATCATCCCGGCAACCAGAGTGCCACGGGGCTCCACAGCTGGTACCCTCTCCTGTCCATAAAGTTCTGTGGAGCCATGTGCTCAGCTGGGCAGTCTGAAGTGTCCTCTGCAAGGCTGGTTGTCTAAGACCAAGGCAACGCTCCATCGGTTTCAAATGACTCCTTGTTGGCAGGAAGCCCAGAATCCGGCTACATAAACTGGATTAAACCCTCAAGCCCTGTCTCAATGGCATACAGCAAAGGGATTTCTGAGAAACTGTGTCTGGAGACAAGAGGAAAATATCATGTCATTAGACCAGCCTCTTCCAGGGACTGGCTGTGATGTGTCAGTAGATGGCCTTCCTGAAGCAAGGCAGAAAGCTGGGTCGTGCCACCTGGACTGGGCAGAACCTCAGTGCACCCCATTCATAAACCACATCCTTCAGCCCAGCGTCTGGAGAGGCTCTGTGCTGAAGGCACCCTTCCCAAATGTGGTGACTCTGGCATGTAACCAGAAAGCTTCGACCCCTCCCTCCAGCCAACGTCCATGGCTGCAGTTAAGGCAAGATTGAAATGGCACAGGAACTTGCAGGGTGGTTTCAAACTATGCTTCCCAGAAGGCAACAGCAAAGCCTAAGGGGATTCTTTCTGGGTCACTCAGTCTAATTTCTTCCAAAGCACATTCAGAGAAACAGCTGTCCACTAAACAAAAATAATGATCAAAAGCAATTGAAATCGCCAACCAGCAAAAATGTTGGTTGTCTTTAAAGAAAAAAAAATACAAAAAGATGGCATATATTTTTATTGCACACCATGACGTCCTTAAAGACTACTGTACCCAATGTCTTCATAACACATGACAAAATAATAATTTATAAATTATCCTGGAGGTCATGGGATGGGTGGGGAGGAAGGGGCAAAAATGAGGAGCTGATATCAAGGGCTCAAGTAGAAAGCAAATGTTTTGAGAATGATGATGACAACAGATGGACAAATGTGCTTGACTCAATAGATGAATGGAAGGATGGATTGTGACAAGAGTTGTAAGAGCCCCTATAAAATGATTTTTTTTTGGCATCACTGCCCTCTGGTGGGAGTGGGAGGCCCAGCCTTGCTCCTAGAGAGCTGCTGCTGAATTCGAACCGCCAAACCACTGGGCTGCAGTCCCTCACTCAACCACCATGCCACTGGGGCTCAGCTCCCATCAAATGATTTTTAAAAAACTATTATACCCAACCTTTGCCAGTCTCAGTAACCTCCACTCAGCTGACAGCTGCCTCCTGATATTATCCTCTCCTTCCCATCCTCATTGCTGGATCACCTGCCGCACCACTCCTTTTCCCGGCTCAGTTCTCCATGAGGTAGCAGCCTCTGGGGCTCCCTTTTGCCTTCATATCAGAAAGCCCAGTCATTGAAGGAGTGAATATAAACAATCCTTCTTCCTTCAAAGGCAGGGAAGGTAGACAAAGACTGAGTTCTGATACAGTGGCCATATTTGCCTTGTTGCACTGAGGTCCCCTGTAAAAAGTGAAAAAGGATTAAAAGGTTTGCTTAAAGTTTAAAGGAGGCCCCTGCGCTAGTTCATCCAAAATGGGACATGGCCCACCTCTGTGGAAACTCTCACTGGTAATCAGTCTGAGGCTAATCATCTAGTGGCAAGGTGTTCAGTACTTCACAAAGCAATCTGCATCACTGTGGGCCATGTTTCCTTTGGGGAAGTTCTTTCTTAATCAGCTCTTTGATAAGATTTGAGGTCTAGCCACTGGTCTTCCTGCTTAAGGAGATATTTCGCCCCATCAAATAACAAAAAATGTCTCTATGTTTTAAAGACCTGTGTTGGACTCCCAAGCACTGGTTAAATATAACATATATACTCGTGTATAAGCAAATTTTTTATACAGTTTTTGTGATAAAATTGGGTGCCTTTGCCTGATATTCAGGTCAGCTTATACTTGAGCATATACAGTAGTCTAAAAAAAGTAAACCCTCCAATTACTAACACCAGCCCTACTCTCTGAATTCATTTCTCGAATTAGGTGCACATAATACCCTGCTACATTGGATGGCCTAGGAGTGAAGAAGGAAAACTCTTCCGCATGAAGCATCCAGAAGGAAAGATCCAGAGAAAGAACATGTATCAAAAAGAAGAAGACGCTGAGCCCGTTGGAAGAGACAGGTCCTACAGGAAGGCTGGGTTAGAGCCTCAACGGCTTGTGGAAACAGAGTTTTGGAAGAACATGTACACAGACAAATTCTTTGTTCTCATATGTTAAGATGTGTGGCAGGTCAGGATTTGGGGTGGACGGAGGCCTTCACACTTGGAGATGAGTCCCAATCAAATTCTCTGAAGATTGATAATTCTCCAAATATCTTCCCATAGTAGTGCTACCTTAAACTTCCTTCTTACAAGCATATGGTGGGCAACTTCATCAGTAGGTGCAGACATGTTGTAATTGTTCTTCTTACTCAGAAGACAGTCACTCCCCCTTACCTGCCCCCACCACTGGTGTTGTTACTCCTCCAATGAAGTTGGGGGGCCTCTGGGGTGCAGCCTACTTTGTTATTTATGTGATTACTTGTAAATGGGGGGGCAGAGAGGGCTTGCATGCCCCAAGAGAGTAGATGAGCTGATAGTAGGCTCTCTCTCTCTCTCTCTCTCTCTCTCTCTCTCTCTCTCTCTCTCTCAGTGGACCTGGCTCCTAAAGTCAGGGCAGAGGTGAGCACCCCAAAACTTGTGTCTGTCTCTTAATTTCTTCCCTTTAATTCCACAACCATCCTTAGAAAACTTCCAGGTTGGACTGGACCTTACAACGTCCAAGCACCGCACTCCGCAGCATGATATCTCTGTAACCACCAGGCACCACAATCCAAGAAGCCTTGAGCTATCCTCGTCTGTGTGGACCCAGTGGGTCCAGATGCACATTTGGAGGATCTGGCTTCAGCAAATGTTCCTGCCCTAAGAAAATGCTCATTTCCCTCACCTGGAGCAACCTGGTCCCTAACCCTCTATCTATTCTGTTATCCCCACCTTGTCTTCTGTTCTAAACCTCACCCTCGAAACTCAGGGAATTTCCCTTTTCCCGTTGACAGCCAGGATCTGCTTCCAACTGAGTCCAGTCTGGTCATAGGGCTCAGTCCTCTATGACTCTCTGAAAACTCTTCTATCAACTCTCTCCACTCCTCTAACCGGCACTCACTGTTCAGGAGTTACACCAGAACTCTGCTCTGTCCAGCCAGCCCATGTCTCGTGCTAGGGAAACTTTAATGAGTTAACAGCTCTTGCCAGGAACAGCACATGATTAAACCTGTACGTTCTCAAGGATCTCTGAATGGTGTCAGGTGGATAGACGAATAATTTTTATCATCTGGTGTGGTGAGAACACCAGCAACAAATGCAACTAAAAAACGTATTATGAAGTGAATGCCATGTATCAGAGCAAACCAGGGCATTTTCAATTGATATTTTATTTATATATATATATATTTATTTATATATTTATATATATATATGTATATATATGAGTTGGGCAGCGAGTAAGGAAGACTGAAGAATAGATACCTTTGAGTAATAGTGCCAGTGAAGAATATTAACTAGATCATGACTATCCAGAAAAGGAAAAAAAAACAGTTTTGGAAAAAGAACAGCCAGAATAGTCCCGAGAAGGAAGGATGGTGAGAGTCTGGAGAACTTTGGGGGTACTCAGCAGTGACCAGTCTCTGGAAAAAGGTCATCATTAAAAATGAATTAGATTCTCTTCCAGGCTCTGGAAAAAGGGATCCATAAAAGCTATGTAGATTCTTAAGATAAGTTGATAGGGTGGCAACAAAAATGGGCCCAAATTGAACAGTGGTGGGATGATGCCACACTGGGCTGAGTTGCGTCCAGCTGCTATGAGTAGAAACCCACTTAATGACACCTTAGTAACAAGAATAATGACATAGCTGCCTTTATGGTTTTACTGGGAACTCATTGTTTTGCCCAATCTGTATCTATGTCCCTTCTTTTGGTTTTCATTTGGGGAGTTTCAGTCTGTGAGGACTGGCCCTCCCCATCCCTACTTTTGTCTGATTGGGATTTGATTAGAAAGCATTGGCAAGGGTTTAAGAGAAACAATTCCTTAGATGTTGATCAGCTTAAGAAGGATATTGTCTATACATTCCAAGACAAGCTTGAGGCATTTCCTGCCTCTGATATGATAAAGCAATTGGTGAGTGGAATGGAAGAGTTGGGTCCTTGTGCTTGGACTCAGGGTATTTCTCATCGCCTGAACTCAAGCCTAACAGCACTGCTCATAATCATCATTATTGTCCTGGCCATCACGTATTGCTTCCATAGAAAGGAAAATCACACGGCCTCCCTGACCCTTTTGAACTTCATGCTCCTTAGAGCAAACACTGTGGGGAGAAGAGAACGGCAAGAGAATGTTTAAGGATGAGTCCTTTGCATTCAAGCTAAGAAGTTTTGGAAGGCTAGGTTTCGAGAGGAGGAGGGGCATCTTCATCCTGATGAGTCGTAGGTAATCACATTCTCACGATACTGATCCCCACTTTACCCTCTTGAATGACTCAAAGTTGTCTCTTGCAAGCACGTGGTTGATGGCTGTGTGGCTGGCAGCTTTAACTAGAGAAACAGATGTTTCCCTGTGGCATCTAACCCCTCTCATACCTTCCCCCAAATAGCAGTTGGGTATAGGGGGGCTTTACCCCTCATGCCTACATTCAAAATGTTTTCATAGGCCTGACCTTTTGAATATATTAATTTGTTCATTAAGTTGCCTTGATAACTTTAAATGCACTCTGCCCCTGTGGCTCTTTTGAATTTTATATATAAAATGAAAAAGGGGGGTTGTGAGACTATAGAGACTTCCCCAGATTTGTCTCTCCAAAAGATATGCCAAGCATTAGTGGTTATTCCCCAACACAAGGTAGAAGGTCAGGTGCTTAAAGATATTCTCCCTGCAGGCATCTGGTCCACTCTAGGTGGGGTTCACATCCTGTTGATGATGGTTTCTATGGAGAGTCAGAGAACAGGTCAAACCTGTTCTGTGACATCCAGAGTTAGACTGCTATCCTGAATCTGGGATCTGCCCATTTTGCCACATGTGTGCCCCCAATACCTCCCCTTCCTGTTTCGTGTATGCCCCTAAATCCTCCCTCTCATTACTGTATCACCTGTAGTACAACCCCTTCCTGTGACTTATATTTTTAAGTGTAATTAAGGGATGTGCACCTCCCTCCTCCCGCCCCCACCTCTCGCTTCTCCTCCTCCAACTCTCCTCCTGGCTTCCCTCTCTCCCTGGTCCTCTCCCTCCCCTATTCCCTCTCCCCCTGCCCATCCTCCTCTCCTGCCCCCCTCAGCCCAGGCTGTACTGTTGACATCATAGCCATCCAGGAGGTGAGCACGCAACCATAAAATGTGTCTGATTCCATTATTTCAATCTCTCTTCTTTCTCTATTATTTTCTATGAATATATATATGTGTGTGTGTGTGTGTGTGTGTGTATCTTAAACGTAAAATTGTGCCTAGTGAGCCCACAATTAATTGTGGGGACTAGCCTTTCCTCCACATCAGTCAAGGTCTTTGACCTTCGCCTGACCAAGAGACATTTACCTAGCCCAGTTGGGCCAATCAGAATCCTCTCGCCCAGGAATCTTAGCTGATAGGTCGGAGTGGTTGTGATTGAGCCAACTCCTCCAGAAGACTGGCCAATTGTTTAAGAGACAGCATGTCACGGCATGCGTACTAAAGCCAAAGGGCCAAGAGCACGCTCTGCATTGGTTATTCACAGGACCTCAATGACTCCACGGAAGGCTCATTTATTCACCTTCACTCTGCCGGGGCTCTTTTTCAGTCTACAAAGAAAATGCACGAAGGGGTCATTAGGGATCTTCTTATCTTGAAGTAAAGATTCAGCCTTACAAGACAAGCATGGGTTCTCAATTTGGCATCAGTTCACTGAGAAGTCCCCCCGGAGTCTGTGCAACAGTCCACACAATAGCAGGATTCAAGAACTAGGTGCCCATTCTTGGTGGCATCGTGGGTTACTTGCTGACCCCAAGAACTAGGTGCTGAGGTCCACAGGAGGTAGGGGTGGGAGTTGCCTCAGCTTAAATGGCCCATGCCACCTTCTCCCAGGCCAGTAATTCCTGCAACAATTTTCTAAGCAATTTTCTAACAATTTTCAGGACGCCCTATGTCAAGGCATGCCAATCACAAGAGTCTAACAATCTAAAAATAAAACTTGCTGCCGTAGAAGCGATATTTGACACCTCCATAGGAGAGACTATGAGACTAAAGCAGAACCGCCCAAAGCTGCAAATCTTTATAAGAGCAGGCAGCGCCATCTTCCTCCCTCAGAGCCACTGGTGGGTTTGATCCCCTGACCTTCCTGTTAGCAATACAGAAGTGTCACAAGTGTCAGAAGGTCAAAGGTATAGCTCCCTAACTAACCAGTACTTATGGTTCCCCAATTTGGGTGTACTTTACAAACCAGGGGATATTTTTACCAAGAGCAGAAGTGCTGGCCTGGTCTGACCTAGATCATTCTATCGGGTTTCCAGGGTAACAAGTAGACAGTTCGGAACTAAAAGACCAGATCCTCATGCAG
>PVJH01001091.1:0-235173 GCA_004026705.1 Nesogale talazaci
TGAATAGAGCATTTGTGAGTATCCTCTGACTTGCAGGTGTGCTGACCTTCACTTGTTAACTTTGAAAATAACTTTGTTTCATACCTTGGCTTGTTGCCTAGGCATGCTTACCCTATAAACTTGTTTTATTTCTCCCTAATAAACGAGACTTGATCAGACTCCTGTCTTGTCTCCATTCTTCGCGTTTCCTACCCATCTTTATCTTTCAGGCTCCGGACCCAGGAATCCACGTTCGAGTGTCCCGCGGGCCGGGACAAAGACTGAGGCAGGCAGGGAAGTGAGCGCTTCATGCATTTGTTTGACACAGAGAGATGCTCACTGAGACGGGGCGGCTCGGGACACTCCTTTCTGAGACCATCACGTCATCTGAGAAGTCTGGTCTCTAAGGACCGAGGCCCTGGGAAAGGGTGACACCAGCAAGCTTCTGTCAACAGTGTGTAGACTTTGCCTTGAGTCATAAGCAACTTCTGAGCACCACGGAAGGCCTTTGAAACCTTGTTTCATAGCCAAATGAGGCTCCTGGGGACAAGACTTTTAAAACATCCCAGCCAACCTCCCCATTGGAGTCTGATTTCATAGGCTAGAGAAGAGCCGTGGAAGCTTCCAGAAGAAAATGAAATAATTCTACCTCAATTCACCTCCTTTTAAGAGTCCATTCCTTCACACTTTCCTGAGTTCTATGACCATTATAAGGAGACCATCAGTTTCTCTTTCTGATCTCATCACACCAATTTAAACACATATGGGAAAATACTCTTCAAACATTCTTAATCTTTCATCCTTAGCCAGAACACAGCATGTATTTTTCAAAGACCCTTACTTATTTGTTGGCACATCAGTTACATTTTTTTATTGCATAATAAATCATCTCCATACTTAAAATGATTGGGTTGGTAGTTGGGTCTGGGCTTATTTAAATGTTTTTTTTTTTTCTCTCCTCTGTTCATCTTGGATGGACTTACTGATCTCTCTAGAGTTGGTTGCTGGGCAAGTGGCCAGCTCTATCTGTGAGGAGAGATTCTTGTCAGTTGAGATTATGAGGCAAGTGGCCATGTGTCTTTTATCTTCTGGCAGTGGAGTTCAGGCTTGTTCACAGAGCAATCAGAGCTTGGCAAGGGCAGTAAGCTTTTCAAGCATCGGCTTGCATATATTTGCTAGTGTTCCTCATCCAAAGCAGAGATATGGCTGAAGCCAGAGTTAATGTGCAATGGCTTTGCTCTGGGAAGGGGAGGAAGGAAGGAACCGCTGGGTGGTACTGATAACGGAACGCGTAGTGGTGTGAACTTACCCAGAGATGTCTCAGAAGAAGTTTGCTGCTTCAGAAAGACCATAGCTATTGAAAGCCCTCTGTAGTGTAGTTCTACTTTGGAATACACAGTCATGAGTGAGAGTTGACTAGCCACTAGTGTGTGTGTGTGTGTGTGTGTGTGTGTGTGTGTGTGTGGTGCGGGGAAGAATGGATAGCCGTCTTGCACACTTCTACAAGTGATATTGGTCTATGCATGGATTGTGTAAGGGTTGCTGAAATAGAAAGAGGGAGTCATTTTGAGGGCTTTAAAAAACTTTTTACTGTGAACTGGGTGAAGGTGTACAGAGCAGATCTTCAATGTTGAACTTAAGGATTCATCTAATCCCCTTAATTTATATGATTTCACCTGATCCATTGTAATCCCTTTACTATTACGTTATTCCCAGAAAACAAGGTTCTGGGAATGCTTGTCACTGTCAGTAAAAGACAGAGGCCAGGATGATTTAAGAGACTCTAAGTTTATTTCTGTAAGTAGTAGACAGAAGGAAACAAAGGGGCTTGCTAGATTCAGTGATCATAAAGCAGAGCATTTACCTGAGCCCCGTGACCCCCCCAAAAAGGAAGAAAAAGGTCTTGCAAGGCTTCCAGAAAATAATTAGCAGGGTTTGCAATGATAAGAGGACCTCAAGCAATGCAGCTTTCCCCCGATAAAATAGAAATAGCCAAAGCAAAACAAATAATAATAATAATAATAATAAAAAGTACAGCTCGAGTGCTTGTTTGAGGCAAGCACGATGACATTTCATCATCTTACATACTTTGGATGCGTGTCGGGCCGGGTGAGATCAGTCCCTGGAGATGGACAGGGTGCTTGGCAACGTGGAGCGGCCGCGATAGAGAGGAGGGCCCACTGCAGGACGGACTGACTCCATGGCCGCGATGATGGACTCACGCGTAGGAGCGATTGTGTGGAGGGTGCGGGACGGCGCAGCGTTTTATTCTCGTGCACAGAGTTGTTCTGGGTCGGAAGCAACTCGATGGCACCCAAGGGCAGCCTTCTATCCTGATTTTGCAGGAAACGGAAACAAAGGCACCTCAAGACACTCTGTGAGCTGGATGGTTCTCTGGAGCACATTCACCCTGGGGGTCCATCCCTGTCTTTGGGTCATTGTAATCACCAAGTGTGAAGGCCCAAGCCTGTGTCCTCCAGTGACCGTGTGCCTCGGGGCTCTGGACACTTGTATGGAGAAGGTGGCCTTTTGGACTGCTACCCACAAGGTCCGCAGTTCGAAACTACTAGCTGCTTTTTATTCCCACAGACACTTATAGTCTTGCAAACTCACAGGGACAGTTCTGTCCTGTCCATTCGTTCTGCTATGAATCAGAACGGACTTGACGGTGCTGAACCTTCGGACTTTGGATAATTTCTTTGTGATTAAGAGAATCACATTCGGAGGAGCTGATATCAAGGGCTCAAGGAGAAAGCAAATGTTTTGAGGAGGATGATGGCAAATGTGCTCGATGCAGTGGCTGGCTGGCTGGCTGGCGATGAGTCATACGAGCCCCCAATAAAATGATTAAACAAAACCACATTCGATTGATCTGTGGAATGTTATTATATCTATGACAGCTCCCAGTAAAATGATCAAAAATAGATAAGTAAAAAATAAAACTAGGAAAAAGATCATATTTCACAGGGATAGTAGCACCCAGAGGGCATAGATAATTATTCAAAAATGTTTGTTTACTTCAACAAAAATGTGTTGTTTGTAATAGTGAAAAATTGTAAACAGAAAAATTCTGCTAGTATGTGAATGAGTAAGTAAATTCCAACCCTTCCCGTTGTTGCTACCTTCGAATGTAGAGTCCTTGCCCTGTGATATATGCCAATCAGAAACCACCTTAAGCCTAACAGGACAGATAACTGAAGTTATTAGAGACACTAGTCCCTGGAAGACACTCTTATAGCAACCAGAACTGTATTTGAGTGCTTCCTCGATAATGATTTTCACAAAGTTTTTGTACTCACTGTTTTCTTTTTTTTCCTCTGTTCATCACAGACAATGTTCCAACCCAAACCTGACTTACTGTCATCGAGTGGCGGCTCACACTGACAGTACAGGACAGTGCAGGACATAGACACAGTAGTCTGTGAATTTCCTAGACTACAAAGCTTTATGAAACTAGAGAGCCCCATCTTTCTCCCGAGGAGTGACTGCTAATTTTGAAATGCTGACCATGCAGTTGACATCCAGGTAGGCATAATTTTGGAAATGAGTGGGGTTTCACAAATAAGGGTAAATAAGAAAAGGCAGAGTTTGGGGATCAATGATTTTTTTCAAAAGCGTGTCAAATGCGGCTTACTGACTTGACCTATCCTTCCCTCCGCGTATCACATGACTTCCTCTTCCTGCTTGCAAATCAGATGGCCCAGAAGACCCGGAGTGAATGGAAGTTTTGGTGTTAGAGTGGGGAAGTTGGCAGTTATTCTGGAGAGGGCTGATTTATATGAACATGGTTTCTGGCTCATGCGGTTTAGGTGTACTGACACGGAGGAACCCTTTCCGTTTTTCACGAGTTTGTTCACTGAACAAACTGGGGGCTTAAACCCACCAGCTTCTCCATGGAGAATGATGTGCAGTGAGCTATCTTCAAGATCACCAGCCTTGCAACCTCTGTGGGACCATTCTTCTTTGTCCTGTGTGGTTACTACGGACAGAATGGACTTAACAGCAATGGGGTTTGGTTTTGGGCTTTGGGAGTGGTAATAGTGACACAATCTTGGTAGTGAGATAGGTAGGTGAATGTCCATTTCATATAGTCTGAATTTTATCTATGTGCCTCTCCCAAATATGTGTAACTTGACTAGAGTGTGATTTCCAATATGGTAGCCTGAGGAGTTTGTCTTGTTAACATGCAAAGCCTGCTCTCCAAAGCTCAGTAAACTATGCCAACATGTGCTCAATTCCTATTCTTCTAAATTTTTCCCATTGAAGGAGTTTGGATGTTCATTGCGTTATGAGATCCTACTCTGATAATCATCTTCATTCCTCTTTCATGACAAGGAGAGATAGAGCCAGACATGTAAATTCTACCACAGAAAATCTTTTTTGTATTGTTTATAGAAGACATAGGTACTGAGTTGTTAGAATAAGAAGATTGCTCTGATGAAAGAAGTTATTTCAGTTCAGATGTGATAAGAAATGCCTGCAGCATCTGTAACTTGCATTTACTAGCCCCTTCCTATCAGTGTCCGGGAGCGTGGGGAGTGCACATAATTAAACCCTGGATGGGCACGATCTGAAAGGCCACAGTTTGAGAACCCAGTGGAGCAGTTCTAACCTGCTCTCCTGCTGTTGCCGTGCGTCAGAGTTGATTTCGTGGCAATTGAGTCGATGTTTTTCTAGGAAAGGTCTAGCAGACCTGGTAAAATGTTTGGACAATTTACTTAGAGAATTTAGTAAATGCTAAGAGCCTCACCCATCTGTCTAAATTTTACCAGGAGGCTTAACTGAACATCAGTCCTATGACAACCCTAGTACTGCCAGATAAGTCTTTCATATATTCAGATCATACTCTTTAACTACTTCTTTTTTCACTATAAAAATCTATAGATAGGAAACAAAATATCTGGATGTAGTTTGCTTATTTATTTTCCAGACTTTACCCTTGCTGGCGAGTGTGACAGAAACTTTGATGTCTCCTCACGAAAATTCATCTGAGATGATGTTTAACAAAGGCAGAGTGAAAGAACTTTCTCCAGCATTTTCTTGGAAAAAAACTTCATGGATATTATGAATATTTTAAAAACTTATTTAAGATTCACTCATAATTTTTCTGACCACATCTCTGAAGGTTTGATGTACTTGTTCATTCTGCGGAGTGTAAATGAAGGGGTTCAGTAAAGGGGCCACTGAGGTATTGAGCACAGCTACTCCCTTATTGAAGGCAACTCCTTCTTTGGCTGAAGGTTTAATGTACATGAAGATGCAGCTTCCATAAGGCAGAGAGATGACAATCATGTGGGAGGAGCATGTGGAAAAAGCTTTTTTCCTTTGCTGGGCAGAAGGGATCTTCAGAATGGTCCTGATGATGTTTATGTAGGAGAGAATCACCAGCACCAGGGTGATAGCCATGGGAATAATTGCTAAGAAAAAGTCAACGATTTCCAGGAGTCTTGTGTCTGAGCAAGATATTTCTATGAGTGGTCCATAGTCACAACAATAATGACTCAGCATGTTGGAGGCACAGAAATCCAGCTGACTGGTCTGGATGATTGGGTATAAAATGATTAGGAAGCGACCGAGCCAAGAGCAGAGAACCAGGTGGATGCAGACTCTATTGTTCATGATGGCCGTGTAATGTAGGGGTTTGCAGATGGCTACATAGCGATCATAAGACATGGCAGCCAGAAGGTAAAACTCTGCTGCCCTGAGAAATATGGCAAAGAAACACTGAGTGAAGCATCCAGTAAAATTGATGGCTTTATTCCCAGTCAAGATGCTGAACAGCAACCTAGGGGTAAACGTGGTTGTAAAGGAAATTTTCAAGAAGGAGAAATTCCTGAGGAAGAAGTACATGGGAGTCTGGAGATGGGAGTCCAGTAGTGTGAGGGCGATGATTGTCAGGTTGCCTAAGGTGCTAAAAATGTAGGCAAGGAAGAGAAGTATAAAAATTACTGCCTGAAGTTTTGGGATGTCTGTTAGGCCCAACAGGACAAATTCTCTCAAGAATGTCTGATTCTTCATTGCCGAAATTTTCTGCCTGTGAAGGTATAAAAGAAACACATCAGTGTGAATAGGGGAGGGAATTAAAAAAAATTAAGAAGAGGCGAGTATTTCCCGCCAACATTTGTGTGCCAGGTTGTTGTACATAGGATGTTTGCATGTGGCTGTGTTGGAATCTCTGCCACTGCCATTTCACAGACAGCATGATCCCACCTGAAGCTAGAGACCATTCTAAAACGAGCTTGGCTGCTCTGAATCCTCATGACTGAAGACCAGCAGGACTGTGGGATGATATCATGAACATCAAAAATAATAAACTGGGATGTGCAGATGACACAACCTTGAGTTCTCCAAGTGAAGCGCACTGTTCACATTTACTGATCAAGATCAGGATGGATGATTGCAACTTAGTGTAAAGGGAAAAACAAATCCTTACAACTGAACCCAAAGATAACATCATGATAAATGAAGAAACGTTTGAAGCTGCCAAGAATTTCATTTTAATTGGGCCCACAGCCAACACACAGAGAAGTGGCAGTCAAAAAAATCAGTTGATATATTACATTGGACAAATGTATAATCTTTTAAAAGTGTTAAGAAATAGCATCTGGGGTGTTAACGACTTGAAGTTAAACAAGTGGCCATCTAGTTAAACAAGGGAAGCAAAAGAGGCCACATGAAAGAAGCACACCAGCCTGTGTGATCATGAGCTCTCAACAAAAACAGGTATCAGGCCTCAGACGGCCATCATATCGATGTGCACAAGGATAGAGGTCAGAGTGGAGACCCAAAGCCCATCTGTAGTTAATTGGACATCTCCTCACAGAAAGGGTCCCAAAGAAGGGATGATCCCATCAAGGTGTAGTGTACCACCAATGAAATGCACAACATTCCTCTAGTTCCTCAATGTTTTCTCCACCCCACTCTCATGACCCACATTCTACCTTACAAATCTGACTAGACCAGAGCATGTACACTGTTACAGATAAGAACCCTTGACACACAGAATTCAGGACAGATAAACCCCTCAGGAACAATAATGGGAATAGTGCTACCATGAGAGTCGGGGGAAAGTAGGAGTAGGAGGGGGAGAAAGGGGGAACATATTGCATTGGTTGATATATAACCTCCACTCCTCCCAGGGGAATGAACAACAGAAACATGGGTGAAGGGAGAGAGTGGGTTGTATAAGATATGAAAATAATAATAATTTATAGTATATCAAAGGGTTACAAGGGTGGGAGGGAAAAAAGAGGAGCTGATACCAAGGACTCAAGTAAAAAGAAAATGCTTTGAAAATGATAATGGCAATATATGTACAAAGGTGCCTTATACAATTGATGTATGGATTATTATAAGAGCTGTAAGACCCCTCAATAAAATGATTCATTTAATAAAAAGTGCTAGAGAAAAAAATACCATTTTGACAAATAAGGTGCTCTTGAACCAAGCCATAAAGTATTTTCAATAGTCTCAGATGCATGTGAAAGTTGGACAGAGAATAAAGGAGATCACAGAAGATTGATGCATTTGAATTATGGTGTTGTTGTAGAATATTGATAGTAGCACCGACTACCAGAAGAACAAACACATTTGTCTTAGAAGAAGAATAACCAGAAGGCTTCTCAGAAGATTGGAGAAATATTTACACCAGACTTGGAGAATTTAGCTAATTTTTTGCTATATAAGTTTATGAATATCTTCATAACTATTAAAATGAAATTTGAGTTGAATTTGCACTTGTTAAAAATGTACCTTTTTGTCTACCCAGAAGAGGCAAGAAACAAATGATGAGAAGACATCTGTGCTTCAATGTTCATTGCGGTGCAGTTCACAGTTGCAAGGAATTGGAAACAGCAAAATTTCCATCAACAGAAGAATGGATTAAAAAACTGTGGTTCACACATAAAGTAGAGTACTACGCATCTGTAAAAAGCAGTGGTGAATGAATGAAACACATTGCTACATGGGAAGAGTGAGAGGAAATTATGCCAAGCGAAGTAAGCCAATCACAAAGAACAAATACAATATGACTCTGCTAAGGTAAGCTTAAAAAGCAAAAGGGGCATAAGGTAAAAACTACTCTAGGCATACATTCCTGGGGTGAGGTCCAGGCACTGTGGCAGGGAGCGGACCCAGGATGGCAGCCAACTAAAAAGGGAGGGAAAATAAATAAAAAGAGAAAAGATATGGGGAGGAGTGGGGTGGGGTGGGAACAGGACACTAACCCATCCAAGGGGAGGATATTGTTTCTATCTCCACAGGAGAGGGAGAGAGGGACCAGATTTCAACCCAATGTGCCAAGATGTGACTGCAACATACTGACATGAAGCAGGGAACCAATAGAGAAGTCTGTAGGGCCAGCCCCAATCCCAGCTACATGGACACCCTCACACCTACCCCCCCCCCCCCCCCCCCCCCCCCCCCCCCCCCCCCCCCCCCCCCCCGAAGAGTGCACTCCAGAGGACAGCACTGAAGTTACAGCTCTGGGAGAGGAGTGTGTCTGACCAGAGCTCATGGGAGCAAACTAAGAGGGAAGGAGAGAGAAAAAGAGTAGAACACATTCTGGCCCACCAAACTCTTAGGATGATATTTCCGCTCAAAGCAGCCAATGCACAGGGAGGACCACAGGACCAGCCCCACCACGAGACAAGAGCTGGGGGGAGGGGTGTAACACTGAAAACACAGTGTGGGAATTGTGCCCGATCTGACCCCATACCCCCGGGATGAAACTCAAAGGGCAAAGTCATGAAGTCCCTGAGGAATGGTAAAACTAGACTTGGGGGCCAGGGCATGGCACCCTATCAGATTCAACTGGAAAACATCCATAAATGTCAGCCAACATACCTGAAACTATTTATAGGCTTTCTTTTTTGTTGTTGTTGTTTTGCTTGCTTGCTTTTTGTGCTTCATATTGTTTTTGCATGTTTATCTAGACAAGCTAGGTAGGATAAACAATCTGGAAGAGACAGCAACACTGAATAGCAGAAAGTGGGGGAAACGAAGTGGTGTGCCAACAAACCCAAGGATAAGAGAACAACAAGTGATCCAAAATTGATGATGAGGAGGGCATAGGATGTCTTGTGGGGCTTAATCAAGAGCAATGTAGCTGAGGGAAATTACTGAAACCTGAATGAAGGCTCAGCATGATAGTGGGACAAGAGGAAAGTAAAGGGAAATAGAGGATAGAACCAGAAGGCAAAGGACATTTATAGAGGTTTAAATTCAGGCATGTACATATGTAAATATATTTATATATAATGATCAGAAAATAGATCTATGTACATATATTTATATGTTAAGTATTAAGGTAGCAGACAGACATTGGGCGTCTACTCAAATACTCCCTCAATGTTAGAACCTTTTGTTCTAATAACCCAGCATTCCGTGATGCTCACCTTCCCAACACTATCGCTGAAGACAAAATGGGCGCATAAGCAAATGTGGTGAAGAAAACTGATGGTGCTCGGCTATCAAAAGATATAGCATCTGGGGTTTTAAAGGCTTGAAGATAAACAAGTGGCCATCTAGCTCAGAAGCAACAAAGCCCACGTGGAACAAGCACACCAGCCTATGTGATCATGAGGTATTGATAGGATCAGGTATCAGGCATCAAAGACCCAGAACAAAAAATCATATCGATGTTGTGGTAGTCATGTACTCGTGTCATTTTCATGATTGGGAGTCTAGGAGTAGAGTCTAGTTTGTCAGTCTGGAGATAGTCAATGAGTAGCCAGTGAAGGCTCTATGTGGGCATGGCTTTTTCCTGAGATTTCTGGGAAATCTTGTGGTATTTCCCATTTGGAGAAGGGAGACTGGACTGAGTCTCTGAGACAGATGAACTACTGACAAGACGAGATGACAGCATCCTGATCAATTCTGATTCTTGGAGAATGGAGGAGCTAGAGGAGAAGCCACATGGGCCTTCTTTGATGAAACCAGACCTCTGGGGCCAGAAAAGCCACAGAGAGACCCCTGACAGCACTGAGATGCTCCCACTGCCAATGGATACTGCTGATGGACTCTGAACCCTGGAAATGAGGTGCCATGGGTAGACCCCTGCCAGTGCTGGGAGGCCTCTACTACACGTGCTTCATGAGTTGGAAGGAGACTTTATAGACTGGTATTAGACATATGGACTCATATTGGACTTATGACTTTGGACTGTACTATATTGGGATACTTTCTCAGTGTCCCACTCCTCTTTTATATAAACTTTTCCCTTATATCCATATGCATGTTTATGAATTTGTTTCTCTAGTCTACCTGGACTAACACAGATGTGAATGAGGAGGAAGGTGGAGTGGAGACCCAAATCCCATCTATAGACAACTGGACATCCCCTTACAGAAGAGTCACAAGGAAGAGACAAGCCAGTCAGTGTGCAACATAGCAGTGATGAAACTTTCCTCTTGTTCTTTAATGATCCGTCCCCTGCCCCACTATCATGACTCCAATTCAACCTTAAAAATCCAACTCTACCAGAGCATGTACATAGCTACAGATAAGAGCTGGAAACACAGGGAATCCGGGACAGAGAAACGCCTCAGGACCAATAATGAGAGTTGTGATACCAGGATGGTAGGGGGGAGGTTTGGGAAGGGAGAGGGTACTGATTACACCCTTTCAGGTGGACAAACAACAGAAAAGTGGGTGAAGGGAGACAGTGGTTGGTGTAAGACATGAAAAAAAAAACTATAAATTACCAAGGGTTTATGAGCGATGGAGGGTGGGAGAGGGGGGAAATGAGCAGATTCCAAGAGCTTAGGTAGAGGGGAAATGTCTTGAAAATGATGATGGGATTGTGTGTACACGCGTGCTTGACACAATAGATGTATGTATGGATTATGATAAGAGCTGTATGAGCCCTAATAAAGTGAGTTTAAAAATTGTACATTTCTGTAACTTATTACAAAATTTAGTTTCCAATTAAGAGAGGTAAAACTCTAGTTTTGAAAGATACACTGGTTAAAATGTTATCATAGAAAATTGTGTTATTTATACTCATAATTATACTACTTACTGTGACTTAGTTGATCAACATCAATTCAACACATTATCCTCATTAAAGAACTGCAGATTCTCCTAAGAAGACAGCCATTCCTCCTTTGAGACTCTATCTTTCAACTAAAATGACAAAAATTATATTACAATTTGAATATTAAAACATTTAAAGTGATTACTTTTGAAACACAATAGAGATGATTGATTTGTTTGTCTGAACCTTAATCATTTGCTACCTTCTTTTTTTGTTATCACCTAGCCTATACCATGGTTATCTCTGGTGCTTATTATCAAACATTTCAGTTCCATCTCTTTGATTGTGATCTCTGCATTCCATATCCTCACTGGGAATTATTTCAGTCATTTCTTCTTTCAATCAGCAAGTCTCTCTTCATACAACGACCGCTGGATGCGCAGTCTCTCAGATCTCAGATTTAGTTTTAGAAGTCCCTGCTAGTTACACCTGACTCTTTACCAGCTTTTTGATGCTGCTACTTTCGAGCAAAGATGAAAAGCAAACACAGAAAGAAGCAGTAAGCCCAGAAGACACTAATGGACTCTGAGAATCACATGCTGATAATCTAAGATTCGGGAAATAAAGAAATCTTATGCCTTCCATCCCACAGCATGTGCTTTCCAGAAACATGGGATATGTCCTTGCTGCTCCCCACGATGACTTCATGGAATGACCTGCCTGAATGTCCTAGTTTCTTTACTTCCCGATAATGAATTTTTGTTGAGAAGCTTTATGTTATTCTCCTAAATTTCACATTTTCATATTCACATAATTTCTAGGACAATTATGCTTGTAATTCACAAAGGGTTTTTTGCATTCTTTATAGTAATGAAAAGTTGGAGACAGTTTGAGTTTCCATCATTAAGGAGAGTAATTATGGCTATTTTATGGCAATTTCATCGTAGTTAAACTGCAAAAGACATTTGCCGACTTTGCTATACTTCTATGTGAGGATGCCTGATGTCAAGGCAGGTTACGTGCTGGGCTGTTAACTACAAGATCTGGGGTTCATATCCATCAGTGGTTTTACAGGCTCAGAAAGCACAGGGATAGTTCTAGTCTGTTCTAATGGTCACGCTCAGCCAGAATCAACAAGATCCTGTGAGTGCTTTAAAAAAAATGAGTGAATCCAATATATGAGTTTATGTATTGTGAAAAACGATGTGTGAGCCCCCAATAAAATGATTTAAAAAATATGAGTGAATCAAACTATGGAATAAAAACATATTGCATGATGTACTTTGACTTAAGAAACAATACATAGGGTTTTTATGTGCATACTCCAAGGACTGGAAAAATAAATTGTTAATTGTTATGGAGTTAGATGAGGAAGTTTGAAACATCTGGGAAACTTCCTCTTTTAATTTTATACCTGTCTATATTGTCTGAATATTCTAAACAAGCTGTCCTAGGGGAAAGAAGAAGATCCAACTTGAGATGTTCTACAAATACAAACCCATGGTCGTCTAGTCGATGCTGACTCACAGCGATGCTATAGAGCAGAACAGAATTGCACCCTAGAGTTTCTTGAGCTGTTAACCACCCCCTCCCCACAATGTCACTAGAGTTTCTAACATATTTTATAGAGATCTCTTATTAAGAGGACCAAGAGAAGACAAAAACAACGCTCAATCTGGCTGTGAGAAAATCATCAGCCTCAGTACCAAATGAAGTCCACTGAATTTGGTGCCAAGGGGCGAATTGTAGATAAGGGAAAACAAAGACTTGATTTGTGACAGATTACATCATCACTGTCACAGGTGAGACGCACGAAGTGGGAAGGGACTGTGACTGTGCAATATAGGCAATTGCTGGCTAGAAGAGCATACAAGATTGTTTCTGGTGCTCTGACCATCTGCCTATGTGGTAGTCGGGACATGACTCATGATTGTGTTGCCGTAAGACACAGTCAACAGGCAACACTCTTCACTAGAATTTGACTATTCCAGCAAATCATTAAGGACACAGCCAGGCAAATTCTTCCATTCTCACTGACAGTTGGAGGGGGTACTCTGAAAATTGTAATCTGCTTTCAGTCACATCCTGCCTGAGGGCTGAACATTAAATTGAAAAATTATTGTTTCTAAAACTCAGTGTCAAAGAGTTGATTCTGACTCCAAATAGAATTTCTATGACTAGAACAGATAACTTCATCTTTCTAAAGCCATGGTTCTCGATCTTCTTAACGCTGTGACCTTTAAAACATGTTGTGGTGATCCCCAACGGTAAAGTTATTTTTGTTGTTACTTCGTAACTGTAATTTTGCTACTGTTATGAATTGGGCAACCTCTGTGAAAGGGTCTTTCGATTCTCAAAAAGGTCACAAACCACAGATTGAGAACCGTTGTTCTAAAGAATTTGACCTTACAGTTTGCAGTTCCAGTCATAGCATCACCAGAGTTCCTGGTAAATGGTCATGAAAATCTCAAAACGGAGTCTTAACTTATGTCAAAACTCACAATGGAGTTAGGGCTCCCACAATAAGCCACAGCCTTCCACGAACTGTTTTAGAATTTAAATACCTATCTGAAGCACAGATTACATTTCAGTTAGAAAAGAAAGAAAGATACCATTTAGATGTTTTCATGCTGCACAGTTGCAAAAATGTAACATTGATAGACCTACAAATGGAGAACATAATTACACTTGACTTTCAGGATAGATGAAGTGGCATTTTGCCCATAGATAAGCCTGGGATGAATCCCAATTTAGAGGTCAGATATGGATAAAAGGTGACAAAAACGTGATCTCTTTTTTTTCTCCCTGTTACTGGTAGTTGACTTCATTGTTCACAAGAGAAGTTAGTATAAAAAACGTTACTCATCCTGTGCTATATCTGCTTAGTTAGCATGGCCACTTTCTCTTTCCATAGAAATTAAAAATGCTATCTGACTAGTAAGTAATCCTTTGCAATATTAACATATTTATTAGCATATTTCTAGTGAGGATAATAAAATCCTGGAGAGCATTCTCCTTTGAAAGTCTTATTTCCTCTGTTTCAACTCCTTGGATCTTGAATATGTGATTCTTTGCTGACTTAACAACAGACTGAAGGTCACGTGTTTTACATGTTCTCTTGAGAAGGGACCAAGGCATCATCACTTGAAGAGAGACACCAAAGATCCCAGGAGAGTCACATTGCGAACCTGTTAATGAGCTCGACTGTTAGAGAACGCAGGAACTAAACTGTAATTAGGTGATTTTGGAAGAGAGCCCAGAGAGACACTGAGAAAGCTATCATGAGAGCATCAGTGCAGGACAAGAGCCTAATGGGAATGTCAGTGATAATAATGACTGAATAGACATCACAGGAAATATAACCATAGCAAGCTTAAAAAGTCATTTTATTGGGGGTTTGTACAGCTCTTATCATAATCCATCCATCCATCCATCCATCCATCCATCCATCCATCCATCCATCCATCCATTGTGTCAAGCACATTTCTATATATGTTGCCATCATCTTTTACAAAACATTTTCAGTCTACTTGAGCAGCCTTTGGTGTCAGCTCATCCCTCCCTCCCTCACTAACTCTTGATAATTTATAAATTATTATTATTTTTATGTCTTACACCAACTGCTGTCCCCCTTCACCCACTTTTCTGTTGTCCATCTTCCTGGGAGGGGGTTACATATCAGTCATTGTGATAGATTCCCCTTTTATCCCCCACTTTGCCCCTACCCTCCTGGTATGGCTACTCTCATTATTGGTCCTGAGGGGTTTATCTGTCCTGGAGTCTCTGTGTTGCAGGCTCTTCTCTGTACCAGTGTATATGTTCTGATCTAACCAGATTTGTAAGATAGAATCGGGGTCATGAAAGTGGAAGTGGGGGGAGCATTAAAGAACTGGAGGAAAGTTGTATGTTTCATTGGTGCTGTACTGCACCCTGACTGACTCGTCTCTTCCTTGTGACCCTTCTGTGAGGGATGTCCAATTGTGATGGTTACTTGGGTTTGTTGCTTGAGTGCTTAGGCGAAAAGATTGGTAAAAATTGGCTTCAAGAAAAAGTGGAAGTCCAGGCATACTAGGGATTACAGAAGATGTGTTTATTCAAACACGAGACCCTTCTTATCCTTTTCAGACTCCTTAGTTTCTGTTGTTGGGAGCCATTGAGTTAGTTCTGACTTACAGTGACCCTCTGCACAATAGAATGAAACGCCGCCCAGTCCTGCTCCAGCCCCACGATGGTTCCCATGTTTGAGTCCACTGCTGTGGCCACCGTGTTAATCCATCTCATGGAGGGGCTTCCTCTTCTTTCTTGGCCTTCTCCCTTACCAGGTAATGATGACTCCCTCCAGGGATGGTCTCTCCCGGCAACATGTTCCAAGTGTGTAATACAGAATGTTGCCATCCTTTCCTTTAGGGAGCACCCTAACCATTCTTCTAAGAGAGACTTGTTTGTTCTTTTCGCAGTCCAAGGTACTTTCACTGTTCTTTTCCAGCACTACAATTGCGATACTTCAAGTTTTCTTCAGTCTTCCTTATTCAATATCCAACTTTCACATGAGGCCATTGAAAAGACCATGGTCTGGGACAGACACACGTTAGTCCTCCCAAGTAATGTCCTTGCTTTTTAATATAAGATTTTGTGTAGCAGATTTACCTAATGTAAATCTTTTTGATCTTTTAACGGTGGCTTTCATGAGCATTGCTTGTGAATTTGAGTAAAACAAAATTCATGACAACTCCAACCTTTTCTCCATTTATCATGATGGTCCAGAGGTGAGGATTTTGGTCTTCTTTGCATTGAGTTATTCATATCGAAAGCTGCAATCTTGGATCTTTATCAGCAAGTGCTATCAAGAAAGATGAACCAGAGCAGATCACGTCCTTGCATCTGGGGTCCTTGTGCTGAGATAGTCATAGTCCAAGAGGATTAAAAAAAAGTGTATCTGGCGTACAGATTCAAAGGAGCCAAGAACTTTCACCCAGAGAGAAAACCCTTTTGCTTGAATGGGTGGCCTGAATTGGGACTCCTAATGCCTAAAATGAATTTCTGTTCATGAAGCCATCCACTTGTGGTATTTTTGATAGAGTAGGTAGCTTTGGCATCGTAGCAATATTAAATCTTTCAAATTATGAACATGGAATATTCTTTCATCTCTTTAAACTCTTTCAGCATTGTTTCATAGTTTTAATGTATAAACCTCTCCCACCACTGGTTAGATTTAGTCCTAGAAACTTGTGTTTTTTAAAGTTTGCTAGCTTTATTAAAATGTTAAGATGTGAGCTCCTTGGAATTTTCTTTCTTTTCTTGCTCTCTTTCTTTCTTGTTGTCTATTAGGATGTTGTAGTCATATACTATGTTGTCAATTTGTGACTTATGAGTGAAGGGGTACAGTTTAGCCTGTCAGTCAGCTCACAGCTTGATGACCTTATTTGGAGGCTCTAAGAAGATAAATAGCTTGCTGGAGGCGGGACACAAGCTCATTCTCTGTGAGGCATTGCTGTTGACAAGACACATGGCGCTGAGAAGTCATGTGGAGATCACTGGTAGAGCTGAGACGCTTCCACTGTCACTGGAGCCATAAGACCTTCCACTCACCGGTCTGTGATCTTTCTGCTTTTGCATGTGTTTCATGATTCTGAAGAGGAATTTAGAGACTGGTATCAGACACAGGGGTCAATATTGGACTTATGGACTTGATCTGGACTGGGCTAGAATGTTTCCTCAATATTCAACTGCTCTGGCATATAGAGTTCTTTCCTTTTTCTTTGAATACTTTTATTGGGGGCTTGTACATCTCTTATCACAATCCATACATTCCTCCAATGTGTCAAGCACATCTGCAAACATGCCACCATCATCATTTTCAAAGCATTCTCTTCCAACTTGAGCCCCTTCTATCAGCTTCTCATTTCTTCCCTCTCCCTCCCCTCCTCACTCTCCCTCACAAACCCTTGATAAGTTATAGATTATTTTTTCCCATATCTTACACCATCCTTCATCTCCCCTCACCCACTTTTCTGTTATTTGTTTTCTGAGAAGGGATTATAGGTTAACCCTTGTGATCTTGTGATCAATTTCCCCTTTCTACCCCCACCCTCTCCCAATCCTCCTGGTATCTCTACTTTCATTGTTGGCCCAGAGTGGTTTATCTATCCTGGATTCCCTGTGTTGCAGGCTCTTATCTGTAGTAGTGTGCTTGCTCTGGTCTAATATAATTGGAAGGTAGAATTGAGGTCATCAAAGTAGGGTGAAGGAAGCACCATAGATCATGAGGAAAGTTATGTGATTCATTGGTGCTAGATTGAACTCTCACTGGCTCGTTTCTTCCCTGTGACCCCTCTGTGAAGTGATGCCCAATTGTGTACAGAAGGACATTGGATCTCCACTTCACATTGGGTATGATTTTGTTCTGGGTCTTAGATGCTTAGAACCTGATTCCACTGACACCTCATGATCCCACAGACTGGTGTGCTTCTTCCATGTGAGCTTTGTTGCTTCTGAGCTAGATGCCCGCTTGTTTATCTTCAAACCGTTAAGACCCCAGATGCTATATCTTTTGATAGTTGGGCACCATCAGCTTTCTTCACCACATTTGCTTATGCACCCACTTTTTCTACAGCGACCATGTCAGGAAGGTGAGCACCACAGAATGCCAAGTTATTAGAACAACGTGTTCTTGTGTTGAGGAAGTACTTGAATGTAGGCCCAATGTCCATCTGTAACCTTCGTTCTTAACATAGAGCTATGAGTACATAGCTATATTCCCCTCTTGTATTTTATATATGTACATGCCTCTATTCAGAGCTCTATAAATGTCCTTTGACTCCTGGTTCTTTCCTTTTACTTTCTTTTGTCCGACCGTTATGTTTGGTCTTCATTCAGGTTTAGGAATTCCTTGCTGCTATATTGACCTTGATTAAGCCCCACTAGGTATCCAATGACCTTTCTTCCATTGATTTTGTTCACTTGTTCCTTTGTCTTCTCTCATTCCTTTTTCCCACCTCACCTTCTCCCATATCCCCCAGGAACCATTGATCCAGTTCTTTTCATCTCTAATTTTTTTCTCCCACCTATCTTTTCTAGATAGACATGCAGACACATTAATAAGAGCAAAAACCAGGCAAAGTCAAATAAAACAATGAAGAAAGTAAAAACTAACAAAACAATAAGAACAAAAAACAAAAGCAAAATAATAATAACAAATAGAAAGCCACTGGCAAAAAATGGGAAAACCTATAAATAGTTCAAAGTGCCTGTTGGGGCTTTACAAGTGCTTTCCAGTCTGATGGGGTTCTAAACTCTGCCTCCAAACTCTATTTTTGGTATTCCCTGGGGATTTCATCACTCACTCTGCTCCTCCTGCTGCTCTTCTGCATACCCTTGCCCCAGTGTGATGGGGCCAGACTGTGCACTATTCCCGCACTGTGTCTCTAGTGCTGTCCTTTGCCATGGTTCAGTGAGGCACGCTGTGTCTTGTGGTGGGGCTGGTCCCACCGTCCTCCCCTCTGGTTGTCTGCTTCGAATAGGAACATTGTCCTTGGAGTTTGGGGGCCCAGGATGTCCCCTCCTCCCTCTCCACCCCTTTTTGTTTCTCCCCTGTGCTCTGCTCCAATATGCCCCTCTCCCCAGTCTATAATCTCAGTGCTGTTCTCTGAAGTGCATTCTTCTGAGGGGGTGGAGGTGTACACATAGTTGGGATTGGGACTGGCCCTGCAGACCTCTCTATTGGTTTCCTGGTACATGCTGGAATGTTCTATTCACGTCTTGGCCCATTGGGTTGAAGCCTGGTCTCTCTCTCCCTTTCCTGTGGAGATAGAAGCAATACTTTTCCCATCCAATGGGTTAGTGCCCTGCTCGCCCACCCCATGTCTTTTTTTTCCTCCTTTTTCTTTCCCCTTCATACTTAGTTGACTGCCATATCTATCCCTGGATTGGGTTTGGCCTTTGCCATATTACATGGACCTGACCCCAGAGATGTATGTATATAGTAACTTTCCCCCTATGCCTCATTTTTTTTAAAGCTTACCTCAGTGGACTCATGTTGTACTTGTCCTTTTGTTCTTGTCTTACTTCACTTACCATGATCTCCTCCAGTTCTCCACATGCGACAATGTGCTTCATGAGTTCATCACTGCTTTTTGGGGATGCGTTAGTACTCCATTGTGTGTATGTACCAAAGTTTTTTGATTCCTTCATCTGTTGATGGAAATTTTGGTTGTTTCCAATTCCTTATGATTATGAACTGTGCCATGATGAACATTGGAGCACAGATGTCTGGCCGTGGTTTGTTTCTTGCCTGTTCTGGGTATATGCCCAGCATGGGGATTGCTGGGTTGTATGGTAGTTCCATCTCCATGTGTTTTAGATATTGCCAAATTGATTTTCATCATGGCTGTACATATCTATAGGTCCACCAACTTGAATGAGAGTTCCTATCTCCCCCCTGCCCCTCCAATACTTGTTGCTTTCTGTTTTTTTGAATAGGGCTATCTTTGAGGGTGTTAGGTGGCATCTCATATTTGTTTTAATTTGCATTTCTTTTATGGCCTAGTGACCGGGAACATTTTCTCATATGTTTTTTGGCCATTGAGATTTCTATCCCTGTGAAATTTTTGTTCAGGTCCTTTGCCCACCTCCTTGGTGGGCAGCTAATTGTAAGCTCACAAAATGTAGATTTTGGTAATAAGGCAGTGGCAGTCATGTGCTTATGTTAATTTTATGATTGGAATGTAGGGGTGGAGTCTAGCCTGTTAATCTGGAGATAGCCATTGAATAACCAATGAGGCCTCCATGTGGGCAAGGCTTTCCCCTGAGACTTCTGGGAAATTTCATGATATTTCCCTCATGGAGATGAGAAGCTATCTCTCCAGTTGTTGGGAGTTAGTCTCAGAGACGATGAATCACAGGCAAGACAAGATGGCAGTGTCTGAGAAGCCAGAGAAGTCACACAGCTTTGCCCTGATGGAGCTAAACCTCTGAAGCTGGAGAGGCCATGTGGAGACCCCTGGCAGTGATGAGTTACTTCTGCCATGACTGGATGCTGTTGATGAACCCTGAGCCCTGGAAGTTGGGAGCCATGGGGAGACCCCTGCCACCACTGGGATTCTGCACCCACTGACCTGTGACTTTTTGAGTCAGAAGGAGACTGGTATCGGGCTAGGTGCTAATATCGAACTTATAACTTTAAACTGGACTGGGTTGGGATGCTTTCTCAGTGTTCCATTCCATTTGTATATAAACCCTTTCCTTTTATCCATATGAGTGTCTATGAATTTTTGGGGCCTTTATAAAAAAATCAGTTGTCTGTATGCTGATGTTTTTATTTCTGGGGTTTCAGCTCTTTTCCCTTGATCTGAATAGCTGTTGCTATATTAGTTTCACACTGTTATTGAGGAATTTTCCTTCCATCCCTGTGTTAGTCCGGATAGACTAGAGGAACAAATTTCAGAGACACTCATATAGGTATAAGGAAAAGGTTTATATACAAAAGAAATGTGACCCTAAGAAGGCATCCCAATCCAGTCCAGGGCAAAGTCATAAGTCCAATAATAACCTATATGCCTGAAATCAGTCTATAAAGTCTGCTTCTGACTCAGGAAGTCACAGGTCAGTGGGTGCAGAATTCTGGCGCTGGCAGGGTTCTCCCCAGGGCTCCTCGCTTCCAGGGCTCAGGTCCATCAACAGCAAGCCACTCCAGCTTCAGAGGTCCGTCTTCATCAGGGCAAAGCCGTGTGGTCTCTCCACCGGCTACTCCAGCCTCCCAGCCACCATTCTGTGTTGCCTGTGGTTAATCATCTCTGAAACTAACTCCCAACAACTGGGGAAGATAGCTTCTCATCTTCACTAGGGAAATACTGCGAGATTTCCCAGGAGTCTCAGGTGAAAGCCATGCCCACACAGAGGCCTCATCGGCTACTCAATGGCTATCTCCAGATTAACAGTCCAGACTCCACCCCTACATTTCAATCATAAAATGAACATAAGCACATGACTGCCACAATCCCTATCTTCTTGAGTGTCTTAAACAGGAATGGGTGTTGGATGTTGTTGAATGCTTCTTTCACATAAATCAATATTATCATGTGGTTCTTATAATTTTTCATGTCAATGTGGTGAGTATTACTAATGGTTTTAAAGCTCTTTCTTAAGCACATATAAGTCCCTGGATTTGTTTCTCTATTCTATCTGGGCTAACACAGGGGTCATATAATCCACAAACAGAATTCATTTTTTTACTCCTTGTTTTCTTATGTGTACATTTTTCTTTTCTTGTTTTAATTTCTCTGGCTAGGACTTCTAATACACTATTGGAAAAAAAAGAGGCGAGAATGCACTCCATTTTCTTGTTGCTGACATCGAGGGGAAGTCTCTTAGTCTTTCCCCATTAAGTATTATGTTGGGTTTTCATATAAGCCTTCAATCATATTGAGAAATTTTCCTTAGTTTCCAATCTCCTTTCAGATTTCACTAAGAAAGGGTGTTGTCTTTAATCCAATAAGGAACACTGGTATGTTTGGTGCTATGTGCTCCATTTACTAATTCCTGTATTGCTTCATACTCTTTTTAATTTTATGACTTTCCCCTCCCTGTCTACTTTTAAGTTATCTGAGTATGTTCAGTATTAATTTTAATCCACTTACTTTTTGTGGTTTTGACTGAATTCCTTTGTTCAGCTCTTAAGGTTAAGACTATTACCTTTCACTTAAATTCACATTTTGCCACTTGAGTAGAATGTAGAAACCATACTCCCACAGGGACTTCTTTGTTCTCTTTTCCTTTACTGTCCTTTGAAAAAGCAACCTTTAAGCAATTTGAATGCTCTTTTCTAAGACCTTTTGAGGTAGCTCATTTCACTCTCAGACTCTTCAGGCTCATCGATAAACTATGTCCTCTAAAATTCAGCATCCTCCTTGAACCCTTTGTCTATTTCCAGCCCCAATTATTACTCTCCTGATTTTCTTCCCATTCAAAAGCATATGATGTCCACCTGATTTGGGATTTTGTCTTGATAATAAATTTTATTTCTATTGATGAAAAAGGAGCTATGATGATCTAGTAGGTTATGTCTTGGGCTGCTAAGCACAAGGTCACCTTTTCTAACCCACCAACTGATTTGTGGAATAAAGATGAGGCTTTCTACTCTCTTAAACATTTATAGCCTTGGATCCACAGGACAATGATATTCTGTCTTACAGGGTTTCTATGGGCTGGAATCTCTTTGGTTTGAGTATATCCATACAAAGAGAGATAGAATTAGAAATGTCAATTCTACAGCATCAAACCCTTTATGTACTATGTGTCTACAGAAGAGACAATTGTAGAGTTTCTACAGCAAGAAGATTTCTCTGAAGAAAGAAAATTGTTCAAACCTGGGAGAAGGTAGCCTGGAGCACAGCTTTATCGTGATGTTGGCGCACTGAGGCGATCTTAAGATCCCTTTCAGTTATTGGGCAGGTTATTGGTTTGCTTCATAGTCCTGTTAAACAACAGGGAGGATGCATTGCTGGATGTTCCCCAGAGTAACAAGTCTTCTCCAATTTTCGGTTAACTGACTGGTTGATATTGATGGGTTGTATTTGTACCATTAAAACTGGGAACAAGATGAGGTTTGCATCCCTGCTTCCTTATGCCATACTTTTCATGTTCATTTAGTGTATGCACCATTTTGTTTCTGAAATAACTGGAATCAAGTTTGTGAATATTGTCCTGTGTACCCAAAATATTCCCTTGGCTGGAAGTGGAGGCCAATGGAGACATTGAACAGTGGTAACTGCCGTTCTTCCAGAAGTCTTTGCCATGTTTCACCCTTGAAGATTCTTCTGGAGCAAATGATGTGGGCATCCAGTATCTGGCATAGAAAGTTCTTCATCAAAGGACTCAACCCGTGGTCCTGTGGTTATCTGGACCATGCCGAGGTCAGCTTTTGATAACATGTAACTGTGAGAACCACACATAACTTTCTGACACTCAACCAACAAAATTTCCTGCTGCAGATTTCCATGGAATTTTGATCTTGCTTTTGAAAGTAATCTTGGCCTTTTACTGTTCACACTCAAATATTCCTGAAATGTTTTACTTGACAGTCACGTTTTCAGTCATATTTCAAAATGATTAAAAGTTGACTTATCAAATAGAATGTATACAGCTATTCCTAGAGTTGATGCTTCAATTATCTCCTTGAAAATATCCATATTTATAAACCTATCTACTAATAGAGCAATGACCTTTCTTGCTTCTTGTATCATCTTCCAAGCAATTTTCTTTACTGTAAGTACCATAGGTGTGCTCTCGGTGGATGAGAAAGGAAATCTATATGTGTACTCCCTAAGAATCTAGGCATAATCTATGGCCAGTGGAGCTTGAGGCTTAAAACTACCACATCAGATTCAATGGCCACTGGGTCCTAGAAAATAAATTATCATTGCAGGAATTCTTAGTACCATCCATGTATTGTACTTTGTGTAATTTTCTGGTCATTTTTCAAAATATTGTTAGTTTCTTTCTCAGTCAGAAATTTGGACATTCATTCCTTGGAAAGAAATTCTCGGTACACTTCTAACCCTCATTCAATCAAGAAAGTCAGTGGCTATCTGATACCATTCTATATAGTGAGGCTCAATGTAACTGTCTGATTTGCACTCATTATTCAATGAGGAGAGCACTGATGAAGTCTCCATGCTTTCAAATATTGACAAGAGCATGTTCAAATATCCCTTCATGTAGCAAGGTGAGTGCTTTATGATCAGGAGTGCCCCAGAGCAGTGTGCTCTCGCACCAGCCACATCAGGCTCACAGCTGAAACTGGCATCTCAGGAGGAGGTGGCAAGACCCACATTCGTCTTGCTTGTATTCAGATCGATATTATTTGACAATTATTTTTAACTTTTTTGTACTTATGAGAATAAAGCAAAATATATGATGTGAAGCCATTGCAAAGAAATTACGGAGAAAGGTGAGTCAGATACCTAGTCTATGCAACATATCTGCTGCCTGAAAGGGCATCTGAACAAAGATGAGGTGGATCATTTGTGGCTGGAAAAGTTCTTGTTCCCGGGACACTCCCCAGATGGTAGCTGTTGTTAGGTGTGCCCAAGTAATCTCTGACACAAAGTGACCTATACACAAAAGAACAAAACACTGCTCAATCCTCCTCTCAATCATGACGTTTGAGTCTATTATTGAGCCACTATGTCGATCCCTCTCATTAAGGGTCTTTCTCTTTTTTTACTGATTCTCTGCTTTATCGATTATAATGTCTTTTGCCAGGGTCTGGGCTCTCCTAATAACATGTCCAGAGTAAGGGAAGAAATCTTCTCATACTGTGCTTGCCTTTGAGGAAATTTCTGGCTGTGCCTCCTCCAAGACAGAGTTGTTAATTCCTTGGTCAGTACATAGTACTTTCAATAGTCTTTGCCAGCACCATGATTCAAATGCACCAACTCTTCTGTAGTGCTCCTTATTAATTTCCCAGCGTTCACTTGCATATGATATGGTTGAAAATGCCTTGACTTATATCAGGCATGCCGTAGCCTCAAAGGGACATGCTTATTCTTGAACACTAGAAATGCATCTTGTGCAACAGATTTGACCAATGAAATATGTTGTTAGATCTCCTGACTGTTGCTTCAATGAGTTCTGAGTGTAGATCCAAGTAAAATAGAAAATTGGACAACCTCAATTATTTTCTTGGTTTATTATGGTGTTTTTTTTATTGGTTCAGTGTGAAGAATTTTGTTTTCTTTACCTTGAGTTGAAATTCATACTGAACGTTACAGTCTTTGAACTTCATCAGTTATTGCTTCAAGTCCTCTTTGCTTTCAAGTCATTTATATATTGTTTTCCTCCATTATTGTTGTCTCATTCTCCTACAGACAGGGCCTGCAAGGAGGAGAGGAGCCAGTCAAGGGACAGTGTGGCAGCAATGAGATATACAACTTTCCTCTAGTTCTCAAATGTTTCTCACCACCCAATCCCAATTCTACCTTACAAATCCAGCTAGACCAGGGGGATGTACACTGGAGCCAGAAACATGGGGAATTCAGGATAGATGATCCCTTCAGGACCAGTGGTGGGTGTAGTGATACCAGGAGGGTGGAGGGAGAGTGGAGTGGAAGAGGGGAATCAATTTTCAGGGATCTACATATAATCTCTCTGTAGTACGGACAGTGAGGAAGTGGGTGGAGGGACATATTGGACAGAGTACGATATGAAAAAGTAATAATAACAATGTGCAAATTATTAAGGGTTCATTGGAGAGGGGGAGTGGGGAGGGAGGGGAAATATGGGGAGCTTGTACTGAAAGCCTAAGTAGAGGGAGAATCTTTCGGGGGTGATGATGACAACAGGTGTGGAAATGTGGTATGCATACAATTGATGTATGTATTGATTATGATAAGAGTTGTATGAGACCCCAGTAAAATGACATATTAAAAAACCCAAAGCCAACCGGTTTTATTGGCACTAAATACACATATCACACAATTCAGTAGTTCAAGCACATCAAAAAGAGTTTCACAATCAAATAAAAAAAAGAGTTTCACAATCATTGTCACAATCAACTTTATAACACTTTCTTCCTCCATGGCTAAAATCATGGTTAAATCACTTTTAAATGAGTTGTGCAATCACCATCAGTTCTAGTGCTCCTCCCCCTCCCACATACATTATTAACTGCTTTTTTTAAACTATAAAAATCTAACTGAAAAAGATCTGTTGATTAGGAAGAAATGTTTGCATTGTGGATTGCTTAATTCATTTATTTTTTGAGACTTTCCCCTTTGTTGGTATAGTTGAAATATAACTAACAAAAGTTCATATAAGAGGATGTTTAACAATGTGAAGGTTAAAGAACCTCCCTCTGAATTTTCATGGGAGAGAATTTTATGAATTTTTTAATAATTTTTTTGAATTCATTTAAGACTCACTCATGATCTTTCTGGCCACATCCCTAAAGGCTTGTTGGACTTGTTTATTTCTCAGAGTATAAATGAAGGGATTTAGCAAAGGGGCCACTGAGGTATTGAGCACAGCTACTCCCTTATTGAAGGCAACTCCTTCTTTTGCTGAAGGTTTAATGTACACGAAGATGCAGCTTCCATAAGACAGAGAGATGACAATCATGTGGGAGGAGCATGTGGAAAAAGCCTTTTTCCTTTGCTGGGCAGAAGGGATCTTCAGAATGGTCCTGATGATGTTTGTGTAGGAGAGCATGACCATAATCAGGGTGACACACAAGGCCACAACAGCTAAGATAAAATCAATCAGCTCCAGGAGTCTTGTGTCTGAGCAGGATATCGATAAAAGTGGCCCAGGGTCACAATAATAATGATTCAGCACATTGGAAGCACAGAAATCCAGCTGACTAGTCTGAATGACTGGGTATAAAATGGTTAGGAACCCACTGAACCAAGAGCAGAGAACCAAATGGACACACAGTCTTTTGTTTATGATGGTTGTGTAATGTAGGGGTTTGCAGATGGCTACATAGCGATCATAAGACATGACAGCCAGAAGGTAAAACTCTGTTGCCCCCAAGGCTATAGCAAAGAAATACTGAGTGAAGCATCCAATAAAACTAATGGCCTTATTCCCAGTCGCGATACTGAACAGCAACCTAGGAGTAAACGTGGTTGTAAAGGAAATTTCCAAGAAGGAGAAATTTCTGAGGAAGAAATACATGGGAGTCTGGAGGTGGGAATCCAGCAAAGTGAGGATGATGATTGTCAGATTACCTAAGATGCTAAAAATGTAGGCAAGGAAGAGAAATATAAAAATAACTCCCTGAAGCTCTGGGATGTCTGTCAGTCCCAAGAGGGTGAATTCCTTGAGAAGTGTTTGGTTTTTCATTGCTAATATTTGCTATCTGTAAAGATACAAAGGAAATAAATCAGTGATGAAGAGGTGAGAATAAATTCACGGAAATTAAAGACTGACTAACATTTCCCCCATTACTCAACTGTCACTTTATTGTGTTTTGGTGCCTCGCATGCTGCTTTGATGCTGGAACCTATGCCAATGCTATTTCTAATACCAGTGGAGTCATCCGTGGTGCACAGGTGTGAATGCAGTGGAGGATGTAGCTTAGGATCAGAGTAGGAAGGAAAAAAAACATGGCCCACTCTTGAAGGATTAGCCACTGAAAACATTATGAGTAGCAGTGGAATATTATCTGATGCACTCCCAGAAGATGAACACCTCAGTTTGGAAGACACTCAAAATGCAACTAGGGAAGAGTTTCTCCCTTAAAGTACAGTTGACTCAAGTATGTAGATGAAGGAGCAATTTCTGGGTCATTATTTGCTAATGAAGTACAGCTCAAAATGAGAAGACAGAGTCACAAACACATATGAATAATCAGAACATGGAAAATACAAAGCATCAATCTAGGAAAAATGGAAGTTGTCAAAAATAAAATGGGATGTATAAACATTGATAATTTAAGCGTTAGTGAGCTGAAATGGACTTGTATTGATGATTTTGATTTAGACAATCATGTGATTTACTATGGTGGGAATTACAAATTCAAGAGAAATGACATTGCACTAATTGTCAAACAGCACATTTCAAGGTCTGCCATGGGATAGAATAATATCTATGTGCCTACATGGAAAACCAGCTAATGCATCAATTGTTCAAGTTATTTGTCAACCACTAAAGCCAGTGATGAAGAAATTGAAGAATTCTTCAGTGTGATATTAATGAAGCCTGCAATCAAAATATATTAGCAATAGCTGTTGATTGGAATGGGAAAATTAGAAACAATGAGGAAAGAAGTGGTTGGAAAATATGGCATTGGTGACAGAAACAAACCTGAAGATCTCTTTATATAATTTTGCAAGACTTCTTCTTTGCAAATATCTTTTTTGAACTACGTAGAGAGTGACTTTACATGTAGAACAAATCAGATGTAACACAGAGCAATCAAGTTGACTACATCTGTGGGAGATTATTGTGGAGTCGTCCAATATCATCAGTCCAAAGTCCAGAGTACAACTGTAGAACTGACCATAAATTGCTAATTTTAAAATTCAAGTTGAATTGGAACAAAATTAAAGCGATCCCATTAGAGCTAAAATATGACCTTGAGCATATCCCTCCGGAATTTAGAGCTAATCTCAAGAACAACTTTGTTGAACTGAACACGAATGACCAAAGGCAAGAGAAGTGGGATGATATTTAAAACATCGTACATGAAAAAAAAGCAAAACGTTCTTAACAAGACAGGAGTGAAACAAGAGTCCACTCTGCATACTGGAAGAAAGTCTGAAAAGTACTCTTGAGGTAGAATAGTTCAACAAAAATGTCAAAGAGCAGCTTGGATAAAATAAGACATTCTAATGAAATGCGCAAAGAATTGGAGTGAGAAACCCCAAATGGAAGAACATGTTTAGCGTGTTTCGAGGTAAAATAAATCAAGCTGAGAGGAGCAATATGGAAGGCTTCTATGAGCAAAATATTGAAGGATGCGTGAAGCATCAGAAGAAGGAGTTACTGTGGTAAAAGAAGTATTCATAATGTAACCACTTTAAGAAGTAGCAGCTGAAGAAACAGGAAGTTGCACTGAATGCGATAGGGTAAAACAAGGTTCCAGGACGGAATACCATGTAGAATGTTTCAACACATTGATGCATCCCTTGAAATCCTCACTAGCCTATGTCAAGGAATTTGGAAGACAGTTGTCCAGACAACTTCAAGAAAGCCATATTTGTGCACATTCCAATGGTAGTTGGCTAAGGAGAATGTGGACATTTTAAACAAAACCATCACTATTACATCCAAGTAAAGTTTTGCTGAAGAAAATTGAAAAATATTTGCAGCTGTGTATAGAGAGTTTTCAGAAATTCAAGTTGATTCAGGAGGGGATGTTCAAGGAGAGATATCATTGCTGATAGGAGATGAATCTTGACTGAAAGCAGACCAGAATTATGCTTACTTATGATTTTTTTGACTATGCAAAGATGACTGTGTGAATCATAACAAACTATGGATAGCATTGTGAAAAATGAGAATTCCAGAACACTTAGCGTGCTTGTACATAATGGCCCTTAGGAGCAAGGTTGGTGAAACTTTGTCTCATGAACTTTGGACATGCTAGCAGAAGAGATCGGTCCCTGGAAAAGGATATCGCATTTTGTAAAGTCGAGGGTCAGCAATAAGGAAGAAACTTCTCCATGGGATGGGTGGCACAGTGACTACAATGATGGACTCAAGCATGCCAATTGTGAGGACGATGCAGGACGGGGCAGTATTAGTTTTATTGAATACAGGGCTGCTATGATTTGACTTTAGGACAGCTCCCAGCAACAAGGTTTTCCTATTGGGATCGAATGGATTTCCCCCCTTTCAATCTGACTTAGAAATGATTTTCTATTGTATGGGTCTGGTCGTTAAAAGAACTCTTTTTCCCATGCAGGAGGATGCTTCCCTATGTTGAGGCTTCTTGAACACTCTTACAGCCTGACGCATTTGAATTATGATGTTTGTGAAGAATATGGGTTTCAGAAGAATGAACAAATGGGTGGCATAGGAAGTACATATAGGCAGACAGTCCCTCAGAATGTAAGATGACATTTCACTTACTTTGTGCATTTTAGGAGGGATCAGTCCCTGGACGATATCATGCTCGGTGAAGGAGAGTCAGTGAAAAGGAGGCGACTCTCAAACGCACCTACTAATGTTAGCATGGCGCAGAGCTGAGTCATGTTTTACTCTGTTAAACACATGGTCACTATGACTTGCAGCTGGCTTGATGGCAACATGTTTTGATGGCAACCCCTAACAACAACACATTTTCTAAACCAAAGTGTGAGACATTAGTTTTCTGTTTTCTATTTTTACTTGGATTGCTGCCCCAGTTTTTTTTTAACCTTTACTCTGTTTGTTAATATATTGTGGAGATAGCATAAATACCACTGCATCGGCAAACACAACCACTTCTATATATCTCAATGCTGATTGCAGTTTTCTTGTTGTGCACTATTATCACAACCTTCTTCCATGAGACCGACTGTTACAGTCAAGATTTAGAGTCACCAAAATCTTATAAAGGGTTAGTGTAAGTCAGAATTAAGTTGAGGGCAGTGGGTTTGGGGCAGGCTTCCATCCACAGCACTGTCATCATTGACCTACCTCAATATCACCCTAACAATAATTATTCCTTCCTCCCATTCCTGGTTACTACTGATAATCTTTGGTTTTTATTCATATACTAATTTCAGATAAATGAGATCAACCAATATTTTAACCCATTGCAACTGACTTATTTCACTCAATAGAAGAACACTGTCCCTACATTTGATCTTTTATATTTTGATAGTAATGTCTCATTTCCATCTCTTTTGGCTTCAGTTTGAGAAGAAAAGCTGTTACCCTAAAGTTGAAGAGGCCTTAGGACACAATCAGAAATATCATTATAACAATGGTAAGTAAATATGCCTGTAACTTCCCTTTGAATATTTGAATTTAAGGACTATCATGTGAGTGATATCCTCAGTTTCTAAATCTTTGCCACCATTGTCTGCTTTACACAGGCCCTGGTTCTTCCATCTTCAGTGATTTCAGTAGAGGAACAGGTGGCATCTCTTCAGTCAGATTCCTATTACCATATTTCTTCTATATGCAGGTTTATTAAAAAATAGACTCAATATAACTTAAATCCAACATTTTAAACTTTGCTTATAAGTTTCTTATGAAGACATTGTAAGATTAGAAGATTATACCATGTTTTGAGAATTTGAGTAATACTTTCTTTTTTATATAGATAAGGAATAAGTTTCTGAATATTTATATAGATATTGCAGTAAAATGTGAGTTGAGTTTATATATATTAAACACTTATGCTTTTTTTGGGGGGGCATGACTGCCTGCTGATGGGAGTAGGAGACCCATCCTTGCTCCTGGAGAGCTACTGCTGGATTTGAACCATCATCCCACTGGGCTGCAGTCCCGCACACAATCACTAGGCCACCAGGGTTCAGCCCATTTATACTTTTCTATAACTTGTTGTAACAAAATTAAATTTCAGAATCAGAGCTCTAAGATTTTGAAAGAGCTCCCAAAGATCTTTATAGAGTGGAAAGATTTGTTGTAATCGCTCCAAGTACTATTGACTTGTACCTTTGAGAGTAAAACTCTATTTTTGAAACTCATGCTTGTTCAAATATTGCTGTAGACAATTGTGTTACTCACTTAAGATTGTAAAGTTTGTTGATCTAATCATGTGGATAATTATCCTACTTACTGATAAACGAATAAAAAACTAGCTAAGCAACCTAATAAAAACTTTTTTTTGGGGGGCATCACTGCCCTCTGGTGGTCGTGGGAGCTACCCAGCTTTGCTCCTGGAGAGCCGTTGCTGGATTTGAACTGCCAAGCCTGTGGGCCGCAGTCCTGCACTCAACCACTACACCACTGGGGCTCAGCCCTTCCTAATAAAAACTTTTAACACATCAACCCCATTAAAATGTTCCAGGTTCTCTTACATAGACAGGCATTCCTGCTTATAGAATCTATTTTCTAACTAAAATAATACATACTTATCTTATAACTTAAGCTTCAAAATACTACACACTGACTACCTTTCAAATACAAGGGAGATTGCAGATTTGTTTTTATGAACCTTAACTTCCACTCACATTATAGACCTTACTATTTCTTACCTTCTTTTTCAGTGTCAAAGAGCCCTGGTGTCAAAAGAGCATCGGTTACTGGTGGGGCTGCTCACTGTGAGGTCGGCCGCTGAAATCCCCCGCTGCTCTGCAGGAGAAAGCTGGGGTTTGCTATATGGAGTTACGGTCTCAGAAACTCACAGGGGCACTTTTACCCTTTCCCACAGGGTTGCTACGAGCTGTCATCAATTCGACGGCAATGAGTTTGGTTTTTCATTCTCAACCAGTTTGCAACATGGTCATCCCTGGTGCTTATTATAAAATATTTTTATTATCGAGTTTTAAAATTCCTTCTCCTCTCTATTGAGAAAAATCTCAGCCATTTCATCTTTTAAACTACAGTTCTCTCTTCACACAGAGACCTCCGGACTCTCGGTCTCTTGGACCTCAGATTCAGTTTTAGAAGTCCCTGCTCGCTACGTCCTGTTCTTTATTAGCTCAGACGTCTTCTTCATTATAGTGGAGTCGGGCTGTTTATCCTCTGTGACTCCTGACAGAGCAGGCTCCAACTCCCGCGGGAGGTGAATGTATGTATATATGTGTATATGTTCTCTTCCTTGATCTGAAGAACTTCCTGAAGGCTTTTGAATTTAGTACTGTGAATTCCTGCTGCCTGATTTTAGCTGAGGATTTCCAGTTGTTAAAAAACAATTTTATTCATTTGTGGATTATTAGAATTTACCAAACAATGACTGGTTGAAGCCCTGTTCAGAGTTTTCAAATTTTCAATCTCTTCTGAAAACTATTTCCAGTGGACAATTCATCTAAGTTTTGTTATTAATTAGCACAACTCCCTCTGGTACGATATTCCTCACTTTCTTTTCTTCTTCAAGACATTTTAATCCTTATACTCTTCTCATGTCTGTACAAAAGAATTGAAAGACTTTCCTCAGGCAAAGTATCAGTGTAACATCTTGAGTATTGTAGTAGTTACATAATCTGATGTCAATTTGAGGAATAAGAGTGTAGGGGTGGAGTCTAGCCTGTCAATCCGGATATAGCCAATAAAACCTCTGTGTGGGCATTCTGTCTGAGAATGCTGGTAACTGCTGTTTTTCCTCTTCGGAGGCAGGAGACACACTCTCTCTTGGTTCATTTCCTTGGAGACTCCCTAGTGATAAGATTGACTTCTTGTCGTCAAATAGGTGCATAAGTGAACGTGGTGAAGAAAACGGATGGCACTCAGATATCAAAAGATACACAGTCTGGAGGCTCAAAGCCTGAAGATAAACAGCTAACTAGCCGAGAAGTATCCAAGTCCACACGGAAGAAGCACACCAGCCAGTGTGGCCGAGAGGAGTTAAAAGGATCAGACCTCAGGCATCAAACAGGAAAAAACCGATATTACTGTCTACGCACTTTCCTGAGATGATCAATGAGGACAAGTGGGGACAGGAGAAAGAGGTGTGAAGATGGCTAATGGTACTCGGTTAGCCTGAGGCCTCAAAGGCCTGAGGATGAGGAAACTGTGCAACGAGGCCTACCATAGAAGAAACACACCAGCGTGTGCGACCATGAGGAGTGGAAAGAACCAGGCTATCAGACATCAAAGAACAAAAAACATACCGTTAAGTGCCCACCCTCCTGTCATGATCGCTGAGGACGAAAGGGTGCAGAGGCAGACAGAGCTGAAGAAACTGATGGCGCCCAGTCACCAAACGATAAAGTAGCTGGGATCTTAAAGGCTAGAAGGTGAACAAGTGGCCATACAGCGCAGAAACAGCAAAGCCCGCATAGAAGAAGCACACCAACTTGTGTGATCACGAGGGGTCAAAGGGAGCAGACATCAAACATCAAAGAACAAGGATTAAATCAGTAAGAATGAGGGGGAGAGCATGGTGGGGACCCAAAGTCACGGTGGAGAGATGGGCCAGTGAGGTAGCAATGAAGCATAAAACCTTCCTCTATTTCCTGAAGGTTTCCTCCCCCCAACCATCACAGCCCCAAATCTGCCCTGCAGTTCCGGCTGGACTAGAGGAGGAGCACTGGTGGAGGTGGGAACTGCAAAGGAGGGAACTTGGGGTGGATGGACCCCTCGGGGTCAGAGGTGGGAGTGGAGTTGCCGGATGGGTGAAGGGAGGGTGGAGTGGAGAGAGGAAGCCAGCTGTGGGGATCTGCAGACTGTCTCCTATCTGGAGGGCAGAGGTAGGGAGCAGTGGGCAGGGAGAGATATCGGGCAGTGTAAGATATGACAAAACAATAATGAATGCTGAGTAATGAGGACTGGGGGGACAGGGGGGAAAGGTTGGAGGGGACAAGAAGAGGGGCCCATATCAAGGCCCAAGTGGAGAGGCAGATGTTGGGAGAATGTCGATGAGAACAGGCAAGTGGGGGTGCTTGGCACAGTGTATGTAACTATGTATTGAACTACGTATGATGGAAAGCGATGTATGAGTGCCCAATAAAATGATAAATTAAAAAAAATTTTGACTTCTTGCAAGACATCTCTGCGGAGAAGCCATATGGACCTACCCTGATGCAGCCAGAACTCTGGAGCTAAAGGAGCCACGTGGAGACCCTGCCAGCACTGAGTCGCTCACAATGCCACTGGATCCACAAGACTTCCCACTGGCCCGTGATCTTCCTGCATTTGACATTATTGCATGTGTTTTCTGAGTCTGAAGAGGACTTTATAGATTGGTATGAGACATGCAGTCTAATATTGGATTTATGGACTTGATCTGGACTGGGATGGGATGCTTTCTCAATATTCAAACTGCTCTTGTATATAAACTTCTTTTTTATACACATATGCGTATTTATAAATTTATTTCTCTAGTTTACCTGGACTAACACAAGCATCTTATAAATTAAAAAGCATTTTTATGTACATTGCTTTATCTGGTTATTATTTTGATACTAATAAGTAATAGCATTAGTTGATAGGTTGAGTATGTGCCAAGCACTGACTGTTTATTTAATTTTCATAGTAATCATTTAAAGTTGGTTTCATTTTTATCAACTTAGTGCAGATGAAAAAAATTGAAGTTTGGAGAAGTTGGTAGCTCATTTGAAATCCTAATCGGGATTCTTAGCCAGAGTTGAGTGGCTTCAGAGTGGACCCAGTTAACTACCCTACTGATTCCCATAATCACCCAGAGCAAGAGAAATTATTATTATTACTATCTCAATTTTACAGATGACCTTATGGGGATCATGATACTGGGTAGATAATGATGCTGATGACAGTGCAATTAAGGCATAGAAAAGCTCATCGATTTGGCCAGGATTGGCCACACAGCTATCAAAGTCTTCTAATGTAGTGTCTCTATTTCTTCACCAATTTACTAAGCACTAATTGCATATACTCAAAAAATTTTCTACATACTTATTTTTGTCTCTATTGTATTTGAAATTTTCACCTAGGGTCTTGTGAATTTGTGTCTTTAGACTAAGAGCCCCCTCTGTACTGTTCCTCCAAGCTGTAATGATGACTTATTTAGTCTGATGTTTTTTTCCCCTTTGATGTACATGCAGAAGTTGTTTGTTTTAGGCTCTAATTCAGTAAACTGATCTTACATTTCTTCTGCTGTTTCTGAAACATGCTTTTTTTAAAAAAACAAATTGTTTTATTTTTAGGTAGGTATTTTAGCTCTAGCATAAAGAAGTAGAACATTTCTTTATGTTTTTACTCTTACAAATTCTTCAATGATTATATCACAATTAAGTAATGAAACTATCTATTTCCATTCATAATAAGGATCATGAAATGAGTCTTTCTTGAATCATTATTGCACACTGGGGATTTTGTAGCTACCTTAGGGATGTTTATGCAGTTAGGGATTGTTAGTGTCAGGAATATGCATAAAACATGAAAGTGATATTTTTGCCTTGAATTTTAATTTTTCTTTTAGCTCATATCTTTCTCTATAATTCATTTATTTCTAATATTTCCATTAGAGAAGCTTAGTGCGTTAAAAAGGAACATGGCATCTTTCTACTTTGTGATGGACCCACTTTAGATTTCTAATCTCTATGATGAGTTTTCTAGTAAAGCACATTGAAGGTTACAATATAAACCCTTCTTAGCCATTGTCAAACACCTTGAGGGAATGAGGACTTGAACCTGAGCACTCAGTACTTTAAGTTCAAGGGACACTAAAGTCAATGGGCATAAAATAGTCCACAAAGACAATAGTACACATTTCACTTTGGGAATAACAATTGGGACCTTAAAGGATTGTGAGAGGCCATGTAAGGGGCCACTATTAGTCTCCCTTTGCTTAGAGCAAAGAAAATTGAAGAAAGACAAAGACACAAGGAAATCAGTAGGCTAGAAGACTCATGGAATCTGAACCACATGTTCCATGATCCTGATAGTCCAAGATTCTTGGAAGAAATAAATCTATGACCTCCTTCTCATTTTCCAGGGCATGTCCATATTTGGAGCCTTAGAGATCTGTCCTTGGTGTCACCCTAAGAGAGTCTTCATTATTGTACTGCATGGAATGAGTCTTGTCATCAGTGACCTGAATGTCCTGGTTTCTGCACTTCTTGATAATTATCTTTTGCTCCTTGGTGACTAGCTCTATGTTGTCACCCTGAATTTCACATTCATATTTCACATGAATTATTTTGATCATTATGTACTGGTAATTTTACAGGATGCTAAGCATTCTTAGCATTCTTTCTAATACTGAAAACTTGGAAACAATCTAAGTGTCCATCAGTAGCTAAATTTAATTATGACCACTCAATTTTATCATATCCAAACTATAAAAAACAGTGAGACTTTAGTTATTGAGCTCAATTTGTTCCAAATTTAACCTTCTGGCTTGTCACAGCCTCATCCAGGCTGCCGCCACCAGATTATTTTTAATTTATCCAAATGAATAGTAAAATTTCAACCTCTTTGATGGTTTGGGTTCTTTGTTTCACGGTTAATGGTTCCATACCTGCCACTACATTCGCTGCTTTCATCATATACATATTAAAAAATGATAATGTGGCATTTATCAGCCAAAACAGACAAACAATTTTTCAAGCAGATTAAAAAAAACAGTGGTTCTCACAGTTTTCTTCTTCGCTTTACTGCAGCATCACCAACTTGCTTTGGAGTCAAAGTTACTGTATTTTATGTAAATAAACACACACAAAGCACCGTGTTGAACATGCGCATATAATGTTTTAACACACTAACACAAGCACTGATGTGTGTGGGCTACAGAGATGCTTAGACCGAAGCAGCTGACCTCTGTGTCTGAGGTGAGGTGTCACTTGTGACTCCTTCTTATCCTATACAGTTTTTTTTTCAAGTCAGATTTTCATTTTGACTATTGAGCAAAGTTCCTAACACCAAGCAGATTCCTTTTTGAACTTTGCTATTCAAATAGTATAAAGTTCAAGCCTGATGCTGTTGGACAACCGACTATCGTTGCACTATGAACAGGCTCTGAAAAACGTGCTTGCTATACTGTGATGTGAATCCTAGAATCCTGATAGAGAAGTAGGTTACACATTGGGCTGCTAATTACTGCACAAGGTCTCTGGTTCAAACCTATTCAGCTGCTCCATGGAAAAAGATGAGGCTTTCTGCTCCCTCAATGATGTCCGCTTCTGAAACCCACAAGGGAAGTTCTACTCTGTCTTACAGGATCACAATGCCTCAGAATTAACTCAAGAGTAACAGTTTCATTTATTTAAGGAGGTCACTATGCATGATCTCATTTGAGTTAAGAAAGAATATATAAAGCTACACCTTTATGGTCATCAAGACCTGGAAAAGTAACATTTATTTTTTATGGAATTTGTAGTTGAAATAGAGAGTTGGAAGCTTTCTATTTTAATGTCATATCTGGCTATACTGTTTGAATATTTTAAGTAAACTGTTCTAGGAGAAAAAAAAAGAAAATCCCAAACTGAAATAAAATTTATAAACCCAAAAGTCTTCCAGTCAATCCCAATTTGTAGTGACCCTACAGGGCATAGAACTGCTTCCTAGGGTTTTTGAAGTTGTAAATCTTTATGAGACCAGAAAACCTCATCTTTCTCTTGTGAAGTAGCCGCTCAGTTTTGAATCACACTGATATTACACAGGACGCCTAACTCTATTTTGTAGAGATCTCTTTTTAAGCCTTAAAGAAGACAAAGAGAAGGCCAAAAATGATCATCTGGCTGAGTGAAACCACCGACATGAATCTAAAATGGACTTCATTGAATTAGGTGCCAAGCGACTAATTACAGATGAAGGGAAACAAAGGAAACCATCACAAAGATGCGTGACAGATTGCTTTATCACTGTCAAAGCAGTGGGAAGGGACTATGACAGGGATGGGTACACAATTGCTGATTAAAATGGCACACAGGAACTCTGGCCACTTATGGGATGGTCTGCGGAGGACTCATGATTCTGTGGAGGAGGTCAAGCGACACAAGCATTTAGGTAAGAGGGGGCTTTCAGTAAACAATGTAGGACTCACCCAGGCAAATTCACTGAAGGTTCCTATAAACTTGAAGGCAAAACTGTCGTTTCCAGGGTACTGTGGGAGTGGATTACAATGCCCAGGGTGAGTTCACACTCGGCGGGAGAGCAAGGCGGTCACCTTTCTGGTTCCGAAATCTCGTGCCAGAGAGTCCATTCTGACTCATCGGGACCCTTTACAAAAATTTCATTACTTGAGCAGAAAGCCTGTTTTGCTCCCGCGGAGTGACTGGTGGGTTTGGATCCTTAACTTTGTGTTTGGATCCAGTACCTGCTGGATAGTGCTGGCAGAACTACTGTGGTGCCTCCAGAGGTGTTGGGAAATGGTCAAAAAATCTCAACTGAAATCTTAGCTCATGTCAGCACTCAGCTAGGACTCCTACGATAAATCCCAGACTTCCACAGGCTAAGTGCTTTAGCACTTAGCTAAAGGGATACTAGAAAGTACAAATTCCTTTTTAGTTAGAAGATAAAGAAAAGCCTCATTTGTGTATTTTTATGCTGCACAATTACAAGAATGTAACACTGTTGGACCTGTAAATGGAGAATATACTTACACTTGACTTTTGGGGCAGATGCTGTGGAATTTCTTGTGATGAATCCTGATTTACATGTCAGATGAGGAGGAAACATTGCAAAAAATTGAAATTGTTTTTTCCATCATTGATTATTGACCTAGCTGTTCACAAAAGTTCACAAGAGAAGTTTCTGTCAAAACGCTTTTCATCCTGCTATTTATCAACTTAGTTGTCGTGATTACTTCCTCTTGTCATAATAATTAAAATTGAACTCTGACTAGTGAGTAATCCTTTGAGATACTGCCTTGTTCAAATGAAACATTTCTAGTGATGATGAAAATTCTGGGAAACATTCTCCCTTCAAATCTTATTTCCTCTGTTTTTACTCCTTTGAGCTCAAATATGCCCTTGTTTGCTGACTGAAGGTCATATGCGTCAAACCTTTGGTTCAGGAGAGACCTCTGAGTCATCAGTCTAGGAAAGAAATAAAAGATCCCAGGAGACTCACATTTAGAACATGCTAATGAACTCTGTTGGTGGAGAACTCTGAAACTGAACAGTAATTAGGTGCTTTATGAGGATAGTCCAAAGAGACTGAGGAAACTACCCTGAGTGCATTGGTTTAGGTCATGAGCCTTATGAGAATAGCAATAATAATAATGAAGTAATTGTAGGAAATATAAAAATAGCAAGTAAACAATTCATGACCAATTCACAGGGGCTATTTTTTTTTTAAAAAAAGGTCATTTTAGTGGGGGCTCTTACAACGCTTATTGCAATCCATGCAGCAGTTGTATCAGGCATATTTGTACATATGTTGCCATCATTCTTTTCCAGATGATTAATTTCTAGTGTGCCCTTGATATCATCTCAACTTCTGTTCCTCCCCCACCATCATGATCCCTTTATAGATTACAAATTATTATTATTTTCATATCTCACACCAACAGTGGTCTCCCTTCCCTCTTGATTTCTGCTGTTCACTCCCCTGGAGGGGGTGTGTGTGGTTGTGTGTCAATCATTACAATCAGTTCCCCCTTCCTCCCCTTCTCCCCCCTGCCTTTCCTACTTCTCTGTGGTCTTCTGGTATTAATATTTCCATTGTTCCTGGATTTCATGTGTTGTGAGCTCTTATTTCTGATCTATGTCTGTATACATGCTTTGATCTAGTCTGAAGTGAGAGGCATCACTTGGGTATGATCATGGAGGGTGAGGAAGTCTCAAAGAACCAGAGGAATATTGTATGTTTTATCAGTGCTTTACTGCACCCTGGTTGACTCAACCCTTTCCTGTGACCCCTCTGTGGGGGATGTTTCATTGTCTACAGATGATCTTTGGGTCTCTGCTCGGACCCCTGTTGTTCTCAACCATATGTTTTTATTTGTTTGTTTGTTAAGGGTCTTCTGATGCCTGTTACCCAGTCCTGATGACACCTCATGATTGCACAGGCTGGTGTGCTTCTTCCATGTGGGCTTGTTGTTTCTCTGCTGGATGGCCACTTGCTTTATTCAAGCCTTAAGATTACAGATGCTATAACTTTTAATAGTCAGGCACCATCTGCCTTCTTTACCACATTTGTTTATGCACCCATTTTGTCTTCAGCAATTGTCCCAGGAGGGTGGGCATCACAGAATGACAGTTTATTAGAACAAAGAGTTCTTATATTGAAGGAGGGTATGAGCAGAGTCTCATAGTCTGTCCACAACCTCAGTGTATTGCCATATAAATATATGTACATAAGCCAATTGCTCTTTTTGTATGGATTAATGTATTTACATATGGACGCACCTATGTTTATAGCTCTATTCACAGCTTTGCTTCCTAGATCATTCCTGTTTCCTTTTACCTCCCTTCTGCTCCTCCATCGTGCTCGCCCTACTTCTGCCTCATAGTACTTTCTCTTAGCTAGACTGCTGTTGCACCAATGCTCCCAGGTTCTCTATAATCTCCTCTTTATTGATCTTTATTCCTTAGTTGCTCTTCTGTTTTTAGAGCTGTTTACCCACTGCACCCTTGCCTTGCCCCCAAGTCGCCCCAAGACCGTTGGCCCTGTTGCTTTCTCTTCACGCTTGCTTCCCATGCCTGTCTTGTGGAAGTAGGCATACCAACAAAGACCAAACAAAGAATAGTAAGAAAAATGAACAGGGCTGAGCCCTGGTAGCGTAGTAGTTGTGTGCAGGACTGCGGCCCACTGGACTAGAAGTTCAATTCCAGCAGTGACTCCACAGGAGCAAAGGCTGGGCCTCCTACTCCCACCACCAGAGGGCATTGATGCCCCCCCCCCAAGAAATGAAAAATGAACAAATAAACAAATAAAACCAGAACAACCCAAAACCATGCATAATTCCAGTTCTGTCCACTGACCTTCATGACCATCTCCACACTGGTCCTGAGGGAATTCTGGGAACTGCCCCTCTTAGCCTGAAGTCTATTTTTGGGGGCTTTGTGACTTTACTTTGCTCCATTCCTGATCTGTTATGTTCTCTTCTTGGTTTGCCCCACTGCAGGCAATTCAGACTGCACTTCCTCCTTATTGTGTGTCCCCAGTATTTTCTTTTGTCACAGCATGTTCCAGTAAAGGGACAACATGCCATGATCTGTTGTCTGCCCTATAGTCATGTCCATGAAGTGACATCATCCTCTGGGCTTGGTGTGCCAATATGGGGTCTAGGTTTGCCATCAGTTGTGTTCTGCCCGTATTACTGGGGCTAGATCAATCAGATTTAAGAGCTCCAACCATATGGGGAAAATCAAGGCTATATATATTTTTTTGCCTCCAACAGTTTTATTGGCATATAATTCACGTATCGTATAATCCAATCGTCAACCACATCTAGAAGAGTTGTACACTCATCATCACAATCAGCTTTAGAACCTTTCCTTAATTCTTGTCCTTCTGGTCATTCTTAGTTCTCATTCCCCCACCCCCAACCTTCCCTGCAATACCACCAAGGAACCATTGATCCAATGACAGTCTCTATAGATTTATGTCTTCTGGATTTCATATACTAACAACATTTAAAAACAAACAAAAACTAATGTGAATAAGAAAATAAAAGAAATAAACAAATTCAATAGAAAAGAAAGAATGAAAAGAAACATCAGAATAATTAGATTATTGGAGGAAGACACAACAAAGAAGTCATCTGCAAAAGCAGTGAGAGAATTCTTGGAGGAAAACTGCCCCAGCTTAATGAATGAAAACCAGACAGCCATTTAGGAGACTGAAAGAAAACTGGCAAGATTGAATCCCAAGAAAAGTCACCAAGGTACATAATAGTAAAACTATCCAACTTTGAGGGAAAGGAGAAAATCATGAGGGAAAAACAAGTAATCATATATAAAACTTCCCAAATAAGAATATGTTCAGACCTATCCATAGACACTATGAAGAAGAGGAGAGAATAGAGTAACATATTCCAAAAATGGATACATTGACTAGTAATATAAATTTGAATTTTCATTACAAATAGGAAACCATAAAAATTGATGCAAAAAGGGAACATTTAAAGAATAATGTTTTTGTTTCTAGCAACTATGCTTAGGCTGTCTAAAAAGTGAAGTGAGTCTATTGACAATACCATGGTTTGCATCCTGAGCACCTTAGTCCTCAAAGTTAGAACCTTCCTGTTCAACATTCTAAAAGGATCTCTCTCTCTCTCTCTCTCTTTGTCTCAACACACTGATAAGAAAGGGAGGTAAGAAAACACCCAACACAAATGGTATAAGATGACATCACAGAGTCCACAGGTAGATGTCATAAACTTGAATATCAATGGACTGAACTCAAGCATTAAAAGATTGAGGCTATCAGACTGGCTTAGAAAACATAACACATCTATCTGCTGCCTGTACATCTCAAGAGTACAGACAAAAATAGGCTGACAACCAAAGGCTGGAGAAAAACAGCAAGCAAACAATTAACAAAAAAAGTGGAGGCTGCAAACTTAATCTCGGATAAAATTGACCTCAAAGTGCAAGCCATAAAAAGAGATAATGAGAGCTGGGCACCATCCACTTTCTTTTCCACCTTTGCTTGCATATACATTTGTTTTCAGTGATGGTGCCGGGAAGGTGAGCATCATGGAATGCCAATTTATTTATTTTTATTTATTTTTGGAATGCCAATTTAATAGAACAAATGTTCTTGCACTGAGGAAACACTTGAGTGGAGGTCCAATGCCCATCTGCTGTCCTAATACTAATCCCATAAGAATATGCACGTTGTTCTATTTCCCCACTGTCCAATATAAATATATTCACCTATGTACATGCTTGTATTTGGACCTCTAAATAAGTCCACATGGAAGAAGCACACCAGCTCGTGTGACTACAAGGTGTCGAAGGGATCAGGTGTGGGGCATCAAAGAACTAAAAATTGTATCTTTATAAATGAGGGGGAGTACTGAGTGCAGACCCAAAGCCTATCAATAGGTGATGTGGCACCCCCACACAGAGGGGTTGTAGGGAAGAGAGGAGCCAGTCAGAGTACAGTGTGGCTACAATGAAGTAGGCAACTTTCCTCTAGACAAGACCTCAGAGTGGAAATTAAAAATGTGATCCCCTTCCTAATAGCCAAGCACAAGCTGAAATATCTAGAGGTATAGCTGAGTAATAAAACAAAAGACTTGTATGAGGAAAACTACAGAACACTATTACAATAAACCAAGGGTGGTCTCAACAACTGGAAGAATATTTCATGCTCGTAGATTGTAAGAGTCAATATAGTAATGATGAAAGTTCTGCCCAAGGCAGTCCCAATAGAATGCCATCATCTTTCCTCAAAGAATTGGAGAAACTGATTACCGACTTCATATGGAGAGGGAAGAAGCCTAGAATTAGCAGAAAACTCCTCAAGAAGTGGGACAGAGTGGGAGGGTTTGCTTTACCTGACTTTAGCACACATTGTACAACCACAGTGATCAAAACTACACGGTAGTGGCAAAATGACAGATAATCAGACCAATGGAAAAGAACTGAAAACCCAGAAATAAAATCATCAGCATACAGACTACTGATCTTTGATCAGGACCCCCAAAATATCAAGTAGGAAGCAGATGTCCTCTTTAATAAGTGGTGCTGGAAAAAATGGACATCTTCCTGCAGATAAATGAAGCAAGATCCTTATCTCAGTCCATTCATAAGAATAAACTTCAGGTGGATCACAGACTTACAGGTAAAACCCCAAACTATTAGGGCCATCAAAGAGGGAATTGATACCAACCAGATAACATTGGCGCAGAGAATACATAGGCTATCAGAATTAGGGAAGGGCACAAATACAGAGGAGTCACAAGTTTACAAGTGGAATATACTGAAGATAAAACACCTGTGTATATTGGATTAATGAACCAAGAGAATAATAAGGAATCCCACAGACTGGGAAAGCATCTTTAGCAATGACACATGAGACAAAGTCCTTACTAAAATCTACAATACTCTGCTAGTTTCCAAACAGGCAAAAAAATATGTCTTCCAAGGAGGTGGGCAAAGAACTTAAACAGAAATTTCACAGGGACAGAAATCCAAATGACCTATAAGCAAGCATCTGAGAAAACGTTCCCGATCATTAGCCATAAGAGAAATGCAGATTACAACAGCTATGAGATATCACCTCTGTAGAGCAATTCAGGCTTTTCGGCCACAGTCAACCAACAGCAAGGCAGGCCACCAATCGTCAGCCAGATGACAGCGTCTGACAGTCCCCACCTCAAAAGATGTATATTCCCGTAGTGTAGGGAAGCTGGTCTTGAAGGAATCTAAAATTACAATGACACAGTCCACACATGGGTTGGGTGTCCCACAAGTAGTATAGCTTGCAAATTGAACAAGCAAGGCAGCCACACACTGATCTGATCATCAAAGAGCAAGAGACAAGGAAGGCAAGTTTCACTGAGCCATTTGTATCTCTGCTTTTCAATGAATCCCACACGTGTTCATTGGTCATGTTGGCACAGTAAACCTACCTATAATGGTAGCCAACTAGAAAGGAGGGGGTTAAAAAAAAAGACACGGGTAACAGGGCACTAATCCACCCAAGGGGAGGGTATTGTTTATATCTCCATAGGTAAAGAGGGACCGGAGTTCAACCCAGTGCTCTAAGAGGTGAATGCAATATACCGGCATAAAGCAGGGAACCAATAGAGAGGTCTGAGGGGCCGACACCAATCCCAACTATTCAAACAGGCCCCACTCACTGCAGAAGAATTCACTTCAGAGGACAGCACTGAAGCTACAGCTCAGAGAGAGGGACATATCTGATCAGAGCACACAGGAGCAAATGAAGGGGGAGGAAGAGAGAGTGGAGCATATCCTGTCCCACCAACCCCTGAGGATGATGTTCGTGCTCAGAGCAGGATCATAGGGCCAACCTAAGAGACATGATTTCCCTCACTGACCCATAGCATGACAGGGGACAATGCTGGAGGCACAGTGCAATAATTGTGCCTGATCTGACCCCACCACACTGAAACAAAACGGGCCAGGGTGTGGCACCCCATCAGACTTGACCAGAAAGCAAACAGACCTTGAACTAATTACAGGCTTTTCTATTTTTTTGGTCATTGTTTTTTTGCTGTTGTTGTTTTGTTTTCTTTTGTTGCTTTTTCTTTTGTTGTGTGCATATTATCTCTGCATGTCTAGCTAGATTAGATAGGTGCCATAAATAATCTGGAGGAGAAAACTTCAGGACCGATGGTTCCAGGGAGGATAGGGGAGATGGGGAGTTCGGGGAAAGGGAGTGGGTTCTAAAAAATCCAGGGACAAAGGAACAAGAAGTGATCCAAAATAAATGGAAAGGAGGGTGTAGGAGGACTGGTAGTGCTTGATCAAGGGCAAAATATCTGGGAGGAATTACTGAAACCCCAATGAAAGTTGAATATGACAGTGGGACAAGAGTAAAGTAAAAGGAAATAGAGGAAAGAGCTAGGAGGCAAAGGGCATTTATTGAGGTCTAAATATAGGTATGTACATATGTAAATGTACTTATATCTGACAATGGGGAAATAGATGTATGTGCACATTGGGCCTCTTATTCAAGTACTTCCTCAATGCAAGAACACTTTGTTCTATTCAACTGCCATTCCATGATGCTCACCTTCCCTACACGATCACTGAAGACAAAGCAGGTGCATAAGCAAATGTGGTGAAGAAAGCTGATGGTACCCAGCTATCAAAAGATATAGCATCTGGGGTCTTAAGGTTTTGAAAATAAACAAGTGGCCATTTAACTGAGAAACAGCAAAACTCACATGGAAGAAGCATACTAGCCTGTGTGATCATGGGATCAGGTATCAGACATCAAAGACTCAGAGAAAAAAAATCATGTCATTGTGAATGAGGGGGAGTGCAGAGTGGAGACCCAAAGCACATCTGTAGACAACTTGACAACCCCTTACGGAAGGTTTGCGGGAAGGAGATGAGTCAGTCAGGGTGCAATGTAACCATGATAAAACATACAGCTTTCCTCAAGTTCTTTAGTGCTTCCTTACCCCCATGAATGATTCCAATTATTTCTTACAAATCTGGCTAGACCAGAGGATGTACACTGATACATATAAGAGCTGAAAACACAGGGGATCCAAGACAGATAAACCTCTCAGGAGCAATAGAGATACAAGGATAGCAAGGGAAAGCTGGGGGAGAAAGGGGAACCAGTGACAATGATCTACATATAACCCCCTCCCTGGGGGACGAACAGCAGAAAAGTGGGTGAGGGGAGACATCGGACAGTATAAGAAATGGCATAATAATTTATAAATTATCAAGGGTTCTTGAGGGAGCAAGGGTGGGGGAGGGAGGAGAAAAATTGAATTGCTTATACCAAAGGCTCAAGTAGGAAGAAAATGTTTTGAGAATGATGATGGCAAAAAATATACAAATATGCTTGACACTTGGATTCATGTATGGATTATGATGAGTTGGATGAGACTCCAATAAAATGATTAAAAAAAGAAAAACAAAGAAAAGAAAGCAGAAAATATCAAAAGTTAGAGCAAATGTAAATAGACCTTAAAATAAGATTAAATGATAGTGTGTTAAATTGTAATCTAACTGTATCTTCAACAACCCCCTTTCCTATGCATTCTGTATGTTAATAAGACTACTCAAATCCCTAACTCACAGTCCAAGGAGATTCACCAGTGTCTTAATCCACATGTATCTACCTTTAATTAAAAATGAAAACCAAAACTGAAACAGCTTTAAGATGGATCTAAAGGGAGATCAAAGGATAATTGATTTTGACCTAACTACATCTGCTGTAATTAACTTTACAATTCTCTCTGATAACAGGGCTCTTCATATTCTTCAGCTATGACCTGAGGGAATTCCTTACAGGGAATTCACTGGAGGGCACTCCATGTGTGGACCGTGCAAGTGGATTTTGGATTTCCACCATCACTCATAGCCTTCTGCAAACCAGGCGTTTACAAGTTCTGATGCCATTTCCTTCTTTAGATTTAAACTTCATTATTGGCAATGCTTGTATCATATATAGACTGGTGAACTTCTTCCATGTGGACTGAATTAACACTTTATACAAGGTGCTGAAAACAAGCCTTTAAGACCCACACCTATTCTTTCAAATAGCCGGGCACCATCTCATTTCTTCAACACACGTTGCCACATCACCAATATCTTTAGTGCACTCTTCATGAGTTTCTACATCAAACAGAGTCTTAAGAACTCATTGCTCAGTGGGGGGTTAGCATTAAGGGCCAATCCAACATCCATTCAAATGCATGTGGTTTATATGTGTCTCTTAGAGGCATCATTACCATCTTATGTTAGGGAATATTATCAATCCTCCTGTGGCATCACGTCCATTGCCATCAAATAAGTGCCGACTCATAAGGGTGCTATAAGGCAGGGACAAACTACCTCTGACTCTCTGAACCTGCAAATATTCACAGGACAACAAAGCCCCGTCCTTTCCCTGCAGAGTTGACTGCTGGTTGCAAACTGCTGACTTTTCAGTTCGCCGCCCAATGTGGAACCCCGGCACATTGATAGAGTAATTAGCTTAGCCTGTAGTATGGACTTTAAACCACAATTGAGAAAAGGAAATTGTTGGGTGTGCATTGCTATGAGCAGGAATACATGGATTGTTGACTTGTACAAACAAAACTCTTAAGTGATTGGATGCTAGTTACACAAACAACAGGGGTTTGTGATAGGGCAAATCTTCCAATAATTTTCATTCACAGCCGCAGAGTCATGCTTCCTGCATGAATACATGTGACAATGAAGCAAGCAAGGCATTAAATAATAAGTATCTGATAGTGCCATCCTGCCATTTCTTGGGCATCCTCAATGCAGGAGACTCAAATCAAGGCAATCTTTGAGAGCGCTTTCATTGTCTTGGACATCTGTCAATGCAACAAATGCTGATTCACACCCTGCCTCTGTGATTGGCTACAGCAGCTGGTGGATGGACTTTAATGTCTAAGGTGACCCTTATAAACTTAGGAATGGCTTTGATGGAGGGCTGGGCGTTTTTTATTAGGCCATTCCAAGGAGCACAAGGATTGTGTTAAGCCACATCCTCTGTTGCTGCTGCTAGGTGCCATCAAGCTGGTTCTGACCCAAAGCAACCGTATGCATACAGAACGAAGCACTGCCTTTTCCCGCACAGTTGTTGCTATGCTTGAGCTCATTGTTGCACCCACTGTGCTAGTCCAAATCCTTACAGGCCTTCCTCTTTTCTGCTGCTCATATTTTACATGAAGCACGAGAACCTTCTCCAGGGATAGGTCGTTCCTGACAATATATCCAAAGTAAGTGAGACAAGTCTCACCATCCTGATCTCTAATGAACATTCTGGCTGCACTTGTGAGACAAATTTGCCTGTTCTTTTGTAAGTCTGTGATACTTTGGATGTCTTTTTGCCAGCACCATAATTCAAATGTATGAATTCTTTTTCAGTTTCCCTTATTTAATGTACAACTTTCACATGAATATGAGGTGATTGAAAATATCATAACTTAGATTCAGGTGCACAGCCTTAATCCTCAGAGTGAAACCCTTGCTAGATCAGGTTATGAAAATATTAGCAACATCAACAACAACAATTCCAGGATCAGATGACTTCACTGAATTCTACTAAGCATTCAGAGAAGAATCGACACCGGTTCTACACAAATAATATAGAAAACAGCAGCAAACTCCCGAACTCATTTTCTCAAGAAAGCAAAACCCAGAAAACAAAACTGGAGAAAGGTTCTACCAAGGCAGTCAACTAAAGACCTATTTCTTTCACAAATAAAAAAAAAACAACAACTCCAAACTCACTGTCATTGTGTCAATTCCAACTCAGAGTTACCTAACAGGATAGGACAGAACCGATCCTGGAGCCTCTGAGACTAACTCTTACAGCCATAGAAAACCTAATTTTTCTCTTGCTGAGTGGCTGTTGATTTTGACCTGCTGGCCTACGGATCACAGCCCAATATGTAACCAGAGTTCATTTCCTTCATTAATATAGAGGTAAAGTTCTCAACAAAATCCTGGCCAATAGAATCTCTCTCTCTCTCTCTATACTAGGATCAAATGCAACTCATACCAGGGACAGAAGACTGGTTCAATATCAGATACAATTAATGTAATAAAACAAAAGAACCATAGGATCAGATCGATTGTGACGGTTAGATTTTATGTCAACTGGATTTATCTGGGTGAAGATGGTGGAGCCCAACCTATCAATCTGGTCACAGCCCAATGACAGCTCCTAAAATGAATACTTTATTTGCTCTTTTGCTGGATCTTGATCCTGAGCCTGTCCCATTTGGTTTGTTGATCTTTTGTACTGACTGCCAATACCAGGAGCCATCAGGAGACTTCTGAGCTGGAGTTCACTTAGTCTTGTATCTCCCAGCCTGTAACCCTCCTGCTTCATCTTACTGGTTCCTGTTCAACTCCTGCAGCTACATAAGTCAGGAGAAGCCTCTAGCTTACATCTGATTTATAAAACTTGAACAGGATTGTACTTAGCCATTTCTACAGTTGTGTAAATCATTTTATGGTATTATTATTTTTCTTTATGTGTACATATCCAAGCACGATTTTATTCTCTAGAGAAGCTGATCTAACATGCCAATCAATGCAGAAAAGGCATTTTGCAGCATCCAACACCCATTCCTGATAAAACCACTAAAAATAAATAGGAATAGAGAGGAGATTTTGCAACACCAAAGGGGTATATATATAATATCAATGGCCAACATCTTGCTGAATGGGGCGAAATTGAAAGGATTCCTCTTGTGAATGGAAACCAGACAAGGATGCCCTTTCTCATCACTCTTATTTAACACTGTGCTGAAAGTCTTAGCCAGAGATATTAGACAACAGAAAGAAAGCAAAGGAATCCAGATTGGAAAGAAAGAAGTGAAACCCTCACAATTTGCAGATTGCATGATTTAGTATATAGAAAATTCCAGAGAACAACAAAAACTTGTTGGAAACAATAAAAATATCCAGTAATATGGCAGGATTCAAGAACAGCATATAAAAATCAATTGTATTCTTTTAAAAAAACCAATTGTATTCTTGTAGACTAATGAAGAGGTCTCTGTAAAATAAATCAAGATAACATTACCATTTATAATGGTCACACAAAACATGAAACACTTAGGAATAAACCTAACCTAAACCTCATCAGGGGGTGGGAAGTGGGGAGGAGACCTGTGTAGAGAAAATGATAGAGCACTATAACAAGAAACAAAGTGAGACCTACATAAATGAGAAACTTCTATGCTCATGGATAGGAAGTCTTTATACTGTGAAAATTTCAGCATTACCCAAAGCCATCTCCAAGTACAATGCAATTCCAATCCAGAGCTCCACTTCATTCATTAAGGAAAAGCAAAAATGAATTGCTAACTTTATATGGATAGGGAACCCTGGTGGGTTAGTGGTTGCACTCTGGGCTGTGAGCCCTCAAGGTGAGCAGTTCAAAATCACCCGTCAGTTCTGAGGGAGAAAGATGGGGCTTTCTGCTTCCTGGAAACAGTTACCGTTTTGGAAACTCACAGGGGCCATTCTACTCCATCCTATAGCATCACAATGAGTTAGCATGGACTCGATGGCAGGTGTTTATTTAGTTATTCAATTTTTTGTATGGCTTGGAAAGAGAATCAGGATAAATAAAGAAATTAAGAAGAATAAAGTAGGAGGCTTCTCACTTCCTGACCTCAAAATGTATCACACATTAGCCACAGTAGTTAAAGAAAAAAGCTCCAGAACTCCTCCAATGATCAATACATAGACCAATGGATCAAAATGGAAAACCCAGAAATAACTCCTTCCTCTTAGTAAAGAATTGATCTTGGACAAAGTGTGCAAACCCATGAAATGTGATAGTCTCTTCAGCAACTGGTTTTGGCACAGTTGAATTTCCATGTGCTGGAGAAGGAAGCAGGATCCATAGCTCACTTTATGTTAAAAAAATAAACTCAAGATGGATGAATTACCTAAAGGTAAATTCTAGTACTATGAATATCCTCAATGAGGCAATAGAGGCACCTGTAAGGGTTCTTGTAAAGGGATTAGATACAATATGAAATATAAGGAATGATATAAACATAGCAGATTACAAAATAGATGAGTGTTCTTACTAAAATTAAGAAACTTGTTTGCATCATAAGACTTCATCAAAAGAATTTAAAGGGAGCCCATGGAGTGGGAAAGATGTTTTTATGATGATAGAGTAGTCAAGGAACTAATCTCTAAAAACTGTAAAACTGAAGTAAGAGAGATGAGTAACCCAATTAAAAATTGGGCTAAGGTCATGAATAGACAGTTCACTAAAGTGACCAAAATCTATGAAGAAATGCTCATTTTCACTCGCCCTCTTGGAGGTGCAAATCAAAACAACGATGAGATACCACCCACTTTAGGCTGTGCTATCTTGAAACAAACCAGTGACCCTCATCTACGTGCAAGAGCACTTTATTTTAAGAAGCAACTTTGTCAAGAATGTGCCAAGCCACGTCCAAATCAAATCTTAGATCTGATGTTTGTCAGGCCCTCTGCAGACTCACTATCTATAGACCATGATGCAAAATGGTGAAGCAGGAAGCTGAGAAATCACAGGCTGGGGGAGTGCAGAGTCATGTGATTCAAGGTTGGTGGAAGCATGGCAGCTGACAACTCTAAGGGTAAGGTAGCCCACATCCAGCTGCCCCTGGAGATAGGCACAGAGTCCCAGTTAAATGGCAGTGAGGAGGAATGTGAAGTAGCAGAAAGGAATTCTTTCTGTTCAATCTTGCTCTTATACAAAAGGCCACACCAAGAGATGTCATCAAGCTACCACTTGATGGATAAATTGGACTCCACCCCTTGACAGGAGTGTTTCGTTAACATAATCCCGAGCCATCACACCATCTTACATTAAGGACAACCAAATTAAAAGAAAACAGAAAATAACAGATGCTGGTGAGACTAAGGAGAGATTTGAACCCTCCTAGACTGCTGGTGAGTCTAAATAAGTCAACTATATGGAAAGTGATATGGTTGCACCTCAAACACTGGAATTCCATAAGATCCAACAATATCTTTTCTGAGTCTGTATCCTAAAGAATTTAACCTTATAGCAGAGACAGACATGTGCCCACCATGTTCATCACAGCAAGAAGAACCCTGTTCACAATACCAAGAAGATGGAAAGAGCCTATTACTCCTCAGTAGAAGAATGGGTAAGGAAACTGTGGTAAAGGAAAGGAAGGAAAGATGAAAGGAAGGGAGAGAAAGTAGGGCATCCGATATGAGTTACAATCTGCTAGTTACGGAACTCTTGCTGCTTGGCATTGGAGGGGGTGGTCATTGGATGTCAAGTAAGTTATGGCTAGCCCATATTTTATCTGGGTTCAGAGCACCTGAGACAGCAGTCATTCTTGCTGTCTCATAGGGTGGTTGAAGTCAGGATCCTTGTTCTTAGAAGTAATTTTTTTGAAGCGCAGAAGGCAGCTGTGGGTAGGGTGACTGCTATGGAAGGGATATGAGGGTGGTGCCCTGGGATCTAAATCAATGACCTTACACATACAGGGACTGGGTGGTGGTGGTGGGGGGCTGGGGTGAGGGCTGTGTACTTGGGGAGAGGGTTACATCTGCTGAGTGAGTGAGGCTGACGGTTGGTCACTAGGACGGGTTGGGGACCAAGGAGGATCTTAACTCTCTCTTCACCACAATGTGACAGGTTGCTGTCTGAATGGAATGGCCTGGTCAAAATGCAATGTGGCCATGCCACATTAGTTAATAGAGAATCCACCCTTTTGTTCCTTCTCTCAACATTTTTGTTCAGTTTCTCCTATTTCTTCTCCTTCCCCTTCTTCTTCTACAAGTCAGAAGTTTTATTTTAAAGAGTCATCTTGATTTTCTTTTGTAATAAATTCGGCAGATATTCATCCACTTAGATTTATTTATCCTTTAACAGTTGAAGCAGTAAACAATGACAATGTTTACTCTCAACCCTAAATAATGTTATACTCATTATATTTCAAACAGTTTTGCTTTCTCATGGAGAAAAAAGAGCTCAGGCATAAACCTTTGATACTTTCCCTTTGCTAGTCCTGCAATGCAATTTTAGTATGAAACTGCTACTGATACTTGGACAATTTCTCTAATGGGCAAAGAAAGCTCAATAATAGTGACGGTCATTTGGCTGGTCTTGACGGTCAAGAGCTGTGATCTTTCATCCATTGTTCAATCCATTTTAATATCTGTTTTATATTATTCTCTAGTTTTCCAGTTTCTTGCTAGATAGCTGATGTACTATTTCTTCCTTGTAGGATGCCATGGCTTCTTCCTACAGAACTTGAAAAATCTCACACTAAATATTGTCTTGCAGTTTCTTCTCATTATAACCCCTTGTTTCAAGTCTTTTTATACAACACACTGATATCTGTTATCAGTCCACAAACTATGAAACCAGTCTTCAGGGAGCAAATCACAGCCTTGCTAATCAATAATAACTCCACCTTCTTTCATTTGGTTTTCTAACTCTCCAGCTACGCTATCTTCATCTAAAATGGGTCAGCCACACTCTTTATCATAGTCGTTACACAGCAGCCCTTCTTTAGCTGAATCACCCACAGTTATGTATAATCAATAATAACTCCACCTTCTTTCATTTGGTTTTCTAACTCTCCAGCTACGCGATCTTCATCTAAAATGGGTCAGCCACATGCTTTATCATAGTCGTTATACAGCAGCCCTTCTTTAGCTAAATCATCCACAGTAATGTATTTCAGACCTGATCTTGATGCAAGCTCTTTGCCTAGTGTGGTTTTCCTCACCCCGGGCGTACCGGTGAGCGAGATGTTTGCCTACAGCTTGGTGCTCACAGCGATGGCTCCAAGCATTCCTAACTCACACTCCAACCTTCTTTTTCTTCTTCTTTTTTTTAATGAAGTGATGGATGCTAGGACTTATATTTGGATCTGTTTCATCAGATTTCTTATGTCTTTGTTGTAGAGGATCAGAGCAGCTTATTTGCTTAGTTTGCCTTCTTGCTAGAAGTCCCTCATCCACTCGTGATATTTTTGTTAGCATAACCTGAGATAACTAAGATAGGCAGTTTAAAAAAATATTTTATTGGGGACTCATACAACTCTTATCACAACCCATCCATTGTATGCCAAGCACGTTTGTACATTTGTTGCCCTCATCATTCTCAAAACATTTGTTTTCTACTTAAGCCTTTGGTATCAGCTCCTCATTTTCCCCCCAGATAGGCAGTTTTGACATCTTAATAATAGTAAGCCTTGCAACCCATGAACCCAGAACATCTTTACTCTTATGTATGTCTTTATCTTTTCTTTCGGCAGGAATCCTGGAGCCATTGTGGTTACCCATTGGACGGTGTTCACAAGTTTGAAACCACCAGCTTCTGTGTGGGAGAAAGACAGGGAAAGGAAGGCTCTTTATTTTGTAAATAGTTGCAGTCTCTGAAACTCACAGGGGAAGGTTTACCCTGTCCTTTCAGGTCACTATGAGTTGATATCAACTCCAAGACAACGAGACTCTCATTATTTTATTGGCCCTTTATGCTCCCAGTTAGATTTATATTCCAATATAAATGAGATTATTTCCTTAATTTTTCTTTCAGTTTTTTTCACTGCAGGTGTGTGAAAACCCAGTTGATTTTTGCTCTTGTCCACAATAATTTTCCTAAATTCCTCTACTAACCCTGGGCATTTTCTTGTGGATTCTTTGGACTTTTTCATGTAATCTGGTAACATAGATAATTCAACTTCTTTTCCAATGTGGAGACCTGTCATTTATTTTCCTATTTTATTTTTCTACTCAAGACTTTTAATATTGAATAAAAGCACTGAGTGGACACCTTTGTCTTTTTTTTGTGATATAAAAAGGAATGTTCTCCATCTTTCTTCATTAAATGTATTGTTAACTTTCTATATATGCCCTGAGTTACATTGCAAGATGACTAGTCCAAATATCTTTATAGCTTTCATCAAGAAAAGGTGCTGTTTCATTCTACACAGAGTTGGAAAAACTGCCAACTCTATATGGAGAAGAAAAGAGACCCAGGATAAGAATAAACTGCTTAAAAAAAAGAAGAACAAAGTAGGAGACCTCACATTGCCAGATCTCAAGCCCTACCACACAGCCACAGTACTCAAAGCAGTTTGATAGTGGTACAGTGATAGATAGACCAGTGGAACAGAATCAAAAATCCAGAGATAAATGCATTCACCTATAGGCAACTGGTTTTCAACAAAGGACCAAAAAACATTTGATGGAAAAGAAACAGCCTCTTCAAAAAAGTGTTGGAAAAATTTGGATATCCAGCGGCAAAAAAATGAAACAAGACCCATCCCATCCCTTGTCAATGCAAAAATGAATTGAAGATCAATCAGAAACCCAAATGTAAACCCCAGAGCCTTAAGGATCATCTATAAGAGAACTGGGATAAATTCAAAGGCTCTATTCAGGGTATTCACATACTAGCAAATATAATGAAAGAAGTACACACAGGAGAAGACAAGCAGATGACCGGGACCTATTAAACACAAACACTTATGTACATCAAACCCAAACAACACCAATCTCACTGCCCTCGAGTTCATGCTGACGCAGAGTGACCCAAACGACAGGGCAGAACTGCCCCCATGTATTACTGAGACTGTAACTCTTTGTGGGAATAGACAGTCCTGCGTTTTCTGAGCAGTAGCTGGTGATTTCCAACTGCTGATCTTGCAGATTGCAGGCCGACTTCTAACTACCATGCCACCAGGATGTCAAATCATAAATCACACACCACGGTTTTAGTTGTACAGCTGAAAAATAATTTCCACAGGTCTGGGTGAGAGGGTTCACCTCAGCAGGGGTAGTTTCTCATATTGTGAGGAGAGGGAGAAGATCAATGAATTCTGGCCATATAACATTATTTTACAATAACACCCCCCCCCCCAAGACACTCCTACAAGGGCGATTAGTGAACTGTGATGGTAATCAAAGTCAAGGTGCATGTGTGGGTCTGTCTGTTTCAGAGAAGGTATTCACACTCTGTTGGTGGGTGAAGCAGGTGTGGCTACTTGACATTGGGAAAAGTGTTTAACATTACCTATAAAGAACCCCCAGGGGGAGAAGACACCTGGTGTTATGTTCATAATTGGATACTTCTAGTTTCTATGCAGTCCTCGGTGACCTGGATTAGGTGCTTTAGACAACTGGGACGACACACTCTGTCCTGTAGAAGTACACAGCAACATTCATAGCCCACATCAGAAGGACTCTATGTGAGAACCCCCATGAAAGAAACTGGGCTTTACTTCAAATTCACTGGTAGCAGATTTAGGAAACCTGCCCACCCCCTTGGATTTAATGCTGAAATGCCCTGCTTGAGAAGAAACAGATGATTTGAGGTTGTTGGACTTTCAGATCTTTTGCTTTGAGGGTGGTTTAGGACTACCAGATAGTTGCTATTTTCATGCATGCTTTGATTTTTTTAAATAATGTGTCTTAAACTAACAAGCATACTTGTGACTTTGTGAATGAGCGTTATTGAAAAAATTTTCCCTACCTCTACCCCTATTGCTTGTGCAAATAGAATCCAGTCACTTAAGATTTTAATCTGTAGAAATTAGCAATTCATGTATGTATTTGATCTAAAAAATTGTCCAACATTTATATATTTTCATTTTCTTAGCAGTGATTTAAATTATATGCCATTGGCTAAATTAAGATACCATCAATAGAATTACTACATGCTCCACTCATAGGGATAATTTATAATGTTTCTTAGGCACTATTATTACTGATAACCGGGCACTGTGATTTCTTCACTACACTTTGCTATAGCACTCTTATCTTCATTGATCTCTTCATGAAGGCTAGTATCACGTAGGGCCATATCATAAGAACTAATTGTTCTTAGATTAGGGCTATGATTAACTTTGAGTTCTACTCTCAAAGCAGCAATCCATACTTACTGCCATGAAGTCAATCCTGGCAACTTTTTGGGACAGTGGCAGCAAGTGGTTGCCAACTGATTCATGTGTAACCCATTTGTGGTAGCTACACAATTTCATGTCAATTTGATAAAGGTAAATGAAGGGGTGGAGTCTAGCCTGTCAATCAGGTCACAGCCTGATGATCTTTCCTTGTGGGCCTTCTCATGAAGATTCTGTGAACTTTCTATCTTCTTCCCTGGAGGCAGGACATACTCTCTCTGTTTGACCTTCTTGTTGACAAGCCACACAGAGTCACGCTCATGGAAGCCAGAGCCTTGGAAGTGCTTCCACCACCACAGAGTACCCAAGACTTTCCAACCTGCCTGTGATCTTCCTGAATTCCACATCATTGTATGCGTTGTGTGAATCTGAAGAGGAATTTATAGACTAGCATTGGACATATAAGCCAATATCAGACTTATGGACTGGAATTGGACTGGGCTGGAATGTTTCCTTAATATAAAATTACTCTTTGTTATAAGCCTATTTCTTATACCTATCTGAGTGTCCCTGGATTTGTTTCTCTAGTCAACCCTGCCTAATACACCGCTACACCATCAAAGAGCAACAACGACCCTCTTCCTTGAGTCCATTCTGACTCATGATGACTCTACAGATGAGAGTAGAACCGCCTCTGTCAATTTTCTAACCTGTACATGTTGACAGGAGTCAAAAGCCCTCTCTTTCCCCCATGGAGCTGCTGGTGTTTCTGAGCAGCTGACCATGAGTTCCGCAGTCCACTAGGGCTCTTTAATTTCTATGGCAAAATTCCCTTTTGGCACTACCTTAAAGAAGCAAGTTATAGTGCATTTCAAACCTGAGATAGGGGGGTCTGGGACATAGCTTTATTGTAAGAGACAATTCATAGCTCCTTCCTGTATGTGTCTGGCTTTCCGGATGATGCCAATGATTAAGCAATGGAAGTGATCTTCTTATGACAGGTCACAGTCTTGAAAACCCTCTGGAACAGTTTTCCTCTACTCTCAAGATGATGCCATGAGAGTTGACTCCATGTCAACTCGTTTAGCTTTCTTCACTTGATCTTAGCCAAAAGGCCGAGAAGCGATGCAGTTTAATGTTCTTTCTTTGGGTTCCTTATATATGTTTACTATTTCTGATAAAATATTTGGACAGCTTTCTTACAGTATGATAAAAATTAACAGCACTTTGTGCAAACCTAAGGATGAGTTGGGAATTAACTTGTAAATCTTTAATAGAAAGCTCAGCTGAACATTACTTGTGATAATCCTACTGATTTTTACCAGATATTTCTTTCATGGAATCAGATTATCAAAATCACTTGTCTATTGTTTAAAAATATTAAAGTCTATAGATTAGACAGGAATATTTGAATTGTGTGCTTTTAAAAAACATGTTTTCATGAGTTTCCTCTTGTGGGCAAGTCTGAAATAAAGCTCTGATAGCTCCTCCTGAAAATTCATTCCACATACAATGATGTGGAATTCAGGAAGATCACAGGCAGGTTGGAAAGTCTTGGGTACTCTGTGGTGGTGGAAGCACTTCCAAGGCTCTGGCTTCCATGAGCGTGACTCTGTGTGGCTTGTCAACAAGAAGGTCAAACAGAGAGAGTATGTCCTGCCTCCAGGGAAGAAGATAGGAAGTTCACAGAATCTTAATAAGGGAGAGTCTATAGAAGCCCTTCTTAAGTTTTTGTGGGAAAAACTTCGTGAATATTCTTCAGAGTTTTCTTTGAATTCATTTAAGAATCACTTGTAACCTTTCTGACTACTTCCCTGAAAGCTTGTTGTACTTGTTTATTCCTTAGAGTATAAATGAAGGGGTTCAGTAAAGGGGCCACTGATGTATTGAGCACAGCTACTCCCTTATTGAAGGCAACTCCTTCTTTGGCTGAAGGTTTAATGTACATGAAGATGCAGCTTCCATAAGACAGAGAGATGACAATCATGTGGGAGGAGCATGTGGAAAAAGCCTTTTTCCTTTGCTGGGCAGAGGGGATCTTCAGAATGGTCCTGATGATGTTTATGTAGGAGAGAATCACCAGCACCAGGGTGATAGCCAAGGTAATAATTGCTAAGAAAAAGTCAACGATTTCCAGGAGTCTTGTGTCTGAGCAAGATATTTCTATGAGTGGTCCGTAGTCACAATAATAATGATTCAGCACATTGGAGGCACAGAAATCCAGCTGACTGGTCTGGATGATTGGGTATAAAATGATTAAGAAGCCACCGAGCCAAGAGCAGAGAACCAGGTGGATGCAGACTCTATTGTTCATGATGGCTGTGTAATGTAGGGGTTTGCAGATGGCTACATAGCGATCATAAGACATGGCAGCCAGAAGGTAAAACTCTGTTGCCCCGAGAAATATGGCAAAGAAATACTGAGTGAAGCATCCAGCAAAACTGATGGCCTTATTCCCAGTCGAGATGCTGAACAGTAACCTAGGGGTAAATGTGGTTGTAAAGGAAATTTCCAAGAAGGAGAAATTCCTGAGGAAGAAGTACATGGGAGTCTGGAGATGGGAGTCCAGTAGTGTGAGGGTGATGATTGTCAGATTCCCTAGGATGCTAAATATATATGTAAGAAAAATAAGTAAAAAAATTACAGTCTGAAGCTCTGGGATATCTGTTAGTCCCACCAGGATGAATTCTCTCAGATGTGTTTTATTTTTCATGGCCAATATTTGGGTCTGTGAGGGTACAAAGGAAATAAGTCAGCAGTGAGAGGGGAGGGTAGTTGGGAAACATTAAGAAGAGGCTAATGCATTTGCTCTGGTAAATAAGGTAGGAATGAGTGTGAACTGATTAGATGGCACCAAACAAGAACTAGAAGATAGTCCTATTCAATGGATTCAAGACCTTTCCTTTCTGTCAGTTTGACTCATAATGATTTTCTTTCTTTTTTTATTGGAATGGTTGTCAAAAGGTCTATTTCCTTAAATTTTCTAGTAGAAAGATTATCTTTTTCTTCCTTTAACACCATTGTGAATTAGGTTAAGGTTTATAGAGCACATTATCCGTTTTACACTCAATAATTAATGCACATTTTGTTATAACTTAACCCTTCAATGGACTATCCCTAATCTGATTTCCTCCCTGACTTTCTTCTTTCTTTCTTTCTTTTTGCATCACTACCCTCCGGTGGTTGTGGGAGCTACCCAGTCTTGCTCCTGGAGAGCTGCTGCTGGATTTGAACCGCCAAGCCTGTGGGCTGCAGTCACGCACTCAACCACTATGCCACTGGTGCTCAGCCTGGACTTTCTTATTTCTAGCCCACCTCTTTTCCACCCCACTGTACTGAGTCCTTGGATAAATGCTACTCTTTTGATAATAGATTGTTGGTTATTCCAATATAGAGTGTGTTGAGTTCCACACCTGAAAGATGACTAAAGACTAGTTTTGGAGCTCAATCCGATCAGTAAACCTGATCTCTTCCATGAGTTTAGACTTTATTCTACATTCTGCTCCCCGCCCCCATTCTTTGTAGTAACTAGAAGGCTAAGGGTTGCCTGATTGAAGCATGGTATCATCAATCACCTCATATGCTTGTGAAAATTGGATCTCGAATAGAGATTGAAGTAGAATTGGGGCATCTGAATTGTGCTGATGAAAAATGTTGAAATTACTATGGACAGCCAGTAGAACAAGCATATCTATCTTGGAAGAAGTACCGCTAGAATACTTCAGTAAGATGGAAGGGCTTCATCTTATGTACTTTGGACATGTTATCAGGAGAGATCAGCCCTTAGAAAAAGACCCCATATTTGATAAAGTAGAAGGAAGAGGAAAAGAAGAAAATCCTTGATGGGATGGACTGACACAGTGACTGTACCAATGGGCCCAAACATGACAATTATCATGATGGTGCAGGGCTGTGCAGTGTTTCATTCTGTGGTATATAAGGTTGTTATGTGCCAGAACCCACAAGAGAGCACCTAACATGAACACCTTTCCAGCACTTTCAATGTATTCCTTTTCAAGAGCACTGGTAGTGGTAACCAAGTACCACATAGTTCTATTCTCAAGATTGTGTTTGTAAGGTTCATTAGCTCATTGCACTAAATGTTTCCATATGTCTTTAAATTTTCACTATTACCCTTTTCTTTGAATGACAAGAGAATGATCATCGTGCCTTAAATGACTCTTTAGGAACATTTAAGACCCCCGTAGATGTAAAGCAAGGTCTTTGTGAATTATTTTCTGCCAATTGACATTGGTGTCTCATGGTACTAGGGTCCTGATACCCCAGGCCTTTCAACTCATGTCCTCAAGGTGTTTGGTTATGTTTGAGACGTTTTCATGATTTTGACTCACCACATGTATGCTTCACCACATCTATGGGTACATTTACAGGAAGGCTAATTATGTATACAAATATCTTCTCTCAAATATACGCATATTAGTGGGTATGCTCCCAATCCAGGTAGGAGAACGTTTTTCTATGGGTAATTTTCAGACTTATTATGCACTTTTATAGCTTGGTGCTATAAACATGCTGTGGGTGAAGATTAATGAATCTATCATGGGCTACAGAGGAGAGAACAGCTTATCTTGAGGGAAGCACACCCAGAGTGCTCCTCGAATTGAGTTTGAAAGACATGCAATTACTTTGTATCTATTAAGAGGAAAGATCAGTCCCTGGAGAATAAATCAGGCTTGGTAAAGGAAAGGATCAGTGCTACATGGGAGATTGATAAAAATACATTTGTGTTGACAAAATGGCTATAACAATGGAGTCAATCATATCAATAATTGTGTAGTATTTTGCAATAGTTTGTTCTGCAGCACAAAGATTCACAGTGAGTTGGAGGTGACTGAATGGCATTCAATAACAACTATAATTCTTCTAAACCAATGTTTAATATATTAGTAGTACATACTCTATTTTTACATTGAATATTGCCACTACATTTCTTTTTTGCCTTGCCTCATTTTTTTGTTTTTGTTTTTTTTTAAATTTTTAAATCATTTTATTGGGGGCTCATACACCATTTTTCACAATACATAAATAAGCACACTGTGTCAAGCAACCTCACATGTCCACTTCTATTATCGTTCTCCAATTGTCCGCCTTTTCCCTTAAGCCCCTAGTATCAGCTTTTCCATTCCTTACCCTCTTCCCCTGGTCTCTTTTCCCCACCAACCCTCAATAGTTTATACATTGTTATTGTTCTGTTATATCTTACACTGCCCGAACTCTCCCCCAACCCACTCCTTTGATGCCCGTCCTTCAAATAGGAGCTTGTGTGTATATCCTTGCTGTTGGTTCCATCTCTCTACCCCCCCTTCTCTCCACCCTTCCAGTATCTCCACTCTAACCATTGGCCCGAAGGGGTCCATCCATCCTACTCTTGTCTGCTTCCCCTTGTATCTTTGATAATTACAGCAGAGAAAGAGACGGCATCTCTCCAATCAGATTCTTACCACGATATTTTCTTCTTTTTATCTTTTAATTTTCTAACCAGGAAAAAACAGAAAAGCTCTTCAGGCACCACATGGAGCTCAGTCCAAGGGAGGAGAAACTGTCCTAAGACTCTCCACCTTTTGATGGTACCCACTATATTCTTTAAAAAAATTAATTGGGATATCTATCTATATGTATATATTATATATACATATTAAATCATTCCATACCTCAATCACATCCAGTAGAATTGTACATTTACTACCACAATCAGTTTCCAGACATTTTCTTGATGGATCCCTTAACATCATCATTCCTTCACCCTGCCACTACCTCCGTGCCCCTCTCCCCTCAAAATCCCTATACCACTTGCTGATTAGATAAGTTCATTAGTCCTGGTTTTCCTTTGCCCCCAAATGAAATACACAATTACCTTCCTATAGTCTAGAAGCTGTAAGGATGGTTGGATCATTTTTGATCAATTACATCTTGGGCTACAGATGTAATTACAGCACAAAATTAGGAAATAGACTACCAGATTATTGCCATTATATTCTTTTCCCGGAAAGACTAGCATTTTTCTTAAGAAGAAAGCCCAATGTGGACCCCCAGTGGAATGATTAAAAAAAAGGAGGGAGAAAGAGGAGCTTATACCAGAGGCTCAAGTAGAAAATATTTGGAAATGAAGATGGCAATATGTATACAAATATGCTTGATACAAATGATGCATTGAATGTTATAAGAGCTGTAAGAGCCCCCCAATAAAATTATTGGAAAAAAGAAGAAAGCCCAAATATGTTACTTTGATAGCCTAAGATCACTGAGATAAAGAAATTTATACTCTCTTTCCCACAACCCAGATCATGTACTTATGTGCAACATTAGAAACCCATCACCAAGAAAGTCTTAATTACTGGATTGTGCAGAATAAGGTTTTGTGCCCCAGTGATCTGAATGTCCTTGTTTCTGCACTTTCTGATAATTAACTTTTGGTCTTTGGTGTCCAGCTCCATTTTACTATCCCAGATTACACATTCATATTCCATATACATTCTATGGTAATTATGTACGGATATTTTCACAAAGATATCCATGCTAGCATGCTTTGTAAAAGAAAAAATTTAGAAATTATTTAAGTTTCCATTAGTAGAAAAATGACTGCCAAACTTTGGTAAAACTACACTGCAAAAGGCTTCAAAGACAAAACATAGAGAAGCTTTATGTAATATGATTTGGAAAGATTCCTTTGACATACTGTTACATGAGAAAAGCACACTGTGAATAGTAAGGTGTGACTCAGTTGAGGGAAAATATGTAGAACAGTCTTTTTATGTACACAGTCAAAGTTCTAGGAAAATAAACGATTAACTTCTATATGAGTTAGAGGGGCACGTTTGAAACATATGAATCATTTTCTATCTATATTGTTAGAATATTTTAAGATAGCACACGTTTCTTTTTCGTCAGGAAATGAAGAACAATATAATGTGTTTTTATGATGCTCATTTACAAAATATAGTCTAGATGAACCTATAGGCTGAGAACATACTTACATTGAGCTTTTAGGGTCGGTGCTGTGTGATTTTGTCCACTGAGATCTCCGAGATGGATGACCACTTAAAAATCAGATGGGGACAAAAGGTGGCAAAAATTTGATCTTGTTTGTTCCCATCACTGATGGCTGACCTGTTTAAAAAAGTTCACAAGAGAAGTTAGTGTAAAAAATGTTACTTGTCCTGCCACATATCAGGTTCACTGGCTGAACATATCAGCTTAGTTCTCTGCCACATACCAGCTTAGTTCGCTTTCTTTGTTCATTAAAAATATACACTGACTATCAAGTAGTTCTTTGAGATACTATCTCATTGAAATTTAAGCATATTTCTAGCTATGATAATAAAATACTGGGAAGCCTTCTCCCTTCAATGTCTTATTTCCCTTGTTTTGACTCCTTAGAGCTTGATTACGTGTTTCTTTGCTACCTTAACACCAGATGGAAGGCTGCATATTTTAAATGTTCTGTTCAGGAGGGACCTCAGTATCACCAATTGAGGAAAGACATGAAAGATCCCAGGAGACGCATTGAGAACATGTTAATGAACTTGACTGATTGAGAATTCTGGAACTGAAGTTTAATTAGGTGATTTAGGAGGCGAGTTCAAAGAGACTCTGAGGAAGCTAATAGGATAGCATCAGAATCAAGAGCCTTATGGGAATGGCAATAATAATAATTATTGAATAATAATCACGGGAAATATAACAATAGCAAATGTTTTGAACAGTTTGCTATGTGCTGAGCATAATGCTAGGCAATATACCCTCATTGTTTGCTTAATGTCCCTGCGGGCCATAAATGATTATTTTCACTGCAGTGAAAAGAAAGGCTGGTATTAGAAGAAAGTTTGCTTGGGCCCTCACCCTGGAGCTCCCTCAATGCAAGAACACTTTGTTCTATGAATCTGGCATTCCTCGAGGTTCAATGGCCCAACACGATCACTGAAGTAAAATGGGTACACAAACAAATGTGGTGAAGAAAGCTGAAGGTGCCCAGCCATCAAAGGATATATCAAGTGTCTTGAAAGCCTGAAGATAAACATTAGACCATTTACCTGAGAAGAGACCACAGCCACACAGAAGAAGCACAACAGCCAGCATGGTCAGATGGTGGTGAAAGTAGTGAAAGGTCTAGGCAATAGACATCAAATGGGGTGGAAAAAAAACAAAACAAAACAAACATATATCACTGTGTGCACACATCCCCAATGTATCAATTGAGGACATGTAGGAGCATGAGCAAGGGTGGTGAAGAAAGCAGATGGGCCCAGCTATCAAAAGATAGAGCATCCGGGGTCTTAAAGACTTGAGCATAAACAAGCAGCCATCTAGCTCAGAAGCAACAAAACCCACCATAAAAGATCACTTACCTGTGCGATCATGAGGCGCTGAAACAATCAGGTATCAAAGAACAAAAATCAAAATCAATGGACCAATTGACTCCCAATATCGCTGATGACAAATGGATACAGAGGCAAACAGAGTAGAAGAAACGATGGTACCCAGCTAACAAATGATTGAATGCCTGGAATCTCAAAGACTTGAAGATAATCGAGCCACCATTCAGCGCAGAAACAGCAACGTCCACATGCAGCAAGCACACCAGCATACGTGATCAAGAGGGGTCGAAGGGAGCAGATATTGAGCACAAAGTACAAGAATCACATCATTACATAGGAAGAGGAGAGCAGGGTGAGGACCTAAGGCCCACTGGTGGGTAATTGGTCACCCCTTTACACGGGAGACACGGGGAGGAGACAGACCAGTCGGGGGGCAGCCAGGCAGTGATGATGCATACAAGTTTCCTCTAGTTCCTGAAGCCTTCCTCCCTGTCCCCCTGGGTCAGAGAGCTCTGAAGGATAGCAGCACCACAGAGTCCTTATGGGTCTCTGGTTTTGAGTTGCGTATTAGATATTATAGATTAGGCTATTAACTTCAAAGATCAAATCCAAAAGGGCAGTTCTGTTCTGTCCTACAGGATAACTGTAAGTCAGAGTTGATTCTATGTCTTCCATAGGCAAATCTTTCTTCTGGTAAAATAAGAACCTGATTCCAGTAATATTCTTAGGCTCTGCCCAAAATAAGAGAATCAGATTTTATGGCTCTTAGAAGTCACACGATAGCTGTCATTTCTTTGTGAAGATTTGGGGACAAAGTATGTGAATTTGAAAAATCTTAAATGGGAGTGGCAGTCAGCAAGTGAAGAAGCTGTGTAGGGGCTTACAAGAGGACAAGAAACAGTGGTAGCCTGTTCAGCAGTTCATCACCTCAGATTGCTCCTATAGACACAGATGCGTCTATCTTCTTCATGAAGAGTTGCCGTTTCAGAAACCTCCAGGGTCCTTCTTACTCGGTGCTATTGGGTCACTTTGAGCCCGAGTCAACTTGATGTAAGTCAGCCAACCAAAGAAAGAATGAAGGACCCAGAATTCCATGGAAAACAAAAAGAGTCTTGGTTGGTAAGTTGTGGGTAGCGAGTTGGAAAGTGCTATACATTAAATTAAAGACCGAGGGGTCTTCTTGAGGTACAGCCATGATGAAGGAAAAGAAAGTGGATGAGGGTGCAGAGGGATTGTTCGGTAGTGAGTATTGCCGTGAATATTGTGTCAAAGGGTAACCTTCCTGGTAATCTCAGAGAAAGAGAGCAGAGAAATTAGGTTCTCACATACTTTATAAACGAATGACCACTTTGAGTTTCTTATTCTCTTCTGTTTTCTCTCTCTCTTTCTCTGTTTCGGTGAGAAACTGTGATCTTTGCTTTTATCTTTAATCATTTTGTTGAGAGCTCTTACAGATAACGTAGCATTCCTTAGCTCGATCGCATCAAGCAGTAAAATCAGTTTCAAAATATTTTCTTTCTTCCTGGACGCCTTGATGTTAGCTTCGCTTTATCCCTTCTCTCTGTGTGGTATATAATCTGGTATCAACTTGTTAAATAGTCTGGGTAGACTAGAGAAACAAATTCATAAGACATATGCGAATAAGAAAGAGGTATGTGTAAAGAGTAATTGTACATTAAGAAAACATCTCAGACCAATCCAGATCAAGTCCTTAAGTCTGATATTAGCCCAAATGTCCAATACCCATCTACAAAGTTCTCTTCAGACCCATGAAACACATGCAATAATGTTGAATTCAGGAAGATCACAGGTCAGTGGGTGGAAAATCTTGTGGATCCAGTGGCAGTGGAAGCATCCAGCATGGGGCGAGGTCTCCATGTGGTTCCTTCAGTGCCTGAGTGCTAGTGTAGTTCCATGTATCTTGTCATGCAAGAAAGTCTCACAGGGAGCTATTTATCTCCTTTGTGTCTCCAAATGAGGTCATTCAGCTGTGATGTGATTGACAGGCTAAACTCCATCCCTTCACTCTTAAGTCTCAAAATGACACCAGATTGTTTAACTACCACAAAAGTCTATAGGGACAGAGTTTAGCTTCAGGTGCTACGATCCCCATGCTCTGTGATTGGAGCCCATCAGGTGTCCCTATGCAGCTTTCACAACTGTGAAAGGACTCCTATGGAAGGCTGTGTGTCATGTGCTGTGGCCGGATGACTCCGCAGTGTGATTGCAGTGCCTGATGCCATGGTCAGGTCCAGTTTGCCTTGAGTACACCGCCCATCCAGTAGGGCTGCATCCAGCTCCGTGGCACCTTTGCGGGCTCACCTGGCCCTGTGACCCTCCCCCTGAGTCACCCACAAGTTTCTGTCTTCCATTCCCTGCAGCCCCAGACCTGTGACTCTCCTATAGGTTAACTCCAATTCTGTGAATTCTCCATGGGACTGCCCTGGACTTGTAACTCCCCCGCTGGGCTGGTACTGGCCCTCCTGTAGGACTACCCCAGCCCTGTGGCTTCCCCATTGGGCCACCCATGGACCTCCAGCTGGGCTGCCGGTCCACACTCATCCCTGCAGTTCCCCTGAAGGTTCATCTGGGTCCTGTAATCTCACTGCCAACCCTGCCTGAGCCTCTGACCACTCCTTTGGTCGGTACCTAGACCCACAACTCTTCTGAAGGCCCGCTCAGGCTCTGAGGCATCCCCGCTGGGTTACCCTGGACCCTGCAACTCCTCTATGGGACCACCCTGGCCCTATGGCATCCATGCTGGGCCACCTCAGGCCTGGTGGCACCACCACGGGGCTGCCCTTCTCCCTGTGTCTCCTCCATGTTATCACCCTGACTCCACGGCTTCCCACACCCGGCTACTCTCTGCTTAGAGGTTCCCCTTAGGGCCACCTCTGGACCAGAAGCTGCACCTTCAGCTCTCCCCAGACCAGTACCGTTGTTGGCCTAGAGCTGAATGGAGCATGAGTATGATAGTGTAACAGGAGGAAGGTGAAAGGAATTAGAGGAAAGAAATAGAAGGGAAAATTATTTATAGTATTATAGCTATAGGTATATATATACATAGCCATATCAATTTATAAGGAAAACAATATAGGCAATGAATGTACATATAGTTATATGCTAAGTATTAATATAGGAGATGAACTATGAGCCTCTACTCAAGACCTCCCTAAATACAAGAACACTTTATTCTAATAAACTGACACTCTTCGATAATGGCCTTTCTGACACAATCACCGTAGAAAAAATGGGTGCATAAATGAATGTGAAGAAAGCAGATCTTGCCCAGCTATCAAATGATATAGCATCTGGGGTGTTAAAGGCTTTAAGCTAAACAAGCAGGCATCTAGCTGGGAAACAAATAAGTCCACAGGCAAGAAGCACACAAACCTGTGTAATCATGAGTTATCGATGGGAGATAAAATATCAGATATCAGAAAATCCAAAACAAACAATTGTATCTATGTGAAAAAGGGGGATGGATTGGAGACCCAAAGCCCATCTGCACACAATTGAACTTCCTCCTCCCAGAAGGGTTATACAAGAAGGGACGATTTAACAAGGGTGCAGGTATAGGTCCAATGAAACACACATCATTCATCTAGTTCCTGAGTGCTTCCTCCCCTCCACTATCATGGCCCAGTTCGATCTTGCAAATTCTGCTACACCAGAGCACACACATTGGTACAGATGAGCGCTCTCAACACATGGTATTCAGGACAGATAAAACCCTCAGGAATCGTAATGGGAGTGGCGATATTATGAGGCTGGGGGGATGGTAGGGGTTAAAAGGACAAAGGGGGAACCTTTCACAAGCTTTAATATATAGCGCACCCCATGGGGACAAATAACAGAAATGTGTGTGAAGGGAGAAAACAGATACTGTAAGACACAAAATAGCAAAAATGATATATAATTGATCAAGGATTCATAAGGGTGGGTGGGTGGTCGATGGAGGGTAAAGAAGAGGAGCTGAGAACATGGGCTCGAGTAGAAATAAAACATTTGGGAAATGTTGATAACATATGTACATGAATGCTTAATGCAATTGCATGATGGATTGTTATAATAAAATGATTAATAATATTAAAAAAGTGAAGGGAAAACAGGAGAAACAAAATACAATGTTGGAGGAAGTTCTGATCCTAGATATGCAGAGAAAAAGAAAAATTGATGTACTGCAGAAATAAATCTTTGAAGTGCTGCTTGAAATCATGCAGGATATGATGGAAGCAATACAGGAAAAGGATGAGATTATAGAGGAGATAAAGGCCATGTACTAAAAGGAAAAATGAGTTATGGGACAAGGTAGTATAAACAAATAACAAGTTAACAGGCTTTGACAACAATACTAGAAGAGCCAGAGAACAGTATCAGTGACCTTGAGGATAACTGGGAAAACTTCAAGAAATGGGAAAGACAGTCAGGCAAACATAATTGGAGAAGCTGAAGAAAAGTCCGAGAACACTATCTGATGCTAAGAAGAGGAACAACATTCAAATAATTGGATTACCAGAGCAAGCCATAATGAAGAAGTCAATGACAAAAATAGCCAGGGAATTTCTAAAACAAAACTTCCCCACCTCAATGAATGAGAATCAGGCAACCATATAGAAAGCAGAGAGGACACTAGTTAGACTGAATCCCAGGGAGAATTCACTAAGGCCTGTAATAGTCAAACTATACAGCTTTGAGGTAAAGGAGGAAGAAAGGGAGTCACCTATAAAAGTACTCAGATAAGAATATGCTCAATCATATCAGTAGACACCCTGAAAAAAAGGAGAGAGTAGAGAAACATCTTCTGAAAGTTTAAAGGGAACAACGCTAAACCAAGAACCCTCTAAACTCCCCAAATATCTGTAAAGATAGATGGAGAAGTAAGTTTACCTGGAGAAGGAAATACTCAAAAAATATGTTAAAAGACACCTACCTCTACAAAAACTTCTGGCTGACCCACGGTGGTGAGAAGAACAACATTTACTGAGAACAAATAGGAACAATTCCACCTATAGGTAAACATACTGAAAACAGCCTCCAAGGTAATATTGGCTCAGTGGTGGAAAGAAGCCAAGAATGAACCCCAAACACACACAATTCACAGATAAAAAGGGAGGAATGAAAACACTGAACGCAAAAGGGATGAGAAGACATCACAGAATCCACAGATGGATGTAATAACTTAATTCAATGGTCTAAACTCATCCATTAAAAGACAGGGATGTGTCAGACTGGGCACAATTCCTGTACTGTATCCCCCAAGTGCTATGGGTCAGTGAGGGGATGCATGTCTTCTGGTGGAGGCAGCCTTATGGTGGTCTCTGTGTATTGTCTGCTCTAAGTAGGACTATTATCCTTGAGGATTAATGGGCCAGGATGCTATTCTCTCTCTCTTCTTTTTTCTTCCACTGCTCTGTGGACTAAGTAGCTATTTATTTCTTCATGTTATCTATCTATCTATCTATCTATCTATCTATCTATCTATCTATCTATCTATCTATCAGCTATCTATCTATCATCTATCATCTAAAATCATAAGTGTCCTGGTTTTGTTTCTCTTCTTCTCACAGTTTGCTCCTGTGTGGTCTGGACAGACCCACCACTCTCCCCAGGCTCTCTCTTCAGTGCTTTCTTCTGTAGTACATGCTTCTACGGAAGGGGTCAACACTTGAGTCCGGCACAAAGTCTTCTCTGCTAGTTCACTGTTCCATGCCAATGTGTTGCCCTCAAGGTTTGTTGCACAGGGATTAGATCTCATCCCTCTCTTCCTTTCCTGTGGGGACATAAACAATACTCTCCTTCAGTGAGTTTGTACCCTGTTTCCCCTCTCTTAAATTTTTTCCTTTCCTCCTTCCTTTTTAGTTGGATGTCATATGCATCCCTGGTTTGAATCTGACCCCTGCCAGAGTGCTTGGGGACTGTTGGACCCTGTCTTCGGGCTGATTATTGGGTGACCCGTCCTGCTGTTTGCTGCTTGTGGCCAGATTTCCTGTACTGCTCTACAAACGACTCAGCTGTCTGCTTCCTTGAATTGTACCCAGCAGTCCTCATGAGTTGAAGAACTGTCAGTATATTAACTGTCTCAGAGAAGTGAGTTGTACTGAGACCACTGTACTGCTCTGTGGACTAACTAGTTATTTATTTCTTCATGCTATCTATCTATCTATCTATCTATCTATCTATCTATCTATCTCTATCAATCAATCTATCTATCATCTAAAATCATAAGTGTCCTGGTTTTGTTTCTCTAGAGAACCCTATTTAACACACACAATAAAAGATTTGTACAATTGTACTCATTATTATTAGCTTCCTGTTTTCTCTCAACTCCCCCTGCCATAATCATAAGAAACTATTAATCCAAATATTGTCTTTATAGGTTTATCTATTTTGGATTTCATATATTGAAAAAAAGGAAAAAAAATCCCTAACATCCATAACAAAATAAAACAGCAAACAACCTCAATTGAAAAGAAATAAAACATAATAAAAGCACAAGCAAATTTAAAATGGGTCAAAATATTTAGAATATTCTTCCTGATATCTGAGCACCATCTGACTTACTCACTATACTTTGTTACAGGATCCATGCATTCAGTGCTCTTTTCACAAAGACCCTACCCTTATTGTTGGCAGCCACATATGGCTGTGTGGATATAATGGTGTTCCACCATCTCAGAATTGTCCAGTCCCAGAGGACTAACTGACAGTCCACCCATTTGTCCCCTACTCTGGTTGCTTTTGTTCAGCTTCTTCTAATTGGTATTCAATCCACTTTCCTATTCTTTACTCTGAAGCTCAGAGTGCAAGGATTATCATCCTTATCCGTTTCATTAAGTTTCTCATGTTTTTGTTGTAGAGGCTCTGTGTAGTAGGTGTCCATCCTTCGTCATCTTGTTGGTGATTTTCTCATGATGCCTTCCCCAGGGACTGCTCTCTCCTGATGACATCTCCTGGCTACAGGAGACGAAGTCTTGCCATCCTCGCCTGTCAGGAGCATTTGGATGTTCCGTGCTTTTTGAAGCAGATTTGTTTGTCTTATTGGCAGTCCATGACACTTTTGATATTCTTTGACACCACCATCATTCAGATGTACAGTTCACCCCCTCCGTTGGCTTTCTTTATTCTCTGTTCAGAGGACAGAGGAGGAGGTATTGGATATTTGACAAGAAAGAAGCATGAAAGAGGGAAATTGATGAAAGAGGCAAATTGACCGATGTAGGGGATGTTAGGAGAAGAATCATCAGACCCTATCATTATCTCTTATGAACAATCTCTTAGTCAGGACTGTGTTCAGTATGTTGGAAGAACTGGGCTAGGGTAAGGTTATGAATTGCCTTCTAGGTTATGGTAATAAAGTTCTAACTCAAGTAATAAGATGTCACCAGACAGCTTTAAAAGAGAGACTGACATTGTATGATATGTATTTTACAAACATAAAACCCTAAGAGGCTGTCTCCTTCGGTTCATTCTCATTACAACTTAAAAGAATCATGTTATTGGGGGCCCATTCAACTCTTATCGCAACCCATTTGTACAACCATCGTGTCAAGCACATTTGTACATCTGCTGTCATTACCACTTTCAAAATATTTTCTTTCTGCTTGAGCCCTTGGTATCAAATCATCATATTTCCCCCCTCCCTCTGAACCCTTGATAATTTAGAAATTATTATTATTTCTCATGTATTATACTGACCATTGTCTCCCTTCACCCAATTATCTGTTGCTTGTCTCCCATGGAGGTTGGTTATATGTAGATCATCATGAACAGTTCCTCTCCCCACCTCCACTTTTCCTTCACCTTCCTGGTATCTCTACTCTCATTGTTGGTCTTGAGGCATTTTCTGTCCTGGATTCTCTGTATTTCCAGCTCTTAAATGTCCCTGTGTACCTGCTTTGCTTTATCAGATTTTCTCATTATAGCTTTCATGGCAATAATAATTTGTTCTTCTAGATCTCTTAGTCAATCCTGTTTGCAAATTGGGCATAATTTGAACAGTATGTCACATTTTCTATTCTATATGTTTTTGCTTTTGCAGACAATTCATCGAGTGTGTGCAGATTGTTAGAATGGGAAGAAAAAGAAAGTGGAACCAAAGCTTGTGTTTTAATTAACAGGTTTATTGTCATAAATGTCCTGTCCTGGTGCTTAAATTGGAATGAAGGTAAAGGGGTCAGGGTGAGGGAGATTGGAAGACAGAGTGGGGAGATAATAGCTGAAGAAAAGAAAGAAGGGAGCTAGAGAGAGGAAGCGACAGACACAGGAGAGGTGAAGAAAGTCAGAGAGAAAGGGTGAACAAAGGAATCTCATGTTAATAAACTTTGGGGACAGAGAGAAATGAACATGTCCAAAAGGAGTCGACACTGCCTCCCAGATTGACTGTGGCACCAGCGGAAGAATGAAGGGGGGTGAGGGGAAGGCTTCTGTGATACACTGGGTGTATCTGCTACACTGGGTGGGAATGGAAAAGGGGCTAGAGATCCTGGTCCAGTAGCGTTACTGCTGGACCCTTTACAGATGACCTTTCTTGGCTCATTTGTGGTTGTCAGCTAGTTGTGGTGAGTCGATTTTGGATGGGGCATTTAGTTGAAGAGTTGAGACGTTATGCTCTGTGACCTGTTGGGTGAGCTCTCAAGCATCACGTGGAGATAGCAGCTTAATGAATGATGCAGTGGAATTACATACCGCCTAGTTCACTACTGACCAATGTTGGACATAGCCCATTGTCATAGCATTGGTAACAACCCTAGTGGACAAAGTGGAACTGCCTCTGTGGGTTTCTGAAGCTCTGAATGTTTACAGGTGCAGAAAGCCTCATCTTTTTCCTGTGGACTAGCTGGTGGGGTCACACTGCTGACCTTGTGGTTGACAGGCTAACCACGACACCACTATGCCACCAGTCTCTTTCAGTGGACATGCAAACTGGGGGATTATAATTTTTTGCTATTTAGAGACATTAAGATTTTGAGTTTGTTTGATATCATAACACAGCAGCACATCATATTGTCTAAGTGTTTTTTTAAAAAAGAAGATAGATTAAAGCCCATTAATTTAAGCCCTAATTATAGATTAGTGGACAACTAATTTATGTTGGGCATGTTCATCTTTATTTATTTATTTATTTGGCATCGCTGCCCCCTGGTGGTGGGAGTAGGAAGCCCAGTCTTGCCCCTTGAGAGCTGCTGCTGGATTTGAACCTCCAACCCAGTGGGCTGCAGCCCCGCGCACAACCACTACGCCACTGAGGTTCAGCCGTGCATGTCCATTTTAAAGGGGCACGTGTGACAGTGAAGCTCGTGGATAGCATGAATGATTTGCACTTGATTACTAACCTAAGGTTTGGTGACTTACATCCACCCAATGGCATGATGAAAGAAAGGCCTGGTTACATGATCTCATGAAGCAATTTTATCTCTGTAACACAGGTGATTGCTATGACTTGAAATTTTTTGATGTGTCTCTTAAACATCAGAAAACACACTGTGCTGTCTGTGTGGGAAAAAATCTGATCTGCTTTTAATTTATTTGCCTCTGAAACTTCCCAAGTAAAGGAGAAAATAGTTCTTAGGATAATGCTAAACAAGGTAATATTAGCAATGACTTTATTTGTAAATGTCTCCACAAGGATATAATTGTGTAGTTCAAAATACCCTTAGAAGTGCTCCTATGAGATGGCTTGATACTCTAAAAAAACAAGTAGTTGGTAAAAAGCTTATGAAAATTTCCTAGACTTATTTAATACAGACATCATGTGTTCTTTTGTTTGTTCCTTTTCTAATTGTACATTCATGTGAGAGTCTGTTATTGGGTAAGTACTTTGTTAAATGCAGTAATATCATTATTCCTGCCTCAAACCCACGAATGAAAGCAATTTACTTATGGTTCAAAAAGAAGATGGATAGGATGGAGGGAGTTGTTCATAGTTTAATCCTGATTGGAGGTGAAGACTGACACAGAATTAAGTGTTCTTTGTTAGGTACTGTGTTCTTTGGGGAGAGGGATGTCTTTATGTTTCTTCTGAAAGGGAAAAAAATTAAGGATCCGCTTTGTTCAGAAGGGAGAGAAAGAAGTAAGTTAGGAGAAGCCAAGGACAATCAGATGGAAAATCATGGTCTTTATAAGCTTGTGACTTCCCAAAGACTCATGTTCTAAAAGCTTCTCATTTAAATTTTTTGAGAGCGTGGAAAGGTGGTATACAGAAGGAAAGCCAAGGATTCTTACTTAACGTAGGTAGAAATAGTTTAAGTAAGAGTAGAAAAACTATCTCTACCTATTTTAATTAAGGGTGGTTATTAAGAGCAATAAGAGAGGGTAAAGTCTTTGTTGCTTAGTAGATTGGCTCTGTGACCTTACATTATTAATTTACCTTTCTAAGATTCATTTTTTTCTTATTTGTAAAATAGGGTGGGATTTCTTGGCAGACTAAAAAGTCTATGTGAGGCATGTTTTGCCACTTTCTCAAATGATCAAGGCTCTTCCATTTGAAAAATAATTTTATTCTAAGATCCTTAATTCTATCCATCCATGGATGTAACCATTATTTTTCATCTATCCAGCAATTATCTATTCAGCACCACCTACAATTGTTTGATTTTCCCATGGAACTGCAGCCGAGAGGATACTATATTTGCAATCCTCAAGCGCAGAGTACCGGCATCTATACACTTTATAAACCCATTTTCTTATAGATGTTTTAATGAGAAAGTATAGGCTATCTGGAAGTACACAACTTTAAGGTCACACTTTTCCATTATTCTATGCATGAATTTTCATTTTATCACAATTTTCCAGTTACTCTGCTCTCTGTTCTCACATTTTCTGAAAATGGCTTCACTAAGAATGTTTTTATTATTATATTTAAAATCCTCATGGTAACTGCTCTTTGCATCATTTCATATTGTCAGCCCTCTATGCCTCTAGAGACAGCCTCTTGTTTTCAAAGTTTTGGAGGGTCTTGGCAGTTGAACAGGGCATTCTTTTCTGCATTTCCTTCTATTCGCTATTGCCTGTATTTCAAAACAAAATTTGCAATAGTTGCCGTTCTTGATGCTGTTGTTAGTTGTCATGGAAATGATTCTGATATGGACTTTGTATGTGCAGAGTCACACTGCTCCACAGAAGTTACAAGGCTATGACCTTTCAGAAACAAATTGCCAAGCTTGTCTCCTCCGGTGCCTCTGTGTATGTCTGAACTTTCCATCTTTCAGGTAGTCATAGTGCTATTGACTATTTGTTCTGCTCAATCTCTTATGCATATGGTCAGGATTAACATATCTAACCCTGCATCCAGATGCCATAATTGTGTGGACAGTTATCTTAGTTCAATGTGAATTTTATCTTAACCGAGAGCTGGGATTATAATTTCCACAGCTGTAATCTTTTTCCTAAGAGCAATAAATGACAAAAACAAACACTCTGCACCCCAGGATTGAAATTTTGTGCAATATTCCTTCTATACAAATTTATTTCTCTGCTTTGCTAACTAGACCTATTCCTCCATGTCAAGTTGTAGTTTAAATGTCATCCTCTTGGAAACCATAGACTCTTCCACTCAGATTGCACTATTTTCTAATTCATAAAACCTTCTTTTTTTTTTAACTAAAATTTAATAGATTGCAAGATATCTCCAAGTCCCTATTATTGGGCTTGAGTTGAACTCTTTTTGGATATCAAATAACTAGCAGATAGGCTGATACATAGGAGAGATTCAACCATTAGGACCTGAATTCCAACATTACTTAAAGATGCACAAGTTTTTTGATGGCATCCTTGAAGGCTTGCTTTACCTGCTGGTTCCTTAGTGTGTAAATAAAAGGGTTCAACAAAGGGGCGACGGAGGTAATGAGTAGAGCTACCCCCTTGTTAAACGTGCCCCCTTCTTTCGCTGAGGGTTTAACATAAATGAAAAAGCAACTTCCATAAGACAGGGAAATGACAATCATGTGAGAAGAACAAGTGGAAAAGGCTTTTGTCCTTTGCTGGGCTGATGGGAGCTTCAAAATGGTCCTGATGATGAATGTGTAGGAGATAATCACAAGCGTGAGCGTGACCACCAGAGTCACAGAGGCTACAAGTAAGACAACCTTCTCTATGAGTCTTGTGTCTGAACAGGAGAGTTCTCGAAGGGGCTCAAAGTCACAGAAATAATGATTCAACCGGTTGGAAGCACAAAAGTCCTGCTGACTCATGAGGGTGAATGGTGGTATAATCACCATTAACCCAGCCAGCCATGAGCAGAGAACCAGGTGGATGCAGACTCTATAGTTCATGATGGCCGTGTAATGTAGGGGTTTGCAGATGGCCACATAACGATCATAAGACATGGCTGCCAGAAGATAAAATTCTGTTGACCCAAGGAAGATGGCAAAGAAATACTGGGTGAAGCAACCAGCAAAGCTGATACTCTTGTCCCCTGTAGTGATGCTGATCAGGACCCTGGGGATGAAGATGTTTGTGAAGGAAATTTCTAAGAAGGAGAAGTTCCGAAGAAAGAAGTACATGGGGGTCTGGAGGTGGGAGTCCAGTAAAGTGAGGATGAGAATAGTCAGATTTCCAATGATGCTGAGAAGATAGGTGAGGAACAGAAATGTGAAAACTGCCACCTGGAGTGCAGGGACATCTGTTAGGCCCACCAGGATGAATTCAGTCAGCATAGTTCTGTTTTTCATGGCTGAGATTTTGTTAAGAGTCAGAACGAGAAAGAGAGGGGGATCAAATGTCAAAAAGGAATATGCCATCTGAAATAGATAAGATCTGAGGAAAACAAAAAGAGACAGACCATCAACTTTTTCTCTGGTGATATCAGCAGACCAGTTGCTCCTTTGAATGGAGCTGGGTCCTCCCAGTTTTGTGGGCTCCATGTGAGAAAGTTCTCGCCATCATTTCCTCATGGTGCTCTACGGGTGCCAGCTGAGAGTCCCATAACGATCCTCAAAAGTTTGTGGAACGAATTAACAAAGGAATGCTTCCCGCACCTCTCTTCCAGTATCATTGCTCATTTCTCTGTCATTCATTTCCCTTACTTCCCACTGAAATTCATGTATTGCCATACTTTATCTCATTCTCAACAGAATATTTTTTTTTGCTTACTCTCCCCTGCTTTTTTGGTTTACTTTTTATTTAGTCCTAGAAATATCTCATTTTCTTTTTCCACCAGCTTCCTAAATTTCCTCAATACTAAGAAGTGCCAGTTCCTCACTGTGACCCAATAGACCCCCCCCATTCTTCTCTGCCTATGATGGTTTATTAGACTTGAAAGACACATATATTAGATTGATCTCTTTGTCCTTTGAGCTGTTCTCCATATCTGTCAGTATACCTTAAACAATGATTATTTACAATTACTCAACTGCATTAAAAAATCTTTATATATGGAGTTTTGCTTTGGCATAAAAATAGGAAGACTATTACATTACAAGAAAAATATAGGAACATAAGAATATTAAATTCATTAAATTACTGTGTCTATTAATCCACAGAACAAAGTGGGTAGATATGAGGCTATAGTTTTCATCACACTAAAAATTGTAAGAACCATTATGTTCTAGAATTTTCAGTGATAACTAACCTGATTTGTAGGGCTAATCAGCATTTACCCTTATTTCTTTCAGGAACGTTATTTTCAGTAATTTCCCCCTTTGAGATAAATGTAATCGATATAGATTCAAGGGGACAGGATATGCAAGAAGTTAGTCATCATAAGTTCTGTGGCTAAGCTGGCAATCCAATGTGGGAAACTTGGTATCTGGGATATGATGAGATATGTAATCTTTGAATCCTGAAAAAACATTTCCAAGTGCCTAGTCATTGGGGAGCACATGTGTTTAGCAAGTCATATTGTCTGGTGGTGTTTTATTCAAGATTTTTCTTACTTGTTGTTGTTATAAATATCTATAATGAAGCAGTTCGCAGATACTTTGGATTATCATGCATTGTGCATTTTATATCACTTCTCACTAAAACCACACATAAAACATGTATATATGACATATATATACTCTCTATATAAAACAAGTTTTACAAGACAGACCTTACTACATGTGACGTTATCTGATATTTTCTATTTTATTCTTTATTCCTTATTCAAATATTTTTTCAAATGCTAGGGAAATTCAGAAATTCAGAAAATTAATCTTATGATTTCCCTTGTGGGTTGTCTGTAACTCATAGTTGGCATCAGGGATCAAGGACTACTGCCCCTAGTTCCCTTGCCCTCCTGGTTACCAACCTGGAGTCTTCAGGGAGTGGCCGAGTCTCCACATCTGCATTCATTTCAGGCTTCCCACCACAGGAAAGTAAAAATGAATAAAGCTACAAGCAGGGAACTTGCTTCCTAACTTAATTCACAACTAATTAGTCAAATAATTACAGTGGGAATTTAATTCTAAATACTCGTATAGGTGAATAAAAATTTAAGATCACATCGTTATAAAGTAACAAAATTTATTGTTTTCTCTATTCTCTGGTGCCAGATCTTATTCCATGTTATACAAAAATGTACACATGCTCAAGATCTTTTTCTTGTGAGAAGTAATGTTTTGTTTCTACCACCTCTTATTGTGGGAAAGACAAGACTCTCCTGCTCTGAAGATTTTCCGTCTCAGAAACCCACAGAGGAAGCCCTATGCTGTTCTATTAGGTCAAAATTGACTGAATGTCGGGGAGTTTGACTGCGGTTTACCCCCCCCCCCCCTTATCACTTTAGTGGGCATTTGGTTATTTCTGCTATGCTACTAATTCAGGCTGATACCAATAAACAGAGAGTTAAAAGGACTTTGAGGAACTTTCTGCTGTAGGGAAAAAAAAAAGAGAGAGTCTGACCAAGTCAGCAGACTATGAATGTCTCCCTCCCCTTCCCACCTTTTATTTTGCCCAGAGTGACAGAGCTTGTGTGTGATCCATTAGGGCAGGCTCTTGGGAATCCATGTGCGAAGCACACACTGCCTAGGGGATTTGTGCTGGCAACAGGTTAATGGGTGTCCTTTGTTGGCAGCTTTGGGGATAAGCTTCAAACATAGGCTGAGGAAGGAGGGTCCAGAGAGGTTTGCTTGGAGGTGAGGAGATAGAGGGATAAGAGAGCAACAGCTTGCAGTGGAAAGCAAAAGTAAAATGAAATGGAGGGGTGAAAGAAGGAAAAGGCAAAGGGCATTTACAAAGGTCTACATATAGACATGTACACATGCATATATGAATGTATCGTGATAGAGAAAGAGATATGTGCATACATTTATAAGTTTAGTATTAAGGGAGCAGGTGGGTATTGAGCCTCCACTCAAGTGCAAGAACATTTTTTTCTATCAAACTGGCATTCTGTCTTGCTCATTGTCATGACACGATCACTGAAGACAAAGGGGGCACATAAGCAAAAGGTGATAGTGCCCCTCCATCAAGAGATATAGTGTCTTGGATCTTAAAGACTTGAACATAGACAAGTGACCATCTAGATGAGAAGCAACAGAACCCACATGATAGAAGCACACCAGTCTGTGCGATCATGAGGTGTTGATGGTATAAGGTATCATTGTGAATAAGGAGAGGGCAGAGTGGAGACCCAAAACCCATCTGTTGGCCAGTGGACATCCCCTTACAGAAGGGTCTCATGGAGGAGACGAGCCAGTCAGGGTTCAGTATAGCACCAATGAAACATAACTTTCCTCTAGTCCTCTAGTTCTTCAATGCTTCCCCCCCACCCCCAACTGTCATGACTCCAACTCTACCTTACAAATCTGGCTAGACCAGAGCATGTTCACAGGTACAGATAAGAACTGGAAACCCAGGAAATCCAGGACAGATAAACCCCCCAGGACCAATATTGAGAGTAGTCATACAGGAGGGTAAGGGTAAGGTGGGGGGAGAAAGGGGAAACTGATCACAATGACCTATCTATAAACCTCGCCCAGGGTCATGGATAACAGAAAAGTGGGTGAAGGGAGACATTGGCCAATGTAAGACATGAAAAAACAGTAATAATTTATAAATTATCAAGGGTTCATGAGGAGGGTGAATGGAGAAGGGAGGGGAAGAATGAGAAGCTTATACCAAGAGCTCAAGTAGAAAGAAAACGTGTTGAAAATGATAATGGCAACAAATGTACAAATGTGCTTGACACAATGGGTGGATGTAGGGATTGTGGTAGGAGTAGTACAAGCAATTAATAGGATGATTTTTTAATAAAAGAGAAATTATCAAGGTAAACATGATTGATAGTAGATAACTCTTCTGGTAAAACATGTGAAAGTCAAAACTTGTGGAAGATAGAAATTAGTCAGAGAAGGAAAGCACACATATTTTCCACTAAATGGAGAGCTCTAGAAGTTGGCAGCATACCAACAAAAATGTTTCAACACACAGATGCTGCACTGGAAGCAATCCCTTGTCTACGCCAAGAAATTTGGGAAAAAGCTCCTTGGCCAACTAATTGGAAGATGTTCATATTTGTGACCAGTCCAACATTCCAAAGAAAGCTGACCCAACAGAGTACAGAAATGATCAAACTACACGAGTCACATGCAAACAATTTTTGCTAAGGATAACTCAAAGTGCACCTGTGCATCAACAAGGAATTCCAGAAAACTTCACTGTGCCCATGCAGAAACTGTACATAAATCCAGAGCAGTTGACCTAAAATCAGGAAAGATGTGTGTCAGGGTTGTATTCTTGCACCACGATGATGCAATTAGCATGCTGAGCAAATGATGCAAGAACTGGACTATACGAAGGACTTGGCATCGGGATTGGAGGAAGACTTATTAGCAATCTGTAATACGCAGATGACACAGCTTTGCTTGCTGAGAGTGAAGAGGATTTGACACACTTTCTGAGAAAGATTAAAATCTTTACTGTGACTTGCAGCTCATCGTGTAGACAACCCAAACCCACACGACTAGACCTATATGCAACATCAAAATAAATGATGGAAAAGATTCAAGTTGCCAAGGATTGAATTTTACTTGGTTCCATAATTAACAGTGGTCAGGAAATCAAAAGGGGGTTTGCAGAAGGCTATGCGTGACAGTGGGAGGCCAACATTCATTCGCAGGGTTCACACATGGAGGAAGCCTCGGGTGAATCCTCTCTCACCATAATGGAGGGGTGTGAATAGCCTTGGTATCAGACAGAGAGCATTGTAAAATCGATTATGGCAGATATATTTAGGTCAAGATGTGTTTATCATTCAATCTCCCTTTTGATCCATATTAAAGCTGTCAGTTTCTTTTTAAAGTAAAGGGAAATACACATGATTAAGCTTCTGGTGAATCCTCTCTGACCATAGACCAGAGATGTGAATATACTTGCTATTTTTCTGAGTGCATTGAAAAATGAATTATTGTAGACGCAACAAAGGAAAACAAAACAAAAAACTCCCTGCACTCAAGTTGATGTCAACTCATTGTGACCCCACACGACAGAGACTGGACCATGTGCAATGCCTCAGTGAGCTTCTGAGACTGCAACTGTTTACTGGAGTAGAAAACCCATAGAAAGCATGGTCTTTCTCTGGAAAAAACAGCCGGAGGATTCCAACTGCAGATCTCTCAGATCACAGTTCAACACACAGCTACGATGCAACCAGGGATGTTTCGTGCAGATGCACTGAGTTTAACATTTAACACCTTATCATTTGCTCTCCTTTATGATCCATTTTAAATTTGTTCTAGTTTTAAAATATTTTCTGCTTTCGCCTGGGGTCTTGGCCATCTAGTTGAGAAATAATAAAGCCTACATGGAGGTAGTACACCAGTCTATTCTGACACCATCACTGAAGACAAAGTGGGTGCATAAGCAAAAGTTATGAAGAAAGCTAATGGTGCCTGATGGCCAAAAGATGTAGAGTCTGGGGTCTTAAAGGCCCAAAGATAAATAAGCAGCCATCTAGTTGAGAAGCAAGAAAGTCCACATGGAAGAAGCACAGCAGCCTGTGTGATCATAAGGTGTCGAAGGGATCAGATATCGAGCATCAAAGAACAAAAAAATCCTATCATTGTGAATGAGGGGATGTGCAGAGTGGTGACCCAAAGCCCATCTATAGGCAACTGGACATCCACTTACAGAAGGGTCTTGGGGAGGAGATTAGCCAGTTAGGGTTCAAGGTAGCCATGATGAAACATACAATTTTCTTCTAGTTCTTTTTTTTCCTTCTAGTTCTTAAATGCTCCTCCCTCCCTCCACCACCACTGTCATGATCCCAATTCGATCTTACAAATCCAGTCGGACTGGAGGATGTACATTGGTAAAGAGAGGAACTGAAAACACAGGGAATCTAGGACAGGAGAATCCCCCCAGGACAAGTGGTAAGAAGGGTGATACCAGGAGGGTGAAGGGAAAGTGAGGGAGAAACGGGGAACAGATTACAAGGATCTATTTATAACCTCCTTCTTGGGGAACAGACAGCGGAAAAGTGTGTGAAGGGAGATGTTGGATGGCTATAATTATGATAACATAATAATTTATAAGTTAGTAAGGGTTCATGAGGGATGGGGAGTGGGGAGAGAGGGGAAAAATGAGGAGTGGATACCAGGACCTCAAGTAGAAAGCAAATGTTTGGAAAATTATGAGGGAAACAAATGTACAAAAGTGCTTGATATAATAGATGTATGTGTGACTTGTGATAAGAGTTGTATGAGTCCCCATAAAATGGTTCAATAAAAAATATATATTTTCTGTTGTCTTTTTGATTGAGGTTTTTCTCTATTTTACCTTGTTATTGTTAGTTCTTTTGTGTGTGTTTTTCTGTATATGAAATTCAGAATAGGTAAATCTATTGAGCTAGTAACTGGATTAATTTTTTTGGAGCATAAAATGGGGCTTTGAAGGAAAATAGGAAACGAATAACAATGTATACAAGATGGAAGAAAGTGTTCTAAAGTTGATTGTGTCAATGGTTGTACAACTCTTCTTGATGTGACTGAATTGTTAAATTGTATAACATATGGATTATGTGCCAATACAACTGTTACAAAATAAAAAAGAAATCAAGTGACATATTACATTGGGCAAACATTATGTAAGACCTATTTAAAATGTGAGGAGCAAAGATGTCAGATTGTGGACAAAGGTGAGCCTGAGCCAAGCCAAGGTCTTTCCAGGGGCCTCAGCTACATATGAAACGTGGACAATGAAGAAGGGAGACTGATACATTTGAATTATGGTGTTGCCCAAGAATATTGAAATTACCATGGACGACTAGAAGAAAAAATCCCAAATGATTTTGAAATCAGTGCAACCAGAATACCCTTTAGAGGTGAAGGTGGTGAGAGGTCATTGTACTAAATTGGGACATGTGGTTAGGAGGAGTCAGAGCAGCTCCTAGAAAAGGATATCATGCTTGGTACCACCGAGAGAGGGTCCCTGGAAAGAAACCCATCAGTGAGATAGATTGACCCGGTGATTGCAATAATGGGTCTGAACATAAAAGCAAAGTGAAGGTGGCTACCCATTGCCTACCTTTGACCGGTGGCAGTGTTTCATTTTGTGCCACATGGGGTTGTAGGCACCTAAGAACAGAGAGAATTAGAAAAGTAGTGACTGCTTCCTGTCAAAGGGAGAAAACTTGTGACACTTGGGAGACTAAGGGCATTGCAGTTGAGTTCTGACTTTCACAGGTTTCACTGTATTTTTATTTGAGACAGCATTTGTGTTAGACATGGTTGACTAGAGAAATAAATCCAGTAGCACTCAGGCATGTTTAAGAAAGAGTTTTATATCAAGAATTGATTATACATCAAGAAAGCATCCCAGCCGAGACCAGCTCAAGCCTGTAAGTCCTATACTAGTCTGTAAGTCCGTATTCAGACTCATGCGACCACAGCAAAACATGTAGAATGCTAGATCACAGGCTGGTGGATTCATAGCCATGTTGGCACAAAGTCGGTGGGAGCAGGGTAAGGCTCCAGCAGCTCTAAGAGCGACCAGCAAGCAGAAAAGCGAAGGGAGAGAAAAACGAAGGGAGCCTGTCTCTCTCAGGATCCTCCTTATGAGAAAGCTATGGCCCCAAGCCAAGCACCTTTAGGCTCTGACCTGCTTGACAGGACTGGCTGCACCCCTCGTCAGGAGTGTCTCTAGCTACCCTGGTATCAAAATGCCAGAAGTGTCTGGCTGCTGATTCAGTGATGTTCCATTTGTGTTGATCTCCTCTTAGACACTTAGGATGCTGTCCTGCTCTGCCCTACAGGTTACTGTGCATCAAAATCAACTTGACAGCGATAGGTATTAACTTTACCTGTAATTTTTAAAATTAGCTTGTTATTCTAGTGGGTACTTGTGATAGGTAGGTTTGTTGTGCCAACATGGCCAATGAACACCATGAGACTAATTGAAAGGTGGAGCTATAAATGGCTGGGCAAGCCTCGCCTTTCTCTCACTTGCTCTTGGATCTTCTGAGCAGTGTGCAGCCGGCTGCCTTGCTTGCCCTGTGCCTCCATTTACAATGGGGGACACCCAATCTGTGGACTGTGTTGCCTCTGTAAGTGGAGGTTCCTTCAAGTCCTGCTTTGCCACGCTATTGCAGTATGCAGTGAGCTGGGGAGGAATGTTGAACCCTGTCATCTGGCTGACTGTTGGTCACCTGCCTTGCTGTTTTCTGCTTGCGGTCAGATTGCCTGAATTTCTCTATAGAGGACTACCCGGTGGCCCTAAAGACTTGAAGGACTGCCAGTGTACTAGCTGTCTCACGGAAGTGAGTCGCACTGAGCCATTTGTACTGCTTTATGGAGTAGCAGTTTATTTCTTATGTTAGGTACCTATCTATATAAATATATAAAAATTGTTAGTGTCCTGTTTTTGTTTCTCTAGAGAACTTTGTCTAATATAGTACTTTACATTTTTTCTCAATACTTAAATTTTTTGTGATATTTATATCTTTCAGTATCATTTGAAATGATGCACCTCTATATAAAATGCACTGTTTCCCTCTGGTTGCTTTAAAGATTCTCAACTTAAAAAATATGATATGTTTTATCATGGATTTCTTTGGACTTATCCTATTGGAGTTTGTCTAGGTTTTTATATATGTGAGTATACATCTTTCAATGATTTTAGAAAGCAATGAGCTATTATTTTTATTTATTTTTAATTTTTTTTTTTAGGGCATCACTGCCCGGGTGGTGGGAGTAGGAGGCCCAGCCTTTGCCCCTGTGGAGTTGGAATTGAACCTCTGTCCCAGTGGGCCGCAGTCCCACGCACAACCACTACGCCACCGGGGCTCAGCCCCGCTATTATTTCTTTGGCTACTCTTTTCAACTTCTATTTCCTTCTGTCTGCTGAGTCTTTTGTTGTTCTTTTACAGATTCATAAAACTCTGTTCATTCCCCCTTCTTTTGTGCTTATTTTCTCTTGGTTGTGGATACTGGGTAGATTCTGTTGATCTAATCTGACATTCACTGTCTGAACCCTCTGCCATGTCCACTGTACTATTGATCCAGGGCTGGTGGCACTGTCAGATGAGCATTGCACTACTAATAGGAAGGTCAGTGGTGTAAAGCCACTAGTTGCTCTCCAGAAGAAAATTGTACAAATTTAGACTGCTCAATCAAATTATTAAAAAAATTTAGACTCAGAAATCTTTTATAGGATTGATATGAATCAGAGTGGACTCAAGGGCAAATGTTGGTTATCAAATTAATAATTTTTTGTTTTTGTATTTTTCAATTCTATAATTTTTATTTGGCTCTCTCTATATATTTGATTTCTTCGTGATATTTTGCATATTTTTAGTTCAAGCTAATTTCTAGTTGCAATGGGATAATTTATATCCTCACTATTTTTAAATCTGTCAGATCATTTCCAATAATCAATTCATCTCAGTGTTAGCATCTATTGATTGATTTTATCCATTCAATTTGCGATCTTCCTAGCTTGGTATAATGAGTCACTCTCAATTAGACCCTAAATATTTTGACTATTATATTTGGTGACATCGGGACTTTCAATATTTTTATTTGGATAGACCATCACCTTATTTAGACTTAGCATATAGGTTCTAGCTTACATGTTTGTGAGCCATGGTTCCAATGACAAGCTAATATAGAAATATTTGTTATGCTATTTTTGTCTGTTTGGTTTATCTTATTCATTGGGGCATTCACTGACCCCTGTTTGTGCATTAGAGGGCAGAAATATTTTTCCAGGCAGGGCAGCATGGTGTGTCCAGGTGAGAGAATGAAATACTTGTATTGGTGGGATCCTTTTCTTCAGTGTCTTGACTACCAGGTGCTCCCAGGAAGGGGAAGGAAGTCCCAGTGAAGCAGGAAAGGAGAATGCTTTTCTGATCAGGATCCTTATTGTAGCAGGATACCCTTGCAGATCCCTTAGCTAGATCAATTTCTTTTTTATGAAAGACATCTAACTGCAGATGTCAAAAAATTCCCAAATTGACTCAGACTTCCTAGTGAGATTACCATGGCTTAAAGTGCACTGAAAAATAGTACATAAAAATGACTTAAGGCATTGTTTCCTACTGTGATTTAAAGCGGGGCAATGTAACTTAAGGTGCATATGTCCTTAAAGCAAATTTAATTAAGGTATAAGTTTGTTCTAGTAATTTTCTTATAGAAAAAGTTGAATTGCTCACTACTGCATCCTGAATGTTTAAGGGTTAGAGTGAAAACTGGAGGGGTAAATCCTCATTTGAGAAGGGGACTTCCTTGATGCACTTTTGTTCTGTTAAAACAAACAAACAAACAAACAAACAAACAAGCAAACAAAACCTCCAACTCTCTGATGACTATATTTTGTTACCTTTCATTGTTTAAGAGAACAAATGTTTACAGAATATGAGAGAACAACAATTATTTTTTGTATGCCTACTGACACATAAACTATGAACGTCTGTCTTCTTGAAATGTAGTTTAAAACCTTAAGGTAAAACAATGATAGCAGCAAAAAACCCCATTGTCATATATATATATATATATATATATATATATATATATAATAACAATATGAAACTCATAAATAGTTCAAGATCTGTTCGTTGACCTCCAGGAGTGTTTCCTGGTTGAGTTGCATGGGGTACCACACCCTGGTCCCAAAGTATATCCTTGGCACTCTATCAGGAACTCCATGCTCTGTTGCACACCCTTAGTGTTTTACCATGGTGTGGTTGGGTCAGACAGAGTATAATCCTGACCCTATTTCTCAATTGTTGACTCCTTGGGTCAGTGAGGAAAGCCCTATTTCATAGTGGGGCTGGCCATATGATCCTCTCTGTGCATTGACTGGTCTGAGTGGGAACATCATCCTGAAGGCTGTAGCATCTGGGGTCTTAAAGGCTTGAAAATAAACAAGCTGAGAAGGAACATGCCCACATGGGAGAAGCACACCAGCTTCAAAGGTGTCAAAGGGATCAGTTATCAGGCTTCAAGAACTAAAAATCATGACATTGTGTGCTCACCTTCCAGATATAATGGCTGATGACAAATGTGTGCATAAGCAAATATGGTGAAGAAAGCTAATGGTGCCCGGCTATCAAAAGATATAGCGTCTGGGGTCTTAAAGGCTTGAAAGTAAACAAACAGTCATCTAGCTGAAGAGCAACAGAACCCGGATGGAAGAAGCACACCAGCTTGTATGACCATGAAGTGTCAAAGGGATCTGGTGTCAGGAATCAAAGAACTAAAAATTGTATCATTATAAATGAGGGAGAGTGCAGATTGGGGACCAAAAGTCCATCAATAGGTGAAGTGATGTTCCTTTACAGAGGGGTTGCAGGGAGGAGATGAGGCAGTCAAGGTACAGTGCAGTCACAATGTTTCATTTCACAATGAAACATGCAAGTTTCTTCTAGTTCTCAAATGCTTCCTCCCACCCTCTATCATGATCCCAATTCTATCAGACAAATCCAGCTAGACCAGGAGATGTGCACTGGAGTTGGAAACATGGGAAATTCAGCATAGACGATCCCTTCAGAACCAGTGATGGAAGTGGTGATACTGGGAGGGTGGAGGGATGATGGGGGACCCAGCTGTCCAGAGCAGGGTCCATACGGCGTTGTCCTGATTCCCGTCTTAATTTGAAAGGGAAACTTTAACAATGTCCGGAGCCCTGGACGTCCTGCAGATGAAGGAGGAGGATGTCCTCAAATTCCTTGCTGCAGGGACCCATTTAGGTGGCACCAACCTTTACTTCCCGATGGAGCAGTGCATCTACAAAAGGAAGAGCGATGGCATCTGCATCATCAAGCTGAAGAGGACCTGGGAGAAGCTTCTGTTGGCTGCTCGCGCCATTGTAACCATTGAAAACCCTGCCGACGTGAGCGTCTTATCTTCCAGGAATACCAGCCAGCAGGCTGTGCTGAAGTTTGCTGCTACCACTGGAGCTACTCTCATTGCTGGGCGCTTCACGCCAGGAACCTTCACTCACCAGATGCAAGCAGCCTTCCGGGAACCCCAGCTTCTAGCCGTGACCGATCCCAGGGCTGACTACCAGCCCCTCCTCGAGGCCTCTGAAGTGAACTTGGCCGCCATTGCTCTGTGTGACTCTGATTCTCCTCTGCGCTCCGCGGACAGTGCCATCCCATGGAACAACAAGGGAGCTCACTCCGTGGGCCTGATGTGGTGGATGTTGGCCCGGGAAGTTCTGCGCGTGCGGGCCACCCTCTCCCGGGAACACCGGGGGAGGTCATGCCTGATCTCTACTTCTACAGAGACCCAGAGGAGTTTGGAAAGGAAGAGCAGGCCACTGCCGAAAAGGCTGTGACCAAGGAAGAATTTAAGGGTGCATGGACTGCTCCTGCTCCTGAGTTGACTGTGGTCCAGCCCGAGGTGGCGGACTGGTCTGAGGGCGTGCAGGTGAACCTCCGTGTCCATCCAGCAGTTTCCCACTGAAGACTAGAGGGCTCAGCCTGCAACTGAAGACTGGTCCGCAGCCCCCACCACTCAGGCCACCGAGTGGGTAGGAACAACCACCGTGGTTTTAAGCTGTTCTTCCACAGAAATGAGGTTGATGGAAAATAAAGACCGACTTCTACAAAAAAAAAAAAAAAAAAAAAAGGGGGTGGGAGAGCCAATTACAGGGATCTACATATAACCTCTCTGAAATACAGACAAAAGGGAAGTGAGTGAAGGGACACATTGGACAGTGTATGAGATGAAAAAGTAATAATTTGTAAATTATTAAGGGTTCATGGAGGAGAGGGAGAAATATGGGGAGCTGGTACTGGGTGCCTAAGTGGAGGGTGGAGGTTTTGAGAGCGATGATGGCAACAAGTGTGCAAATGTAGTTTGCATACAATTGACATGTATTGATCATGATGGGAGTTGTATGAACCCCCAATAAAATGACATAAAAAAAGGAGGGGGGAAAGAGCAGCTTAAACCAAGGGCTCAAGTAGAAAAGATTTGGAAAGGAAGATGGCAACAGGTGTACAAATATGCCTGAAACAAGTAATGTATGGAATGTTATAATAGCTGTAAGAGTCCCCAATAAAATCATTGGAAAAATAATAGTAAATAAACAAAACCTGGAAAACAAACAAACAAAGCAAAACAAAAAGACACTTAAGGTATATATTTTTACTGTTTATTGTCCTCAACACAGGCATTATTATCTATTTAGAGATTAATATTTTTATCTATTAATCTGTATATTCTATTGGTCCAAGTTGATGCTATGAAGATAAGATTTTATAAAATGCAAATGGAAAGGATTGATAAATTATAGCATTTATTCTAATTAGTCTGCCTTTCTTGTGATCAGTCAGTATCCATTTTGTGTGTTCTTCAACTCAAATAGCAGTCTCTACTTTTATAGTTAGGTTCTAATGTTCATTGCAATAGTTACACAGAACTCCGACAATTCTCATTGCCAGAAGTTGTCTTAAGGAATTTAATAGTTTTTAATGCATATGAGAAATGTTCGGTATAGAGTTGCTCATCAGGACACGTTACAAAGTTTTCAGGGCTCTTAATAAATGCCCATTGTATTTCTCTATCCTAAGGCATTAAATTCAGGCTCTGGGCTTCACTAATCCAGTTCCTGTAATTAAGAGTCCAGAGTCACATGACTTCATTAAGTCTCAGTCTATGTCACTCAACTACAATTCTGTAGTTCAGCAAGACCAGCTCCCCCAATGTCACGCCACAAATCAGCCGCCTACCCCAAATCACGCAACTTTATTTGCTCCCAGGGCTGGGAAGTCCATCACTCTGTTTCGGGCTTGTATCATGTTTCTGATGCTCCTCTGATGTCACGGTTGTTTTGTGGATGCAGGAGTTTCACTGCTCAAGGAGCTCATGGCACAGAGAATGTGCTCCACTCTAGCTCCTGCCGGTAGTGAGACCCACTTTCCTACTTTTAATAAGGCTTATTTTACATGCAGTAAGATAAAAATCCAATGAATACTGGTTATGAGTGGTCACTGATGAATCCTATCAACAATCTTTCACCCCACCCCACCCCCACGGTACCTAGTGGTTGGTGGGAAGTAGAGACTTTGGTTAGAAGAGTCCCATTAAATAAAGCATTGCCTCTGCACATGATTTGCCCTTCTGCAAGATACTGAAGTTGTGAGTTGAAATTTTGAAGCCTTCTATGGGAAAAATATTGAATGATACAGAAAGATGAAAGGAATGTGTAAAATATTTCATGGTCACTGTACCAAAGAGAATACTAAAAAGAATTAGTCAATAATCAACCATTTCAAGAGAAAGTTTATGCCCAAGAACCAATTGTATCAAAGGAAAAAATCCAAGTTGCTCTGAAGGCATTGATGAAAAACAAAGTTCCAGGGGCTGCTGGAATATGAGTTGGTATGTTTCCATAAGCAGATGCAGAACTGAAAGTGCTCACTTGTCTATCTGAAGATATTTGGAAGACAGTTCCTTGGCCAATTAATGGGGTGGGATCCAGATTTGTGCCTATGCCAAAGAAAGGCATGCCAATGTAACGCAGAAATTATAAAAAAATACCAATAATAGTGTGCACATGTAATTTTGCTTAAGATAATTGAAAAATGGTTTTAGAAGTATATTGACACTACCAGAAATCCAAGTTGAAGTTAGAAAAGGATGTGGAATGAGAGACATCATTGCTGACTCCATTGCTCATCTTAGTTGAAAGTAGAGAGTGCCAGAAAGACGCTTACTAGGCAAAGGCATTCAATGGTGTGGATGACAGGAAATTATAGATAACATTGTGAAGAAAGGGGGAGTCTAGGTTACTTAATTGGGCTAGTATGAAACCAGTACATATGCTGAAAAGCAGTTATTTGAATAGAACAAGGATTTGAATAGAACTGCATAGTTTTAAATCAGGAGAGGTGTGTGTCAGGGAAGCATCGATTCACCATATGCTTTCAAACTGTGTGTGAACAAAAATTCTGAGAATCTGGACTATATGAAGAACATAATATCAGGATGAGAAGGAGACTCATTAACTACCTTCAATATGCAGATAACACAACCTTGCTTGTTAAGGTAAAAAAGACTTGAAGCACTTATTGATGAAGATTAAAGAATACAACCTTCAGTATGGGTTACATCTCAATATAAAGAAAACAGACATATCCTCACAACTAGAACAGTAAGCAACTTCACAATAAACAGAAAAAAGATGGAAGCTTTCAAAGATTTAATTTTACTTGAATCCACATTCAAAACCATTAAAGTTTCGAATTAAAAGACCTAATGCACTGGGCAAGTCTATTGCAAATGCACTCTTGAAATGTTAAAAAGCAAACATGTCACTTGGAGGCCAATGTGTACCTGACTTAAGCTATAGTATCACATATAAGAACCAGAATGCTCTTTAGACCTGGGGGTGATGAGACTTTGTCTCACTTACTTTGGGCATGGCATGAATCATTGAAGAGGACATTGAGGTAGTTACATCATAATCTGTATTAATTTGAGGATTATGAGTGAAGGGGTGGAGTCTAGTTTGTCAGTCAGCATATAGTGTGGGAATGATCTCCTGAGGATTCTGGAAACTCTGGTATTTTCCTCCTTGGAGGTGGGAGTCTCTCTCTCTCTCTCTCTCTCTCTCTCTCTCTCTCTCTCTCTCCTCAATCTCTGTGAGACATTTCTGAGGAGAAGCTACCCTGAGGTAGTCAGAAGCTGAAGGAAGCATGTGGAGACCTCTGAGATGCTTACAATGCTACTGGATTGACAAACCTTCCCACCCACTGGCCTATGATCTTTCTGCATTCGACATCACTGCATGTGTTTCATGAGGCTGAAGAAGACCTTATAGATTGGTATCAGACATATGGTCAAATATCAGACTTATGAACTTGATTTGGATTGGGCAGGGATGTTTTCTCAATTTTAATAGTTCTTGCATATTAATCTCTTTCTTATATGCATATGTGTGTTTATGAATTTGCTTCTCTAGTCTACGTGGATTAACACAGACATCAGGGTTGTTAAGCAAGTGGTGAATGAAAAAGGAGGAAGTTCCTTGATGGGATATTTTGACACAGTAGTCGCAAACATCATAGCCAAGATTGTGAAGCTAATGAAGAGCCATGTACTGTTTGTTCTGTTGTACATAGAGTGCTAGAATGCAACCTTGATTGCTTGATATGGCTCTTCCAGTTATAGTCTTTATAACCAAGTCACTTTTGTTATTAAGTCACCAATTGACTTATTCCTAAGGATAAAGTTAAGAGGTGGTGGAAGAAGATGCTGATACAATTTAGTCATAAGGGGATGTTGACAGAGTTCATTGTGATTAAGGAAACTCGGAATTAACCACTGAAAGTCATATGAATAGTAGCAGAACATTGCCAGACACTGAAAAAGTCATGATTAGTAGCAGACCATTTTTCAGAGGTAGGGACAGAAAATGAGCCCGGTAGGTCAGAAGGTACGGAAGAAAGACTGAAGAAGAGCTGCCTTCCTAAAGGAGAGTGGACCATAACGGTATGGATAGAGAAAAGCCTTCATTTGTGAGTGGGACATAACTCAGAATGAGAAGAAACAGCTGCAAACATTGATTAATAATGGAACATAGACTGAAAGATGAATGGCTTTGAACATTTGGAAGTCAACAGAAATGAAGGGGAAAGCACAAAGATTGGTATCATAGGCATTAGTGAATTGAAATGGACTGGTATTAACCATTTTAATATGGTATTTATTATCACGGATCTATGCTTGTTGCTCCAACATTTGTCCTTTCTTGTAAAATAATGTAGAGATTGACTCTTACCTTACAAATTGCATGGGTTTGAGAGGGTATAATCGGGAAGAAAAAACTTACATACAAAAGAAACAAATAAAAAGTTAAGGCAAGAGTATCCTCCCCCCCCCCCCACAGTAAGTTACCCCAGAGTCTAGAGCTTTGTTAAGAACAAGCTCATATAGTCCTCAGGTCACATATCCAGCATACTCATGCTAGTATTACACAAAGGCGATTTACAATTCTTGAGGCCTACAAAGAGGGATTAACACTTCAGAAAAGTTATACACAGATGGGAGGGGAGGACAAGGTTGGAAACATGAAGAAATTGATAAACTTCCAGATGGCTGCTTTCTGCAGTCTTTTCCAGGAAATAGGTACAAAGTGTCCATTTATCTCAGGCAGAGAAACAGACCAACAGTTGCTTCAATCAGCTCCCTGAGGTGAGCTGTCCTTTCACCACCTTGGGTTATGACATGTGTTGGTCTTGTCCCGTTTTCCGAAGAACAGACAACTTTCACCCCACACCTACTTTTTCTTTGATGGACTTTATAGCTTTTTACACTGAGCTTTTTGATGCATCTTGGATTAGTTTCTGTATTTGGTATGAAATCTGGACTTTGTTTATCTTATATGAAAAAGGCATGCGATTTTGCCAGCACCATCTGCTAAAGGGACTTCTGTGTTAGTCTGAGTAGACTAGAGGCACAAAATTCATACACACTCATATAAGAAAGTGCTTTATATACAAGAGTAAATGAATATTGAGAAAATATCCCAGTCTACTCCATATCAAGACCATAAATCCGGAATGAGCCTCTACATCCGTTATCATTCCTCTTCAGATTCATGCAACACATACAATGACGCTGAATGCAGGAAGATCACAGGCCAATGAGTGGAAAGTCTTGTGGATCCAGTGGGAGTGTAAGCATCTCAGTGCTGTCAGGGGTCTCCACGTGCCTCCTCTGTCTCCAGAACTCTGATACCATCAGCCTCTCTTCATGTGTCTTCTCAGCAGGAATGTCTCACACAGAGTGAGTCATTCCTTCCTCCAGTGAACTATTTATCTCCTTTGTGCCTCCAAATGAGTTCATCAAGCTGCGATCTGATTGACAGTCTAAACTCTACCCCTTCACTATTAAGTCTCAAATTGACAACAGATTATGTAATTACCACAGACCCCTCCTTGTCATTTTGACACTTTCATACAACTCTTTGGCCATAGATAATTTTTGAAAAAATAATAAAATTATATCTGTACCTAACAAGATAAAACTGAGATGTACACAATTAAAAATGTGCTACCCTCATTTAAATATAACATTCTATAAGTGAGCAAAACAAAAAATCTTATACTTATGTGAGCACCTACACCAGAATGCTATGAACATATTCCTATTCATATATTTCCCCCACCTATGAAAATTTGTAAGCCAGCTACTTCATGTCTTTAACCTCTCCATTTTGGGTATCCAGTTTCTATACTTATATACTTATATCAACCCAGTGCTCTGAGGAGACAATTATATTTTTTGATGTGAAGAATCTTCATTCTAGCTGGAACCTTGTGAAGTCCGCATCTATAAGCAAAGCCAAACCAGGACAGGCCATCCATAAAGCTAGCAGCAAAATGCACCAGTTCACAGACTCAAAAATCTTCTCTTCATTTGGTTGGGTCTGGTCAATCCAATGTGTGTTGTCTCACTTAGCCTTACCACGGTGCTCATTGGTTTCCTTCTCTTTAGACCATGGACCCGTCACAAACTCTCAACATCTCTAGCCCTCTTGGGATAGGTCATGAACTTCAGACCAATCAATCTGCACTCATCTTCTCTAGTTCCTGTAAACCAGGACCATGGCTGTCTCCCACTTTTACTCAACAACAGGATCCAGGTGGTCACTTAGCAAGCATTTCAGCCTGCCTGTAGGCTTCCTTTAATATTAAGTCAGAAGAGAAGTTTTCTTCATGATTCCAGATTTTTTTCCAGGTTCTGACAAAAATCAGTAGAACCAAAGAGCCAAAGAGTTCTTTTTTTCTTCAATCTGTCAACAATGACCCTTTAGGCAAAACTTTTCAAATACAAATATCCTTAGTACTCCAAGGCACTGGGTGAGGCTTATCTTTTCAAAGTCTTCTTTGCAGGTGTGTCCTAACCCATTTCAAGGAAAATGAAATTACAAGCTTGCTATTTTCATATATCCCAATAATCATTTCTATCAATCATTATATCAACAATTATAAACAGAAGACATCAGTATAAACAAAGTAGAATCACATCCTAAATGCAAAAGTCCTTGGGGACCCAAAGTCCATCTGTAGGTAAATCACTACTTCTTAGAGAGGGGTTGCAGGGAGGAGACAAATCAGTTAGGCTGTAGTGTAGCAATGATAAAACATACAGATTTCCTCTAGCTCTAAAATGCTTCCTCCTCCCCACTATCATGATCCCAATCCTACCTTAAAAATCTGGCTAGACCGCAGGATGTACACTGGTACAGATGGGAACTGGAAACAGGGAATCCAGAGCAGATGAGCCCTTCAGGACCAGTGAGAGTGGCGATACGGCGAGGGTGCAGGGAAGGTAGGATAGAAAAGGGGAACTGATTTTATGGATCTACATATAACTTCTTCCCTAGGGTATGGACAATGGGGTTAGGAGACATCGGACAGTGTAAGAGATGACAAAGTAATAATAATTTATAAATTATCAAGGGTTCATGAAAGAGGGATGGCAGGGAGGGAGGTGTTGATGCCAAGGGCTTAAATAGAAAGCAAAGTTTTGAGAATGATGAGGGAAACAAATGTACAAATATGTTGACATACAATAGATGTATGTAAGGATTGTGATAAGAAATGTATGAGCCCCTAATAAAGTGATTTTAACAATGGTCAAGTTTATTCCTTATTTAGCTTATCTTAATCTTTATACTCTTTCATTGAGTACCTTAATCTTTATAATCTTCCATCGAGTACTCTTAAAAAATATGGGATTAGCCAGAGCCAGGCTTTTTGTCAGCCATTTTGACCTTCCATCCGCCGTTTTCTCTAAGCAGCTCTGAGAAATTCAAATGGCGAATTTGCCACCCCCCAACTCAAAATACACATCGATTCCATTCATCTTCTACATTTCAGAAAGGGATAGCCAAAGACAATAAATAAAGTTATTATCCACAGCACTCTCCATTACAGAGGGCTTCTCCTCTATATAACTAAATGAGTGACTGAAAATTTTGTTTTTTAAAAATGGGGTCTAGAGTCCGGTGGCGTAGTGGTTGTGTGAGAGACTGCTGCCCACTGGGTTGGCAGTTCAAATCCAGCAGCAGCTCTCCAGGAGCAAGGCTGGACCTCCCACTCCCACCAGAGGCCAATGATCCCCCTTAAAAATGGGGTCTATTCTGTGTGATCCAGTTTTCTTTATCAATTGGTTGTTCAGATCTAGAAATGTGGTTTGGTCATATCAAACATTAAATTAAAAATGACTAATCTTTTCATTAAAATCAACTTTTAAATGGTTATAGTGGTACATGCTATAGGGTGATCTTCTATTTATAATACTTTAATTATTATAAGGTATTTAAAACTAACTATGGTGGCTAGGAGAAAGAATGTATGTATAAATAGCAAACTATCAAGATTCTCCAACCACGACCTGAGAAATCATGTCAAATGAATAGAGATGCTAAATCTAGAACCCAGAGCCTTCAAGTAAAAGATAAAGACATGGATCAACACCAATTAGAGGAACAAATTAATGAAAAAAGGAGGGAAATACATGGAACTGTGAATTGGCAGCTGTCTTGGCACAGAAAGTCCTTTTTGAATTATTGCAAGTAGCAAGTCCCTCAGTTGGAGAGAAAACTTAACTCTGTTACCCAGGGCTGCACAGACACCCACACAGGTGATCAATGATCATACCAGTGTGATCTCCTGATCTTCCCTGAAAAGTCTACCCGTGACCATAGGTGCAGATTCACTTACCGAGTGCCTGGTCAACTCCTCTCATTCTTATTGCCTGACTTTTCCTGCCTTCACCCCCCATTTCCCTTCATTTTAGTTCTTTTATCTTTCTTCTTTTTAATTTTCGTCACCCCTTTTTTTTGATGCCATGAAGCAGGTGTCCAGCCGTTGCTACTGCTTTCCTCAGTAGTACCTACCTTTGTCCCTCTGCACTCCTATTATCGTCATGTTTTGCATTAAGTCCCAACACCACCACGGGGTTCCTCTTTTCTTTCTGCTTAGTTTATCCCTCTCTCCCTCGCTTTGAGTTTGAGTTTGATATCTGCAGTAACCCACTTTCCAATTTGCTTCTTTTTGTTCCATTGTGTTCCATTGATTCAGTTTTTCCACCATGTCCTCCTATCATCTTGCTTGTTTCTGACATTTTATGTTAATCTTTTGCATTTATTGTTACTGTTTTCCTATCACTTTATTTTCCATTTCGTTCCTTTTGTGTTGTTTTCCGAAAGTGCTTCATTGTTCTTTCTTTTCCTCGTTATTGTCTGTGTTTCACACTTTTTTTGGTGAAAACTCTTCTTAATCTCTTAATCAATATTTAATTTTTTAGATAATTCCATGGACATTTCTTCCTCTGGAAAGTTTTCTGTTTTGTCTTCATTTTTTAATTTGCTTAGCCTTTTGCTGGGAATACCTTTTCCTGCTTCCTCATGTGGTTTGTTATTATGTATTCTTTCTAAGGCATCCAGGGGTTCTACACTTATGAGTATTTATTTTTTTGTATGTATGTTTGCTGCATCATGGTATTTTGCATTGTTTTGATATATCTGAATAGGTAAGATGTGCAGGTGACTCTGGCCACCAGTCTGGCCACATTACAGTTGTGAACTTCTAGTGGCTGGAAGGAGTAGGAGGCACTATTGTTCTGTGACCCTTCTATGGGTGGCTGGGCAGAGATAGGAGCACCCTCCGGTTGGCTGGCTCCTGATCCACTGGGTAGAGCAGCAGGTGCTATGGTCTCTAGGTCCCATTGTGTGACAACTTGGCTTTGGTGGCCAGACAAAGAAGTCAGTGCTTCTTATCCTTGAGTCAGTCTTAGTAATTGATTGAACGGGTGGGTTCTACCAGATTATGGACCCGGGTTCAGAAGATGGAGCAGCTGTTGGTGCCTCTGAGCATGTGTGTGTGCGGTGGAACGGGCAGGGGAGCACTACAGATCTGTGGGCCTCTGGCAGAAAGGGAGCAGGGTGGGTGAGAAGAATGCCCTTAGCCTTCCCAGGGTCTGAGTATTCCTGCCACCCCCTGCATCTGGGGGCATAGCTTCCCCTGATTGGCTGAACCAGGTGACAGATGGATGCTGCTTGCTTTGTCTCAGTATGCCTGTCCTGTGCAGGCGTGGCTGGCAGGGTGCTGACAATCCATGGTTCCACTCAGCACTCAGTCTATTCTTCAATCTTGCCTTTGATGCCAGGGTTCCCATCTATATATGATTGACTTATTTTCTTGGGTTTTGTTGAAAAGGAGACATTATGAAGTGCCTGCCTATGCTGCTATCTTGCTTTAGAAAGCATTTCTTTTTCTTGTTGTTGAGAATATACACAGTAAAACATACAGCAATTCAACAATTTCTACCTGTGAAATCCAGTGATAATATTTTGAACTATACCTATCTCTCCCACTAACATAATAAAATCATTATTTGAAGATTTCTCTAAAGTTTTTTTTGTGTTAATATTGAGAATTTGATCCCATTTGCTAGGTCTTTTTTTTTTTTTGGTTTTTGGGACATCACTGCCCTCTGGTGGTGGGAGTAGGAGGCCCAGCCTTGCTGCTGGATTTGAACCTCCAACCCAGTGGGCCGCAGTCCCGCGCACAACCACTATGCCACCGGGGTTCAGCCCCTCCATTTGGTAGATCTTAAAGAAGATAATGTTCAAGGCAGATATCCTTTAGTAGCTAAGTGAATCTATTGTCCAGTTTTATGAAGATTTCAGGGAATATTATTGATTTAAGATTTAGCGATTACCTCAAGGTAATGGGGGCTGTACTAAAGCATGTAGTAGCAGTACTTGACCTCTTCTAACTTCACAAGTAGAGAGGAGGAGAATCATCTCCTCCCCCAAGCCTGATTCCTATGAACTGAGGTCAAACACACCTCCACCTTCCAACCTTCTTGCCTTCCCTCCCATGGCACTCTTTTTTTCCCAATGGCTGAACAGACTCACAGATCATCCTTATGATACTGGAGTTTTTTAGGGAAGCAAACAGGTTACAAATAAGGATCAGAAATGTTAAGATACAGCCCTTTGCTTGGGACAACCTCTTCTCTGATGTGTCTTTCAGCTACGTTTCTTTCTGACTGTGACCCCTGATCGTGCCTCTGTCCTGTTCCAGAGATCTTTTAGTTTTTCCTGTAAATACACTAAGAGCATGCAACTATGTTATAGGTTTCAACTCTGCTCTATCTTGGTGGACTAGCAAACCTAGCACCCTCAATTCAGTGTCTGGAAGCATACCACTTCACAAAGCTTCATGGTGTGATTAACCACTGCTCTGTCTTGAACTCTGTTCAGCTGCTGTCACTCTTCTTCCACTTCTCTGGTGTTACATCTCTGTGTCCTGGACTGAGGAGATTCAGTGCTCAGAGATTTTGTGGTTCCAAAGATGTCCTTCATTCCTGGCTCTCTGGATTATCATGAGATCCTCTCTTCCTGTTTCTGAGAAGGCTCATTTTATACTCAGCAAGATGGCAAAATTAACCAGTCTCATGTTTGCGTTTCAAGTTTATAAAATCACAATTCATCCTGTTAGCAATAACTTACCATGAAATAATATTATCTTACCAGTGTCATCCCCCACCTTCTCTTAGCCAGACCACCAAGGAAAGGGAAATACATCAGTATGCTTGGTCCCACCCAGTTGATTTGTGGGCACAATGACTGTGGCTAGGAGAGCCATGTTAAGTATATCATTGTACCATAGGGCTTTATCCATTCTCCATGTCTATAGGTAGTCTGGAGTCTATAAAATTTCAAAAATCTGTTTTGCATTTTCCTTATTTTGACCAGCATTCTTCTATAAAAAGTTCACTTATGCTGCCTCCAGCGCTCCTCTCGGCCCCCAGCACAGCGGCCATGGCCACAGTCCATCAGCAGGACCGTGGGTGCAGCCAAGCTCTCCAGTTCTGATTAAAAAAAACAAGAACATTTCCAGGATCTTGTCTGTGCCATCTCGGCTTGGAGGAGGCAGGCTCCGCCCCACACCCCCTTAACCCTCAGGCCTGAGCTGTCTAGGGGTGCAGACTCAGCTGAGCAAGGAAAACCGTCCATTTCATCTGTCCAAAACACCTTGGGTTTTGAGTATGACTATTAATCTTGATGCTTTTTAACTATTGTATTAACTTGCTGAGATTTAGAGATACTGTTTTTAAAAAGGAAAAAAAGCCACGCTTTTTAAATTTCCGTATTTTTTTGTGTATTGTATCCACACAGAATCTAAGAGGTTTTATATGGCAAGCACACTTAAGGTTTTGGTAAACACATTAGCAAATATACATCCAGACGATTCTTCCCTTGAAGAAACAATCTTTACACCTGCTACAATCTTTTGAAAGGAGGGATGTTTTTCCTTTATTGGTGCTGAAAGATTGGATGGATACAAGGAGAAAATAAAACTGTGAGGCTTGAAAAAAAAGTTTACTTATGGTACCTGGGCAGTATCCAGTTCTTCTGGTTTCATGGTGAAATATTCATGGAGTCAATTAGTCACATAATATCTTCTTTTCCCTATTCTTGACTCCTCATCATCCTGTGTTGCTCCAGGTGAATGAGCTTGTTCTCTCTTGGAAGGCTCTTGTAAAATTTTTGAGACGTTTATTCTTTGAAGACCAGGAATTATTCTGGACTTTAGCCAAATTGGGAGACAGAACTGGACTGTCAAGCCAATTAACATGGATATTCCATGAAACTATGACACTATACTTCTAAAACATGGAACCATATTCCATCAAATACATAAGCAGATACAGGAGTTAATCTTTTTTCTGCTGTTACTTATCACCAAATCTTTTCCAATTCAATATTTATATGTGTTTTAGTCCAGACAGACTAGAGAAGCAAATCCACAGACACTCAGATGTGTGGAAGTGAGGAATTTATATCAAAGAGTAATTGTATATGAAGAAAGGATCCAAGCCAACTTCCATATCAAGTTCATAAGTCTGGTAATAGCCCATATGTCCAATACCAGTCTAAAAATTCCTCTTAAGACTCACACAAGACAGGAAATGATGCTGAATGCAGGAAGATCACAGACCAGCTGCTGGAGAGTCTTGTGGATCCATTGGTGGTGGAAGCATCTCAGTGCTAGCATGGGTCTTCATAAGCTCCTCTACCTGCTGGGCTCTGGTTGCCATTAGCATAACTCCTTGTGACTTATCAACAGGAAAGTAAAGTAGGGAGAGAGTGTATCCCGCCTCCAGGGAGAAGACAGGAGTTCCCAGAAACCCCAAGAGGTCATGCCCACACAGAGAAACCATTGCCTATAACATGACTGACAGATTTAACCCCCTCATTCAAGTAGACAGGTGATTATATAACTGCCACAATAGGCTTGTAACTTATTTGCAACAGTTACAATAATCATCTGTATATCCTATCCTTAATCACTGTAAATTGAAACTCTGAGCTTCAGAAGCTATAATACCTTCCTTTTCCCTCCCTTCTACCCCTGGTATTCACTTAAAAATTTTGGCTTCTATACAATGTCTTTTGGTTTTTATATAAGTGAGGGACTGCATTTGTTCTTTTCTGATTGACTTATTTTACTCAGCATAAGGTTACAGTTCTATCTATAGAGTATGTAGCATGTATCAAGACTTCATTTCAATTACTCACCAAGTGTATCACATTTTGAGGTATTGTCTCTTATTTTGCTTATTGGAATATATCTATTTTCTATCAAAAGTATATTTCCCAACCAAAATAAATATCACTTTTGTTTTAATAACTTCTCTTGGTCCAATAATGCCAAACTAATGCATCCATGTGCAACAAATTATTTTCATGGTCAGGTCTCTTTCACTCTCAATTCATATACTCCTGCTCTTGTCATCATAAACTATGGGTTTTGCTTTCAAATTTCACCTCCCAAGTTAAATATTTCCTGAAATCAAGAGTAAAATTATTTGTTTCAAATCTCTTCTATGCATTTTCATTTTCATTTGTAATAGCATCTAACTAATTTAACTATGATTTTTTATTTCAATTTAGCTTTTTAAAAATCATTTTATTGGGGGCTCATAGATTGTTTTTCAAAATACATAAATAAAAATACTGTGCCAAGCACCCTCACACGTCCACTTCTATTATTGTTCTCCAATCATCCACCTTTTCCCTTGAGCCCCTAGTATCGGTTTTTCCATTCCTTCCCCTCTCCCCCTGCTCTCTCCTCCCCTCCAACCCTCAATACTTTATACATTGTTATTGTTCTGTCATATCTTACACTGCCCGACCTCTCCCCCAACCCACTTCTTTGATGCCCGTCCTTCAAATAGGAGCTTATGTGTATATCCTTGCAGTTGGTTCTATCTCTCCACCCCACCTTCTCTCTACCCTTCCAACATCTCCAATCTAACCATTGGCCCGAAGGGGCCCATCCATCCTGGTTTCCCTATATCTCCAGCTCCCCTCTATGCCAGTGTGACTTCTCCAGTCCATCTGGATTTGTCAGGTAGAGTTGGGACCATGATGGTTGGGGGAGGGGCGGGAGGGGGGAAGGAAGGCTTCAGGAACTAAAGGAAACTTGTATGCATCATCTCTGCCCGGCTGCACCTTGACTGGTCTGTCTCCTCCTATAAAGAGGTGACCAATTACCGACCAGTGGGCCTTAGGTCCCCACCCTGCTCTCCCCCTCCTTTGTAATGATGTGATTCTTGTTCTTTGATGCTCGATATCTGCTGCCTTCGGCCCCTCTTGATCACGCATGCTGGTGTGCTTCTTCCATGTGGGCTTTGCTGTTTTGCGCTGAATGGTGACTCAATTATCTTCAAGTCTTTGAGACTCCAGGCATTCAATCATTTGGTAGCTGGGCACTTTTATTTCTTCTACTCTGTTTGCCTCTGTATCCATTTGTCTTCAGTGATATTGGGAGTCAATTGGTCCATTGACTTTGATTTTTGTTCTTTGATACCTGGTTGTTTCAGTACCTCATGATCACACAGTCAAGTATGATTTGTTTCTATATTCCTCTATAATACTATATAGGGTTGCTGCGAGTCAATTGAACTTGATGGTGGTGAGTTATGGTTCGTTTTGATACTAGATAGGAGATTGCTGGAAATTGTCAACTATGTCTCTCATAATTCTACTCTCAGTGCTAAGCTGATCACTTAAAACATAGTAGACAATAAATCCTTATTAAAACACTTGCTTTTCATATTTTATCCATTAAAATAGTCTGATTATTAGAACTTCAAATTTTTATTTACTATGTTCTTGAGGGCTTGCTTTACCTGCTGATTTCTTAGGGTGTAAATAAAAGGATTTAACAGGGGGCTCACTGATGTTACAAGTAGAGATATTTCTTTGTCATAATTACCTCCTTTCTTTGGTGATGGGCTCATATATAAAAAGAGGCAGCTGCCATAAGAGAGGGAGATGACAATCATGTGAGAGGAACAAGTAGAAAAGGCCTTTTTCCTTTGCTGGGCAGAAGGGATTCTTAGAATGGTCCTGATAATGTATGTGTAAGAAAGTATCACCAGCACCAAAGTAACCACCAGAGTCAAGACAGCTAAGAGGATGACAATCAGTTGTATGATACTTGTATCTGAACACGCAATCTTCACGAGAGGTCTGTAGTCACAGCAGTAATGATCCAGTACATTGGAAGCACAGAAATCAATTTGGGTTATCAGAATGAATGGTGGTAAGATGGACAGAAGTCCTCCCATCCAGGAGCAGAACACCAGTTGTATGCAGACCCGGCTGCTCATGATGGTTAAGTAATGAAGGGGTTTACAGATGGCCACATAGCGGTCATAAGACATAGAGGCCAGGAGGTAAAACTCTGTTGCCCCAAGAAGGATGGCAAAAAAGTACTGAGTCAAGCAGGCAGAAAAGCTTATGACCTTATTTCCTGTCATCAAACTGGTCAGCAATCTGGGAATGAAAATGGATGTGAAGAATACTTCTAAGAAGGAGAAATTTCGGAGGAAGAAATACATTGGGGTCTTGAGGTTGGGATCCATGAGAGTGAGGATGATGATGACCAGATTTCCTAGGACACTCATCAAGTAGGCCAATAAGAGAAAGATGAATATCAGCGCTTGGAGTTGAGGTTCATATGTGAGACCCAGCAGAATAAACTCAGTAAATGTTTGATTTTTCATTGTTGACCTTGAGTAGATATCTATCAAAAAGTGAGGCTATTGGTGCTGCCCAGTTAATTCCCAGTCATTGGGAACATTGAACTGCCTCACAGGGTTGTCTAGGATATAATGCGTGTGGCAGTAGATCGTCAGGTTTTGGTTGAACTGGCCTGTGATATTTGGTAGTAGTCTTGCATTTTTTTGCAGACTCACAGTGGTTTGATTTCATAGTCCATGTTTGTAGAATGCCTAATTTTGTCTGTAGAACATATGATTTTTGGAAACTGAAAGCAAAATGCTCATACCTTTCATAATCTTTATGAGTACATTGGATAATTATTTTGCAGATTCTGAAAAGTGAATCGAACGTGAGATGTCACAGGAGAATCTCCAAATTGTAAACAAATCACATTTCCTATCCATTACCTCATCACATCCTGCCATGCTCCTTTATGAAAACATCCACTTTTATGAGACTTAACTAGATAAGAAGTAGGTTATTCAATTTTCTGTGCATCCAAATTCAAACTAGAATTAAATCTAAGTTCGGGAGGGAGGGGGAGGAGAGAGAGAGAGAGAGAGAGAGAGAGAGAGAGAGAGAGAGAGAGAGAGAGAGAATCTATGTAAGTGAAGCAAAAAAGGAAATAGGTAACAGTGATACACTTAAAAGAGAAACTTTGCTAGTCTGAGAAAACCCTATATTTTGTGATCCTTAATAAATTATGTTGATGTTTTAGAAAGCAGAGTACAGACCTTTTGCAATTTTTTTGGTTGGCTTGCATGGTCCAGACTTTTTCAGTTCCTTATTGAGTAGAAACATTGGAGTTAAATTCTTGAAGAAAAAAGTTAGGGAGGTGAGAGTGGACCACAACTGTTAGCAGCGTTGTGAATAAGCTTTGAGGACATATCTCAAGGAAGATCCAGAGAAACCATGCTGAAAATGAAATGAGAGAATCAGTCACTGTCTATGAGTCTGAGAAGTGGAGAGTAAATAGGTAAGACCTCTGTAGATGGTTAGGGAAAAGTATCATTTGGACATTACTAAAATATACCAGTACATTGTTGACAAGATATTAGAATTATTGACAAGTCCCACCATTTGAAAATATCTCATAAACCACTTTAAAAAAACTCCTACTTTTTCTGAAATACACGATCCTAGTCTTTTTAAAAAAATAGATACTTGATTGGTCAGATACACAACTTGTAAATTCATTAAAATTCAATTCACTTCCCAAATTGTGAGATTATTTGATTGTAATGTTTTTATATCCCTCTAGATAGTGTGCTTAAGGTGGGGCTCTACAGCCCTCCATGGCACTCAAGCAGGCTGTTATGTCATCAGATTTATGGTAGTGGGTTTGGTCTAGCTTTTGTTTATGAAACTAGATTAAGGCTTCTAGAAATTGGTTACAATGCTTCTCATATTTCTATTCTCAGTAGAATCTGTCATTGCTGGGATTATCTATCCACCACCTACATAAACAAAAACATACCTTACTCTGTTAACTACTATTTTCTGTTCATTTCTTTCTCCTTGTTTATGACAAATATCATTCTTGGAGAAAGAGAATAACATGTGACTGAAAACACACTAAGGACATTCTTCTTATTGTAAAGCAGGGACCAAGTCTGTTACACGTATAATCTTATGTAATCATCGGAGCAATCTTTTGAGCCTTGTCTTGCATTTGTCTACACTCAGATGGGCAAAATTTTGATAAGCCAAGTGGCTTTAGTTTATAAGTTTTAAAAACTTAAGTATGCATCCTTAAGCTATGTAGTTTAACGTTGCCTCTTTTCCAACTTTTTCAAATGCAATTGCATTGCTTGTATACTTCCCTGTATGGCTTCTTCTACTCAATTATATATTTGATATGCATTTATATTGTGGTTTGTGACAGTGGGCCATTATACTATTTCTTTATGAATTTACCACATTGCATTACACTTCAGCCATTCAATTGACAAGAATTTCCCTCTCCCTCTCATTTTTGATAAATTATGAAATGCACAGCTCTATTGCATAGCTCCAAATTTTCCAGTAGTAGACTTGACAGGGTACTGGATACGTTTAATTTAAACTTTACTAGCTGATGACAAACTGGTTGTAGAGTGGTTGAATTCCTTATGGCATCACCACCTCTGAAGTGTTCATTTCCTTCTGTTCCTTATCCTCCTCGCCTGGTAGTCTTACATTGTCACGGTTGCCTACTTGACTGATAGAAAATGGAACACATGCAGTTTTAATTAGCGTTTTTTCTTGATCACTACTGTAACTGAAAAATGATCTAAATCTGTTTGGGCTAATTATATTCCCCTTGTCTATTGTTCTCCCATTGTACCAGCTAACTTTTATCTATCAAAGCTCTTTATGTATTCTAACTATAGTCAATTTTTGGTTGTATGAGTTACAAATATCTTTTACTCCTTCTACCGCGTTTGATCTTTTTTGAATGAACAGTGTTCTTAATATGAATACTATTATTCAAATTAACACAGTAGTTAAATCTATTAATTACGTGTGTCTTTTAAAGAAATTTTTTCCTACCCCAATGTCATCATTATTTTGATAAAATCTGATACTTTGTCTTCCAAACTTGTGTCTATAATTCCTCTGGAATTAATTTCTCTGGAATTGATATGCAATTTGACATCTGTTTTTTTCACATTCACACCAAAGTGTTCCAGCATTATTTGTTGATAAGACTGTCTTTTGCCCATTGTAGTGATATCTTTATCATAAATTAAGGATCTATACCCATAGGTCAGTTTCTGGAATCAATTTCCTTCATTTTGGTCTTTTTATGTATTACTGTGTGAGTTCTATGCTATTTTAATTAACAGGGTTTTAGAATAATGATTAAACACCAATAGAGTAAATTCTTTCACTTGATTTTCTTCTGCAAGAGTGTACTGGTCATTTGTAATTCATCAGAATTTTGTTTAGTGGCCCTCAAAAACCAGTCTACTGGAATTTTTATTGGGATTGCACTGGATCTATAGTATACTTGTAAGGATTTATATCATTAAGACATAGAATCTTTTAACATACACCATGCAGTGTATTTCTCCAGACATTCAGATCTTAAAATGTTTTCAAATAAAATTATATATTTTCCTCCACATAAGCCTTACATATATTTTGATTAGTTTGCTTATAACTACTTTGTTTTTAAATGATATCTCTTTTTCTGTTTCAAGTCCTACTGGCATGTTATTGGCATAAATATTTGCAAGTATTTTGCATGTAGATGTTGCATACAACTTTGCTTTAAATTTCAACTAATGTCATAAATTCTAATGTTCTATTGTTAGATTTTTAAATGCTAACCTCTATTAATTTTATCCTGAATGCACTCAGGAGATGGACTAGATCAGAGGCAGATTTATTAACTCACACTACATAATGTGTACATCGCACCCCTTTGCTTGAAGTCTTACCGCGGAGGTGATCTGATGAGAGTAAAGTCAAGCTTCGTATGTGAGTACCTAGATACACCATGTCCAGGAAAAATGAGGAAACTTGATTTGTCTTTCCTTAAAAGGGGAAAAAAGGCAATTATCTCTCTCTCTCTTCAAGAAAAGTTCCTACTTCAGCCACTTGGTATGTAATGAAATCTCCCCAAGGCTAGGCAGTCCCTGTCTCAGCTTTAACAACCCAGAGATGCCTTCAGATTCCTAGACCTCCATTCCTCCGTGGACTGCAAATCCCTAGGGAGATAGCCACTCTAGTCTTCTTGAAGCCTTGGAGATTTATTTTGGCATAAATACCCAGGCTGTATTGGTTCTCTAGGGGAGATAAATTTTATTATCTGTTTTGATCTCAGAAATTAGTGGGAAAAGTCTATAGATCTAATTTTGATGTCATGTGAGTAGCTTTATGGGTCTAGAGCTTTGACAGTGGCACAGGAATCTAGAGAAACATTATTTCCTTATGTTTATCACAACTGAATTTCAACATATGCATATTGTTTGCCAATAATGACAATTTTGATTCTTCCTTTGTCAAAACCACCTAATTATTTTTTTCCCCTCTTGACTGTAAGAACACTAAAAGTAAACAGATTGCTATCTTTGAGCTCAACTCTTGGAGACATGACTAGTGTGGGGATAGATTTGGGCTGCACAGGGTTTCCAATGATCATATAGTATTATCTTTTTAGGAGGCAGCATCATAGCAGGTATGCAACTTTACTCTAGTTCTCAAATGCTTCTTCCCACCCACTATCATGATCCTGATTCTACCTTACAAGTCCAGCTAGACCAGGGGATGTCCACTGACACAGGAATTCAGGAGACATTCAGGATAGATGATCCCTTCAGGACCAGAGGTGGGTGTAGTGATACTGGCAGGGTGCAGGGAGGGTGGAGTTGAAGGGGGGAACAATTGCAGGAATCGTCATATGATCTCTCTGGATTATGGACAGCGGGGAAGTGGGTGAAGGGACACATCAGACAGAGAAGGAGATGAAAAAGTAATAACAATGTATAAATTATTAAGGGTTCATGGGGAGGGGTAGAGGGGAGGAAGATGAAATATGGGGAGCTGGTACTGGGGGCCTAAGTGGAGGGAGAGTTTCGGGGGTCATTGTGGCAACAGGTATACAAATGTGGTATACATACAATTGATATATGTATTGATCTCGATGAGAGTTGTATGAGCCCCCAATGAAATGATTTATTAAAAATAGAAAAAAATTCAAAATTCTGTTTTGCATTTTCCTCATTTTGATCAGCATCCTTTTATAAAGTCTTTGATCACAAAATTTACTGATGGTAGTTGGGCAGCAGCCAGTTCTTCTGGTCCCATGGTAAAATATACATGGGGTCAATTAGCCACATATTCATTTCCTTTTCCTGTTCCTGACTCCTCATCATCCGGTGTTGCTCCAGGTAAATGGAAACTAATTGTTTTCTCTTGGAGGGCTCTTGTAAATGTTTTTAAGACTTTTAGATCTTTGAAGATTAGGAACTATGCTGGTTTTTAGACAAATTGGGAGATAAAACTTAATCATATAAGCCAATTAATATGCATAGTTCATGAAACTATGACCCTATACTTTTAAACCATGGAACCATATCCCATCCAATACATAAGCAGATACAGGAGTTAATAATTTTTGCTATTTTTGCTTATCACTCAATCTTTTCCAAATCACTTTTTTATATGTGTTTGAGTTCAGGTAGACTTTAGAAACAAATCCAAAGACACGCATATGTTTGGAAGAGAGAACTTTATATCAAAGAGTAGTTGTATGCTAAGAAAATATCCAAACCCAGCCTAGATCAAGTCCATAAGTCTGATAATAGCCATATGTCCAATATCCGTCTATAAATTCCTCTTAAGACTCACACTAGATTTAAAATGATGTTGAATGGAGGACCATCACCGACCAAGTGGGTGGAGAGTCTTGTGGCTCCATTGGTGGTGAAGCATCCCAGTGCTAGCATGGGTCTTCACAGAGTTGCTTCAGTTCCAGAGCTCTGGTTGCCATCAGCATAGCTCCTTATGACTTGTTGACAGGAAAGCAGAGTATATCCCACCTCCAGGGAAGAAGGCAGGAGTTCCCAGAATCCCCAGGAGAAGGTCATGCCCACACAGAGGAACCATTGGCTATGACTTAATTGACAGATTTCACCTCTTCACTCAAGTTGACAGGAGATTCTGCCAGCACAATAGGCTTGTAACTTATTTGCAGAAGTTACAATAACCTTCTGTACAATACTATCCTTAATCACTGTAAACTGAAACTCTGAGCTTCAGACGCAGTAATACCCCCTTTCTCCTCCCTTCCACCCCTGGTAGTCACTTGCAAACATTGGTTTCCATACAATATCTTTTGGTTTTTATCTAAGTGAAGCAAGTCCATACGTATTTGTTCTTTTCTGATTGACTTATTTTACTCAGCATACGGCTACAGCTCAATCTATAGTGTATGTAGCATGTATCAAAATTTCATTTCAATTACTCGCCAAGTGTATCACATTTTGAGATATTTTCTCTTATTTCATTTATTGGAATATGTTTATTTTTTTTGAAAGTATATTTTCCCAACCAAAACAAATATCACTTTTGTTTTAATAACTTTTCTTGGTCCAATAATGCCAAACTAATGCACCCATGTGCAACAAATTATTTTCATGGTCAGTTCTCTGTCTTTCACTCAAAATTCATATAATCCCGCTCTTATCATTTTAAACTATGTTTTTCTATTAAATATCACCTCTCAAGTTAAATATTCCCTGAAATCAAGAGTAAAATTATTTGTTTCGAATCTCTTCCATGCATTCTCATTTTTCATTTGCAATAGCATCCAATTAATTTAACTATGATTTGTTTTTATTTTCCTCTATAGTACTAGGTAGGGTGACTGTGAGTCAGAATGAACTTGATGGTGGTGAGTTTTGTTTCATTTTGATACTAGATAGGAGATTGCTAGAAATTGTCAGCCATGTCTCTCATATTTCTACTTTCAGTGCTAAGCCAATCACTCGAAACATAGTAGACAATAAATCCTTATTAAAACACTTGCTATTCAATATTTTATCCATTAAAATATCAGATTATTAGAACTTCAAATTTTTATTTACTATGTTCTTGAGGGCTTGCTTTACCTGCTGATTCCTTAGGGTGTAAATAAAAGGGTTTAACAGGGGGCTCACTGATGTTACAAGTAGAGATATTTCTTTGTCATAATTACCTCCTTTCTTTGGTGATGGACTCATATATAAAAAGATGCAGCTGCTATAAGAGAGGGAGATGACAATCATGTGAGAGGAACAAGTAGAAAAGGCCTTTTTCCTTTGCTGGGCAGAAGGGATTCTTAGAATGGTCCTGATAATGTATGTGTAAGAAAGTATCACCAGCACCAAAGTAACCACCAGAGTCAAGACAGCTAAGAGGATGACAATCAGTTGTAGGACACTTGTATCTGAACATGCAATCTTCACAAGAGGTCTGTAGTCACAGCAATATTGATCCAGTACATTGGAGGCACAGAAATCAATTTGGGTTATCAGAATGAATGGTGGTAAGATAGTCAGAAGTCCTCCCATCCAGGAGCAGAACACCAGTTGTATGCAGACCCTGCTGCTCATGATGGTTAAGTAATGAAGGGGTTTACAGATGGCCACATAGCGGTCATAAGACATAGAGGCCAGGAGGTAAAACTCTGTTGCCCCAAGAAGGATGGCAAAGAAGTACTGAGTCAAGCAGGCAGTAAAGCTTATGACCTTATTTCCTGTCATCAAACTGGTCAGCAATCTGGGAATGAAAATGGATGTGAAGAATACTTCTAAGAAGGAGAAATTTCGGAGGAAGAAATACATTGGGGTCTTGAGGTTGGGATCCATGAGAGTGAGGATGATGATGACCAGGTTTCCTAGGACACTCATCAAGTAGGCCAATAAGAGAAAGATGAATATCAGTACTTGGAGTTGAGGTTCATATGTGAGACCCAGCAGAATAAACTCAGTAAATGTTTTATTTTTCATTGTTGACCTTGAGTAGATATCCGTGAAAAAGTGAGGCTGTTGGTGGTGCCTAGTTAATTCCCAGTCATTGGGAACATTGAACTGCCCCACAAGGTTGTCTAGGATATAATGCATGTGGGAGCAGATCGTTAGGCTGTGGCTGTACTGACCTGCGATCTTTGGAAATAGCCTTACATTTTCATCCAGATTCACAGTGGCTTGATTTCATAGTCCATGTTTGTAGAGTACCTAATTTTATCTGTTGAACATATGAATTTTGGAAACTGGAAGCAAAGTGTTCAGACCTTTTGTAATCTTGATGAATGCATTGAATAATTATTTTGTAGATTCTGAAGAGTGAATCAAAGGTGAGATGTTACAGGCGCGTCTCCAAATTGCCAAAAAAAATCATATTTTCTGTCCATTACCTCATCACCTCCTGACATGCTCCTTCATGAAAACATCCACTTTTATGTCTTAACTAGATAAGAAGTAGATGATTCAATTTTATCTGCATCCAAATAATTCAAACTAGAATTAAATTTAAGTTCCTGAGTGAAAGAGATAGAGATAGAGAGAGAGAGAGACTAAGTAGAGCAAAAAAAGAAAGTGGTAGCACTGGTAGTCTTAAAAGAGAAGACGCAGACTGAGAATACTCTATATTTTATGATCTTTAATGAATTATGTTGGTGCTTTAAAAAACAGAGCACAGACTTTTTGCAGTCTTTTTTTGGTTGGTTGGAATGGCCCATACTTGATCAGTTCCTTATAGAGCAGAAACATTGGAATTAAATTCCTGAAGAAAAGGAGTTAGTAAGATGAGAGTAGACCACAATTCTTAGCAGCGTTGTGAATAAGTTATGAGGGCATATCTCAAGGAAGATCCAGAGAGTCCATGCTGAAAGTGAAATGAAAGAATCAGTCACTGCCTATGAGTCTGAGCAGTGGAGAGCAATAGGTAAGACCTCTGTAGATGGTTAGGAAAAAGTATCTGAAATATACCAGTGCATTGGTGACTCATAATTTTTGAGTTATTGACAACTTCTACTGCTTGAAAATATCTCATAAACCAATTTTTAAAAAACTCCCACTTTTCAGAAATACACATGGTAGTAGGCTTTTTTAAAATCGATAGATGGTTGGGCAGATATATTACTTCCAAATTCATCAGAAATCAATTCACCTCCCACCTTGTGAGATAATTAATTATAATTTATTTTTATATCCCTCTTAATAGTGTGCTCTACAGCCCTCCATGACACTCAATGGCTATGCCATCAGATTTATGGCAGTGGGTATGATAGAGGTTTCTAGAAATTGGTGACAATGCTTCGCATACTTCTATTCTCAATACAAAGTCTGTCATTGCTGGGATTATCTATTCGCCACCTACTACCAAACATAAACATACATTATTCTGTTAACCACTATTTTCTGTTCACTTCTTTCTCTTTGTTTATGACAAAGGTCATTCTTGAAAAAGGAGAAAAACTTTGTGCCTGAAAGCACAATAAGGGCATTCTTCTTATTTTAAAGCAGGGACCAAGTTTGTTACACATATAATCTTAATGCAATCATTGGTGCAATCTTTTGAGCCTTGTCTTGTATTTGTCTGCATTTAGATGTGCAAAAATTTCAACATGCTACATGGTTTTAGTTTATAAATTTAAAAAACTTAAATATGGATCCTTAAGCAATGTAGTTTAACATTGCCTTTTTTTGAACTTGGTAAAAATGGAATTGCACTGCTCGTATACTTTCCTGTATGGCTTCTTCTATTCAATTATATATTGGATATGCATTTATATTGTTGTTTGTGGCAGTGGGCCATCCATTTTCATTATAGCATTTCATTTATGAATTTGCCACAATGTATTTCACTTCAGTCATTCAATTGACAAGAATTTCCCTCTCCCTCCTATTTTTGATAAATTTAAAAATGCATAACTCTACTGCATAGCTCTAAGTTTTCACTTTGAAATATATCCAGTAGTAGACTTGACAGGGTATTGGGTATGTCATCAGGTTTGCTAGTTGATGACAAACTGATTTTAAAGTGGTTGAATTCCTTGTGGCATCACCACCTCTGAAGTGTTCATTTTCCTTCTGTTCCATATCCTCCTCACCTGGTAGTCTTACATTGTCAAGATTGCCTACGTGACTGATATAAAATGGAACATATGCAGTTCTAATTAGCTTTTTTTCTTGATCACAACTGTAACTGAAAATGATCTAAACTTTTTTGGGCCATTTATGTTCTCGTATCTATTTTTCTCCCTTTGTACTAGCTACCTTTTTATATCAAAGCTCTTTATGTATTCTAAATATAGTTAATTTTTGGTTGCATGAGTTACATATATTTTCTACTCCATCCACTCTGCTTGGTCTTTTTTGAATGAACAAGGTTCTTAATACGTATATTACTATTCAAATTAATATAGTAGTTAGACCTATTAATTACTGTGTCTTCTTTTAACAAACTTTTCCTAATCCAATTTCATTAAAATTTTTTCTTAAAACTTCATGTTGATGGCTTCATCAGCTTGCTTCCCCACAAGCTGTTGAACCCGTCCACTTGCTCCCAATAAAACCTGCTTTAATCTCAAAAAAAAAAAACAACTTCATGTCTTATTTTCCAAATTTATGTCTGCAATTCCTCTGGAATTATTTTTCCTGAATTGATATACAATTTCATATATATATTTTCACATTCACACCGAAGTGTTCCAGCATTATTTGTTGATAAGACTGTCTTTTGCCCATTGTAGTGATACTTTTACCATAAATCAAGGACCAGTATGCATAGGTCAATTTCTGGCTTCAATTATTTTCCTATTTTTTTTTTATGTATTCCTTTGAGAGTCCTATGCTATTTTAATTAACAGGTTTTTGGAATAATGATTAGAGTATATTCTCCCAACTTATTGTTTTTCCTTTAAAATGTACTGATCATTTGGTCACTTGTCATTCATCAGAATTTTGCTTAGTGGCCCAAACCAAAACTAGCTTACTGGAACTTTTATTGGAATTGCACCGAATTTATAGTGTGCTTGTAAGAATTTAGAGTATTAAGACATAGAATCTTTTAGCCTATATCATGCAGTATACTTCTCCGGACATTTGGATCTTAAAATATCCTCAAATAAAATTATATATTTTCCTCCAGATAAGCCTTACATATATTTTGATTAGTTTATTTATAACTACTTTGTTTTTAAATGGTATCCATTTTTTTTGTTTCAAGTCCTACTCACGTGTTATTGGCATAAATATTTGCAAGGATTTTATATGTCGATGTTGCACACACGTTTGCTTTACTGTTCAACAAATGTTTTAAATTCTAATACTCTACTGTTAGATTTTTAAACACTTATCTCTATTAATTTTATCCTGAATGCACCAATGAAATGTACTAGACCAGAGACAGATTTCTTATTAACTCACACTACATAATATGTACATCGTACCCCTTTGCTTGAAGTCTTACCCAGGAGTGATCTGATGAGAGTAAAGCCAAGTTTCGTATGTGAGTACCTAGACACACCATGTCCAGGAAAAATGAGGAAACCTGATTTGTCTCTCCTTAAAAGGGGAAGAAAGGCAGTTATCTCCCTCTCTTCAAGAAAAGTTCCTGCTTCAGCCACTTGGTATGTAATGAAATCTCCCCAGGGCTAGGCAGTCCCTGTCTCAGCTTTAACAACCCAGAGATGCCTTCAGGTTTCTAGACCTCCATTCCTCCGTGGACTGCAAATCCCTAGGGAGATAGCCACTCTAGTCTTCTTGAGGCCTTGGAGATTTCTTTTGGCATAAATACCCAGGCTGCATTGGTTCTCTAGGGGAGATAAGTTTTATTATCTGTTTGGATCACATAAATTAGCAGGAAAAGGGCTATAGATCTAATTTTGATGTCATGTGAGTAGCTTTATGGGTCTAGACCTTTTACAGGGCCACAGGAATCTAGAGAAACATGATTTCTTTGTGTTTATCACAATCAAATTTCAACATATGCCTATTATTTGCCAATAATGACAATTTTAGCTCTTCCTTTGCCAAAACTACCCAATTAGCTTTTTTCCCACTTGACTGCAAGAACGCTAAAAGTAAACAGACTGCTATCTTTGAGCTCAACTCTTGGAGAGACGACTAGTGTGGGGGTAGATTTGGGCTGCAAGGGGTTTTCAATGACCATTTATTATTATTTTTTTAGGAGGCGACACCATAGCAGATTTATTGAACAATAAGGTTAAGATAACCTGGGGACGGACCTAAATGGTGAAAGCAGTGAGCTCTGCTCAGAGCTGGAGAGCCTTTTGGATATGTGTGACGGAGGCCTTGAGCTCAGGACTGGTTTTATTTGTTTGTTTTTAAATTTTCCTCTTTACAAAAGAATTTTCAGAGCAAGCAAATGAAAATCCTTGCTGTGGAGCAATTATGACTTGTGTTAAGGATGAAATTAGTCCATCACCTTTTTAAAAATGAACTTTTTTGTTTTAGAAACATAACTGTTTCATTGACAAACTAGGCCTACGCCTGTGTTTAACAAGCAAGTCAGATCATAGCACCATGGTGAGGCTCTAGCCTCATTTTCCACGCCATCACTTTACAGTGTGTTAAACCAGCAAGAGTTCAAATCTCTCTCACCCACCTAATGGGATCTTTTATTACACCTGCTGCTGTCAAGTCCCATTTGGAACAGCTGAACATCTTTTAGCAAAAACGTCAAGGCTGAGCTCAGATACTCCGTTTAAATGTGACGGAACAGCAGAAACGCACATGACTAGCTGCCCCTCTGGAGCCATCCCTTCCCCCACTCTCCCCACCAGGACCCTGGACCCCCTTCTTGAAAAGCTATATACAATGACTTGAAAGAGTCCCATTTCCATTCTTCAACTTCTCAATCCCAGTTTTGCTCTAAATCAGAACAAATCAAACAAACAACAAACAAAAAATCGAACACTACCAACTAAGGAATCCTTACCCAAAACCAGATAGGGAAATTAAAGACCTGCCTAGTCCTGAATCAGAATTGTTCACCACGTTGTATGCAACCAGCAATCATTCTAGAATTGACCAGGTCTTAGTTAAAATGGCACAACTAAGAAATAATTCCTAATTACAGAAGCCAAAAAGTTTCAGATGTGTCATGGCAGGCACAGAGGGGGAGGAACCTACTATAAATTGAAGACTCTTCTCCTTTTGCTTCAAAGAAATACATTTTCGGTAAAAATATGCACACTTTTTTTTACAGATAAATACATTTACAGGGTTCTCTCCCCCTTTTGCAAAATGGTAAAGTTATTGTGTATACTTGAATATAGGCCAGAACTTTCAGCACATTTTAAATGTAGTTTTTGTGGTGAAATGGGGTGGCTTGGCTGATAGTCGGGTCAGCTTACACTCAAGTATATATGCTATTTGGGACCATATTAGGCTCTTGAACTCAAAGCCAAGTCAAAGTAGAACAGGTGGGAAAGTAATTTACTATGATGACACACACCTGGGAAGGCTAATTTGAGAGGAAAATGTTTCCCTCCATGGGCTTGTACAGTACTGGGGCTTCTAGTTATAAATCTTACTACCTGGAGCTTAAAGACACAGGTCTCTGGCTTTGTTAATGACTCTTGTTCAAGACGATAGCAAGCCACTTTTCTAGACAAGAAATTAAGCCTTTTCACCCAACACACTGCCCTCATGACCTCCCAAAGTTTGCTGGTGGAGACTGAACTTTGCTGCTTTCACGGTGACTCTCGAAGCAAGCAGGCTGGGCATTTCCCACGTATTCATTTCTGTGCGCTTGAGTCTTTTGCCACTTGTTCTGGCTATGTTGTGACGACTCTTGGAGGTTATAGCCCAGGAGATGTGATGTCCAACTTGACTGGAGTCAATTATTGCACAAGACTGTCTAATTAGATATGTCAAACCAGCTCCGGCTCCAGCAACACCTGCAAAAGCCAGCAGCACATTTCTGATGCCAACTTCCAGGTGCTCTACATGGAAGAACTCCACAAACCCATCCCAACCTTTTTGTTTGACTAACCAGTCCCATTTTATCTGATCCAGAACATCTGTGATATTTTCTGCTAAGGGTTGGATGTAGCTTTCGTGATGTATGCTCTTCAAGTGTTTGGCCACAAAGGCACCAAAAGATATGAGAGTCACAATTCTCCCCCAGTTTGTTATTCCGGCACTGAAAACATGGACCATCACTCGGGACAATATTTTGACAACAGCTCCATTAAAAAAATCATTTTATTGGAGTCTCATACAACTCTGTTCAAGATCAGTACAAGCATCAATTGTATGCAGACAACATTTGAACATTTGTTGTCATCATAATTCTTGAAACATTTTCCTTCTACTTAGGCCCCTGGTATCAATGCCCCATATTTTCACTTCTTCCCCCTCCCTCTTCCCCATGAACCCTTAATAATTTACAAATTATAATTATTTTGTCATATCTTACATTGTCCGATGTGTCCCTTCACTCACTTCCTATTGTCCATACCCTAGGGAGGAGATTATATACAGAGTCCTGCAATTGGTTCCCCCTTTCTTCTCTACCTTCCCTCCACCCTCCTGGTATCACCACTCTCACCACTGATCCTGAAGAGATCATCTGTCCTGAATTTCCCATATTTCCATCTCCAGTGTACATCCCTGGTCTAGCCAGATTCGTAAGGTAGAATTGGGATCATGATAGTGGGTGGGAGGAAGCAGGCCTCTCACATCCATCAGGCCTCTTGTCACTGATTTCGAATCACTTGTTGTTCCCTTATTTCTGGGTTGGTCAATGCCACCTCCCTTCTCCCACCTTCCCATCTCCCATGTCCCCCGCTCCCCCCAGAACCATCAGTTCCATAGTTTTCTCCTCCAGGCTGTTCATCCAGCCTATCTTATCTAGATAGACCTGAAGAGATAACAATATGTATAAAAAACCAAGATATCCTAAGATGAAGCGATCAAATAAAATAAAATAACAACATAAAAACCCCAATATCAAAAATGCATATATAAATAAGTTTAAAAATAATAACAAAATGAAACCTCTAAATAGTTCAAGGTCTGTTTGTTGACCTCCAAATGTCTCCCCATAGAGTCCTATGGGGTGCCACACCCTGGCCTCAAAGTATAACTTCCACTCCCTCAGGAACTCCATGCTCTGTTGCACATCCTTAGTGTTTAGTCATGATCTGGCGGGGTCAGACAGGGTACACTTCCGACTCTGCTTCTCCATTATTGTCCTGATAGGGCTTTGTGTCAGCGAGGGATGCCATGTTTCATATGGTCCTCTCTGTGCATTGGCTGTTCTGAGTGAGGATATTGTTCTCAAGGCTCAGTGGGCCAGGATGCACTCCATTCTCTCTTCCTCCCCCTTCATCTATTCTTGCGTGCTCTGGCCAGGCATGTCCCACTCCCTGAACTGCAGCTTCAGTGCTGTCCTTCAAAGCAAACTCCCCTGGTGGGAGAGACAACTGTCCACGTAGTTAGGATAGGGGCTGGGTCCTCAGATCCCTCCACTGGCTTCCTGCTTCATGCCATCATACTGTGTCCACATCCTGGAAAACTGGATTTAATTTTGGTCCCCCTTTCCCTCTGTAGATATAAGCAATATGCTCGTTTGGGTGGGTTAGTACCCCATTCCCTCTCTACACATTGTCATCTCCTCCTCGGCCCTGACCACACCATAAGTTGGCTACCTTATGTAGCCCTGGATTTGGTCTGGCCCCTGACATACTACCTGCACCTCTCCCTAGAAATGCAGTAGCTTTTTCCTGATGTCCCTTTTACATTTTTTAAGCTTACCTCAGAAGAATCATGTTGTACATGTTCTTTTGCACTTAGTTTACTTCACTTAGCATAATTTCCTCCAGTTCCTCCCATGCAGCAATGTGCTTCATGCGTTCACCACTACTTTTCAGCGATGCATAGTATTCCATTGTATGTATGTACCACAGCTCTTTAAGCCATTCATTGGTTGATGGAAATTTGGGTTGTTTCCAAGTCCTTGCAATTGTGAACTGTCCTGTGATGAACATTGGAGCACAAATGTCTAGTTTTGGTTTGTTTCTTGCTTCTTCTGGGTTTATGCCCAGTAGGGGAATTGCTGGGTCATATGGAAGCTCAATTTCCATCTGCTTTAGATATCACCAAATTGATTTCCATAGTGACTATACATATCTACAGGTATGTACATACCTACAGGTCCACCAGCAGTAGATAAGAGTTCCTGTCTCCCCACAGGCAATCCAACACTTGTTGCTTTCTGATTTTTTAATTGGGCTATCCTTGAGGGTGTTAGGTGGTATCTCGTTCTTTTTATTTGCATTTCTCTTATGGCTAATGATTGAGAACATTTTTTCATGTGTTTATTGACCATTTGGATTTCTGCCTCTGTGAAACTTTTGCCCAGGTCCTTTGCCCACCTCCTCAGTGGACAGTAGTTTTATTCTTTTTGGTAGCTATCAGGCTATTGTAGATTTTAGTAATAAAGTTTTTATCTGATTTGTCCTTATTGAAGATGTTTTCCCAGTCTGTGGGCTCTCTTACTACTCTCTCGGTGAATTCTTTTGATGTACACAGGCGTTTTATCATCAGTATATCCTACTTGCCTATTTGTGCCTTCTCTGTGTTTGTCCCTATTTCTGATAGTTTATGTAAGGCCTGTTCCGAAGTTCTCAGGTTGATTTTAATTCCCTCATTGAGGGTCCTAATAGTTTGAGATTTTACTTCGAGGTCTGTGATCCCCCCTTGAGTTTATTCTTGAGCATGGAGTGATATGATTGTTTTGCTTTATTTTTCTACAGGTAGATATTCATTTTTTTCCATCACCACTTGTTGAAGAGGGCATCTGCTTCCCATTTGATATTTTTTGGGCCCTTATGAAAGGTCAGTTGTCTGCATGCTGCTGATTTTATTTCTGGGTTTTCAGTTCCTTTCCATGGGTTTGAATATCTATCACTATGTCAATACCTTGCTGTTTTGACCACTATGGCTGTATAAAATGTGCTAAAGTCAGGTAAAGCAAGCCCTCCCACTGTGTTCTTCTTTTTGAGGAGTTCTCTGCTAATTCTGGGCTTCTTCTCTTTCCATATGGAGTTGGTAATCATTTTTTTCCATTTCTTTGAAGAAGGATGAGGGTAATTGTATCAGAATTGCATTAAGCTTATATAGTGCCTTGCATAGAACTGACATCTTTACCATATTGAGTCTTCTGATACAGGAGCATGGGATATTCTTCCATTTGTTGAGGTTACACTTCATTTCCTGTAGCAGTGCTTTGTATTTTTCCTCATATAAATCTTTTGCTTTTTTAGTCAGGTATATCCCTAGATATTTCCATCTGTGCTTGACTATTGTGAAGTATACCACTTTTTAAAATCTCCTCTTACGTGGTCTTATCTGATGTGTATAGCAGTCTAATAGACTTCTGTTTGTTGATCTTATATCTTGCCACTCTGTCATACTCCTCTATTGATTACAATATGCCCCTTATGGTATTTTCCACATATAAAATCATATCATCAAAAAAATCATATCACCTGCAAATAAGGATGGTTTGACTGCTTCATTCTTTAGGCGAATACCTTTGATGTCTTTCCCTTATGCTGTCATCTGGAACCTCCAGTGCAATATTAAATAAGAGTGGGGACAAGGGACATCCTCGTCAGGTTGTCTTTTTTAGTGGGATTGTGTCTGTCATTTCTCCATTGATTACCATGTTGCCTGTTGGTTTTTTGGATATAGCTTGTATTGTCTTGAGGAATTTTCCTTCCATTCCTATCTTCTTAAGAGTCTTCAACAGGAACTGGTGTTGGATGTTGTCAAATGTTTTATGCGTATCTATCGATATTATCATGTGGTTTTATAGTTTTTCATGTCAATGGGGTGAATGACACTAGTGGTCTTTCACATGTTGAGCCATCCCTGCATCCCAGGTATGATCCCCACTTGATCATGGTGAATTATTTGTTTTATATACTTTTGTATTCTATTGGTCAGTATCTTATTAAGAACTTTTGCTTCAATGTTCATTAGGGATATTGGTTTATACTTCTCCATTCTTATGGATCCTTGCCTGGTTTCAATATCAGAGTTATACTACCTTCATAGAAGTTTGGGAGTTTGCTCTCTTTATCTATGTTGTGAAAAACTTTGTGTAGGATTGGTGTCAGTTCTTCCCTGAATGCTTGGTAGAATTCTCCTGTAAAGTCATCTGATTCAAGTGATTTTTATTGTAGGCAGTCTCTTGATAGCCTTGTATATATCTTCCATTATAATAGGTCTATTGAGATTCTTGATGTCCATTGGGGATGGTCTAGGGAAGGACTGTTTTTCCAAGAATTTTTCCATGTCACCTGAGTTGTTGAATTCATTGGAGTACAGTACTTTGTAGTACTGTGTAATTATTCTTTTATTTTCAAAAGTGTCTGTTGTAATGTCACCTTTTTCAACCCTCATTCTTGCTATTGAAAATTTTCCCCTCCTTTCTTTGATTAAGTATGCCAGCGGTTTGTTGATTTTTGTTAATCCTTTCAATGAACAAACTTTTAGCAGCATTATTTTCCATTGTTTTCTTATTTTCCCTCTACTGAATCTCAGCTCTGATTTTTTATTATTTCTTTTCTTTTGCTATAAGCAGGATTGTTCTTCTGACTCGGCTCTAGTCATTGTAAATTTTCTGCCAGCATATCAGTCATGAGACCTTCTTCCTTTTTAGGTATGCATTTATTGCTATGAAACTTCCTCCAGATAGGAGGTTATGTGTAGAACCTTGTAATTGGCTTCCTCTTTCTACCCCACCTTCTCTCCACCCATCCAGTAACTCCACTCTCACTACTGGCCCCGAGGGGCACGTCTGTCCTGGGTTCCCCATATCTCCAGCTCCCATCTCTACCAGTGTACTTTCTCCAATCCAGCTCTGTTTCTCTAGTTTACCCAGACTAACACAGTATTTCTCATATGTCTCTCTTCCTTTTCATATATGTCCCTATTGCAATCAGGCTACTTCTGATAATTGCTTTAGCTATATCCCAAAGGTTTTGATATGAAGTATTCTCATTCTCATTAATTTCTAGAAATGTTTTGATCTTCCTTCTAATCTGGGTTAGTACCCATTCTTGCTGCAGAAGCTCATTATTCATCATTCAACTTTTTTTCCCTTATTTTACTAGTCATTCTTTTATTAATCTCCAACTTTATGACATGGTTATCAGAGAAGGACAATTGTATAATTTCTATGTGTTTGAATTTACTGAGGCTTGACTTATGCACCAACATGTGGTCAGTTTTCAAAAATATGTCATGTGGAATTGAGAAGAATGTGTATTTTTTGCATTTGGATGGAAAGCTCTAAATATGTCTATCAGATCTAGCTTCCTAATTGTGGTGCTTAGTTCTATAGTCTCTTTGCTGAGCTTCCTTCCCAAAGATCTGTCTTTCTCTGAGATGGCATATTAAAGTCCCCTACTATAATTGCTGAGTCTATAACGTCATTTTTTATGTTCTGAAAAGTCTGTTTGACAAATTTCATGAGTCTCTCATTTGGCACATATATGTTTATTATGCTCACGGGTTTCCTGGTAAAGTCACCCCTTGAGCATTATAAAGTGGCCCTCCTTATCTCTTTTTATGGCTTGAAGCTTGAGGCCAGTTTTATCTGAGATTAGGATTGCGATCCCTGATTTTTGTGTGTCACCATTAGCCTGATATATCCTCCTCAAGCCTCTTATTCTTAGTTTATGCTTGTCTGTGAGCTTAAGATGTGTTTCCTGCAAGCAAAAGATCTATGTGTTATGTTTTCCAAGCCAGGCAGCCAGCCTTTTTATTTTAATGATGGAGTTAAGGTCATTGACATTTAGAATTATCATCCCATTTTGTGGGTTCATTACTGACATCTTGTGATTTTTGATTTGTGTGTTTTCTTGTCACCCTTCTTATTGCTTCTTTATTGCCATCCTTTCCTTCAATGGCTGTACTTTCCTGGCGATTGGGATTGATCCAGTGGCTCCTGGGTGAGGTTGGATTGCATGATGTTCTCCTGTTTGTGCTTGGTCAGTGTTGGTATTTTGGCCATAGTGAGACAGAAAAGAACTTCCTCAGGATTGGGTGTCTCACAACACGTTCTTTAAATTTTCTTTATCCTGGAAGACCCATATCTATCCATCTATCCTAATAGATAATTTTGCAGAGTAAAGAATTCTAGGGAAGGCATTGTTTTCTTTCAGCTTCTGGAAGATATTGGTCCACTCTTCTCCTTTTCTCTTGACAGGTCTGCACATATTCTTACCTGAGAGCCCTTGTATGTGAACATCCTCCTTTCTCTTGCTCCTCTAAGAATCATCTCTTTTTCCTTGAAGCTATATAATAGTTTATTATATGCCTTGGTGACCTCTTCCTGGGGTTTAGTCTACTCAGTGTCCTTTCTGCTTCCTGTATGAAAGACTGGTTCTCATTCATCAGGTTGGGGAAATTTTCTTCTAGAAATTCCCTTGTTAAATTAGCTGTTAACTTCTTCCCTGTGTGTTGTTCTGGTAGGCCAATAATTCAGATGTTGTTCCTTTTCATGGCATTGCTCATTGATCTCAGGTTTTCTTCTGCCTCTTTTATTATCTTATTTGATTGTCTTTCTTGTTTGCTGAGTTTAGCCTGATTGTCTTCAAGATCACTGATATGAATCTCAGCCTCTTCTAATCTATTCATGAGATCAGCGATCTTGTGTGAAGCTTTTGTTACTTCCTCTGTTAACTTCTGTATTTCCCTCTGGTGCTTGGACTTCATTTCCTCTATTGTGGACTTTATCCCTTCTATTATGGCCGCCATCCCCTCTATCGTTGCACCCTTCATCTGTGTTGCTTCCCTCATCTCCTGTATTTCTCCAATCAATCTTCTGAAAATTTCTTTTTATGACAGATCCACATCAAATACTTCTATGAGTGTCATTAGTTCTGTTGATGTGTTTTGCTTTTCTTGCTTACTTACTAGGAGTGATGTGACATTCTGTTGTTTATGTGATGACTTCAAAGAGGTGGATGCCATGTTCTTGGGTGACCAAAAGGCATTGTGTACTTTCACAATGTTATAGTTGATGGTGTTTTCATGGGCTGCCTATGGTCTAATATGGAGATTGATCCAGTTGCTGTGTAGGCAGGTTCTGTGTTGACTCAAAAATCAGCAGTGGTAAGATGTGGCGAGCTTTGTTGGGGGCAACTAGAGGGGGTCTCAATTTGACTGATGTACAGTTCTGGTATAGTATCAGGGATATACAAAATACAAGTCCACTAGATGGGTGGCGATGCTGTTCAGACCTAAGGAGTCATTACTCTCCTGGGCTGGGTGAGCTCCTAGGACAGGGTCAGTGACTCCCCGTATTTCTGGACCTAGGTTTAGTTTGAGTAAGGGATACCCTCTGTGCCTGGGATGCACTCTCTACTTATCTATTCACCATGTGGGCCTGCAAAGATCAAGTCTGTGCCTCTGGGTGAGGCAACCTGAGTCTGGCCTATAAACACTGTCTCATGAGTCTGTTACCCGGCCTCTCCGGGCAGGGTGGGCAGTAGATAGTGTCCTGTACCCTGCAGGACCACACTGAAGGTCCTGTCACCACTCAGCCTCCCACTCTATGGGAAAATGACAGGCTCCCAGCTCCCGTGTGGTGACAGCAGACGAAAAGTCTTAGGTCCCTGAACCATGAACCTGTGCATTTTGTGTTCACCCAGACTCCCGTGTACTCACACTTCCAGTTAAACAGCACTGCAGGCACTGAATTCCCACACAGAGGTCATTGGGGATGAGTAAGGCCCCAGATCCAAACAGTTGCCCGCTTTGAGGCCACACAGTCTTCCATGCAACCAGACTCCCACATTAAGCAGCACAGCAGGCTTCCAGCTCTCCCTCAGTGGTTGTAGATGATGACCTAAGGCCTCAGAACCAGGCAGCTGCCCCCTTTGTGTCCACACAAACTCCCATTTACACAGGCTCCTACACTGAGCACAGCAGCCAGCTCCCAGTCCCTCACAGGGGCTGCAGGGGTAGAGCTAAGGCAGCTGTCCCCTTGTTTCCACACAGACTCCCACACACCCAGACTCTTGCGCTGAACAGCACAACAGGCTCCTAGCTCCCGGTGGAGGCTGTAGAAGTTGAACTCAGGTCCTGAACCAAATGCTGTCCCCTTTGTGTCCACACAGACTCCAGGAACACAAACTCCTGGACAAACAGAAACCCAGGGACACAGGCACCCGGAGACACATACTCCTAGGCACACAGACTCCAGAGCACACAGACTCCCATGCTGAATAGCACAACAGGCTCCTACCTCCTGGCAGAGGCCACAGAAGTTGAGCTAAATCCCTGAACCAGGCACTGTGTCCTTGTTCCCACATAGACTCCTATGCATACAGACTCCAGGGCACACAGGCTACCAGGCACACAAGACTCCCCCACCGAATAGCACAACAGGCTCTCAGTTCCCACCGTAAGGCTGCAGAATTTGAATTTGAGGCCCTGGACTAATCAGCTGTCCCCCTATTCCCACACAGACTCCTGAGCAAATAGACTTCCAGACAAACAGACTTCTGCGCTGAATAGCACAACAGGCTCCCAGGTTCTGGCAGAGGCCGCAAAAGTTGAGCTAAGGCCCTGAACCAACCACTGTCCCCTTGTACTAACACAGACTCCCAGGCACACAGACTCCTGGACACACAGACTTCAGAACACACAGATTCCCACACTGAGAAGCACAACAGGCTCCCAGCTCCTGCATGGTTGCAGTGGGCAATAAACAAAGGTCCAGGCACCAGGCACCAGGCTTCCCTTTGTCTACCCCAGATGCCCTGCTTGGAAAGGGCAGCATGTGGGGCAGCCAAGACCTGGAGCAGTGGCCTAGGATGGCAAGCTTGAAAAGCTCCTGCCTGGCCCTCCGTTCCAGGTATGTCTATGTAGTAGGTCACTTGGGCTTTCCCAGGCTCAGATCCAGGGGAAATGGGTGGGAAGTGCTGGGCCGTTCCCTGTGGATCAGGTCCCTGTAATGGCAGGACTGGGTCCTAACTGATGAAGTGTGACTGCCCAGGGGCTGGAAGTGATCCAGGCACTGGCCATGGGTGCACTGGCCACAGGTAATCAAAACTGGTGGGATTTAGGCCCTGGGTGTCTGGAGGACACTCGCAGAGCCCGCAGACATGATTACCTTCATCCCCTTGCATCAAGGGGATCCGTGGGAGACACGCAGCTCCCTCAGGTGGGGGCCGAAAGGATCGCCACTGTGGTGTTCTAGTCCAGTCTTGGGGAGCTCTACATGGCCAGCCTGTTTGTGGGGCAGAGCCAAGGTCAGGTTGTGGAGGGTGGATGGCTGTGGATTGGTGACAAGGCACATAAAGGTCAACCTGCTGGCAGGAAATCCCTGATATATGGACCCAGATCTCTGGGCTTCAGAGAAAGCAGATGTGGGGCAGAGGCCCCTCTTTGACAGGGAAAGCCCCTCATAGGGACTTTTCCACTCACCAGAACACTTTCACCTGACCTCCCAGACACCAAACCTACCAGGACTCTCCGTTTGTGCAGCTTACATCATGGACCTTCTCCTTCCTCAGTCTTTTAATTCCTGCATTCAGTCCATTGATATTTAGCGTTATTATCTCCATCTGTTGGCACATGTGACATCATCTTATACCTTTTGTGTTGGGTGTTTCCCTATCTCCTGTTCTTTTCAGTATGCTGTGCAGGTTTGATCATTTTTGACTTCTTAAAGCCATTCCTATTTTCGGGGCTGTTTTCTCTTTGTTGCCCTCTGGGTAAGGTTGTTCTACATGATAGTCTCTTATTTATGCTTGATGAGTGCTGTTCTTCTACCCATACTGGGTCAGCAAGGATTTTTTGTAGGGCCGGGTTTCTTCTAATGCATTTTTTGAGTTTTTTCAGACAAGGAAAAACTCTCACTTCTCCATCTATCTTGATAGATAGTTTGGCTGGGTAGAGTATTCTTGGGTTTGCGTTATTTTCCTTCAATTTTTGGAATATATCACTGCACTCTCTCCTCTTTTGAAAGTGTCCGCATATTCTTATTTGGGAACCTTTAGATGTGATTGCTTGTTTTTCCCTCACTGCTCTCATGATTTTCTCCTTTTCCTCAGAGTTGGATATTTTAAATATTATGTGTCTTGGTGACTTCTTCTTGGGATTCTGTCTAGCTGGTATTCTTTCAGCCTCTTGAATGGTTGCCTGGTTTTCTTTCATTAGGTTGGGGAGGCTTCCCTCCAAGAATTCTCCAACTATTGTTGCAGATGACGTCTTTGTTGTGTCTTCCTCTGCTAATCCAATAATTCGTCTTCATGGCATCAAAGTGTTCACAGTTTTTTTCAGTTTCTCTGATGAGCCTATTAGATTTTTGTTTGCGTTTGTTAGAGTCTGCTTAGCTATGCTCTAGGTCACTGGTGCGATTTTCTGCTTCCTCCAGTTGATTCAACAAGTCTGTGAGTCTGCTGTTGGTTTTTGTTATATCATCCCTAAACTCTTGTATTTCCCTTTGGTGTATGGACTTTATCTCATCTACCATTTCACCCTTTTCCTGAATTGTTTCCCTCATATCCTGTATGACTCCAAGCAGCATTCTTAAAATTTCTTTCTGTGGCATATCAATGTCTGCTTCTTCTCTGCATATCGTTAGGTTCAGGACATCTTCATCTATTGCCTTTTGTTTCTCCTGTTTTTACATTGAGGTTGTTGGGGCTGATTGCTGTTTGTGTTGCATTGTTTTTGAGGAGCCAGGTGCCATTTTCCAGGGAGTCAAAGAGTACTGGCTCTCTTTGGGAGACTCGTAGAACTGTGTCTTTGAACTACCCATGACTAATATCACTATTGAATTAATCTACCACTTTATCCTTCTGTGGCTTGACTGTTTCCCTAGTGAACCAGTATTCTGTCATTTAGAGGGCAATCTGGATGGTCTTCTCAGGTCCAAACACTGGTTGGATTTTTGTGGACCCACACGGATGGCACTACACTGTGTGATCTCCCCAGGAGCCACCATGCTGCAGCCCACGGCAGCCTGGGGTACCACAGGGGAATTGTGGGGAAGCCTGCTGCAAGGGGAGCATCACAGAAGGCTGTTGGGCTACACGACCTTGTGTAGAACACTGAAAATGGTGGGAGGAACCTCCCCGATCTGGTAGATTGCTGCAGTGGCTGGGGAGTGGTTCACACTGTAACGTGGAACTCAGAGACACCAAGGCAGGAGGAAGTTTCCTCAGTAAGGTGGAACCACAGAGGACATAGGAAAGCTCTCCCAGCCCCACAGGCTGGAATTCCCTGTGAGAAATTGGGCAGAATATCCCCTGGGGGATGGTGGGTTGACTTTTACAACCTTGGGCTACACTGCATAGGATGGGGCTCTCCCTGCTGGGTGTAGTAGGCGTAATTGCCCTAGGCTAAGGGCAGTGGTCTGGAGGGCCACAGTGGGGTGTGAACCAAACTGGAAAAGACTAAGAGGAAAAAACACCAAGGAACCAAGCCTGCTGAAGCTGGGTGGGTAGAGATAAGAGAGGGAACCCAAATTAACTCTATAGATGATTAGCTCCTATCCCTGCCTGTGGGGCTGCAAGGCAAGCTGTGGCTCTGTGGAGATGAAGCCCCTGGCCTGGCTCCAATCGACCCCACTGTGGCTCCGATGGATACAGTGGTGGAGCTAGAGTCAAACCCTAGCCAGCCTTCACTGTGGTAAGCCCGAAACCTCCAGACCCTCAAAACCGTGTGGATCTGTGTCTCCTTATCTTTATGATGCTTCCCCTGCACTCCAGATGTGTTGAATTACTCTCTCAGGAACTTTCCTGGGCTGATATTCTCCGAGTCCCTCTGGTGAGTATTATTCAGTTGCCATCTTCCTGGAAATCTGTAACCACAAGTTTTTAATTAGTTTGTTATTCTAGTGGGTACTTGCGATAGATAGGTTTGCTGTGCCAACATGGCCAGTGAACACAGTGAGATTAAATTGAAGGTTGGAGATACAAGATTCTGAAAGCCTTGGCTTTCTCTCACTTGCTCTTGGATCTTAGAACAAGCAAGCAGCTGACTGACTGGCTTGTTCTGTACTTCCATTTGCAATGGGGGACACCTAGTTGGTGGACTGTATCACTGTAAGTTGAGATTCCTTCAAATCCTGCTTTGCCATGCTACTGGAATATATATCTCTTGAACTGTGTGCTCTTGGACCCTGTCATCTGGCTGACTGTTGGTGACCTGCCTTGCTGTTTTCTGCCTGTGGCCAGACAGCCTGAATTGCTCTACAGAGGATTACCTGGAGGCCCTCAAGATTTGAAGGACTGACAGTGTATTAGCTGTCTCATGGAAATGAGTTGCATGGAATGATTCTACTACTTTATAGATTAATTGTTTATTTCTTATGTTAGATATCGATCTACCTAAATATATATAAAATTATTAGTGTCCTATTTTTGTTTTGCTAGAGAACCCTGTCTAATATAGTACTTTATGTTTTTTCTCAATACTTAAACATTTCTGTTATATTTATGTTTCAGTATCATTTGAAATGATGTACCTCTATAAAAAATATACTCTTTTCCTTTGATTGCTTTAAAGATTTTCAACTTAAAAATATGATATGTTTTATCATGAATTTCTTTGGGTTTGTCCTATTGGAATTTGCCTAGGTTCTTATATTTGTGAGTATATGTCTTTCAAAAATTTTAGAAAACAATGAGCTATTATTTCTTTGAACGCTCTTTTCAATTTTTATTTCCTTCTGTCTGTTGGCGCTTTTATTATTCTCTTATAGGTTCATGAAACTCTGCTCATTTCCCCCGTCTTTTGTGCTTATTTTCTCTTTGTTGTGGATACTGCGTAGATTCTGTTGATGTGATCTGAAGTCCACTGCCTTAACCTTCTGCCATGTCCACTTTGCTATCCATCTAGGACTGGTGGCACTCTCAAACTCTGCTGAAAAAACATTCTGAGATGCTGACCCAAATGAGGATCATGATATCAGAATGAGAAGGAGACTCATTAACTACCTTTTCTATGCAAGTAATGTACCCTTGCTTGTTGAAAGTGAAGAGGACTCGAAGCATTATTGATGAAGATGAAAGAATAAAGCCTTCAATAGGGATTACATCTCAACATAAAAAACCAAAGATCCTCACAACTTGAACTATAAGCAACTTCCCCCGAAGCAGAGAAATAATGGAAGTTTTCAAAGATTTAATTTTAGTTGAATCCACAATCAAAACCATTAAAATTTACATTTAAGTGTTTGCAAATCTATTGCAAACAGGCTCCTGAAAATGTTAAAAAGCAAAGATACCACTTTGAGTACCTGACACAATAGTTGCAATGATAGGCACAGACATAGTAACAAAGATTGTGAAGTTAATGAAATGCCAGGTACTGTTTGTTCTGTTGTACACAGGGTTGCAAGAATGCAGTGAGTTGCTTGATGAGGCTCTTCTAGTTTCTTTATAACCAAGTCACTTTTGTTATTAAGTCACCAATTGACTTTTTCCCTAAGGTTAAAGTTAAGAGGTGGTGGGAGAAGATACTGATAGGGTTATATGTTTTAGTCATAAGGGGATGTTGATAGAGTTAATTGTGATTAAGGAAACTTGGAATTAGCCACTGAAAGCCATATGAATAGTAGCAGAACATTGCCAGACACTGATTAGTAACAGACCATTTTCAGAGGCAGGGACAGAAAGTGAGCCCCGTAGGGTCAGAAGGAACTGAAGGAATTCCTGAAGAAGAGGTGCCTTCCTCAAGGAGAGAGGGCCATAATGGTATGGATGGAGAAAAGCCTTCATTTGCTGGTGGGACATGACTCAATTGAGAAGAAACAGCTGCAAACATTTACTAATAACGGAACATGAAATGAAAGAAACTTGAATCAATGACGTCTAGAAATCATCAGACATGAAATGAAAAGCAAGATGATTAGCATGATAGGCATGAGTGAGCTGTAATGAACTGATAGTGACCATTTTATAGTGTATTTATTGTCCTTTATCCATGTTTATTGCTCCAAAGTTTGTCCTTACTCTTAAGATAATGTAGAGACAGACTCTTATCTTATTGCATGGGTTTGAGAGCATACAGTCTGCAAGAGAAAACATATACAAAGGAGACAAACCAAAAGTTAGGCCAGGAGGATCCTTCCTGCAGTAAGACCCCATGTCCCACGCTCATGCCAGGATTTACAATTCTTGAGACGTACAAAGAAGCAGTACAATTATACACAGATGGGAGGGAAGGACAAAGTGGAAACATGAAGAAATTGATACACTTTCAGGTGGCTGTTTTCCGCAGTCTTTTCCAGAAAACAAGATACAAAGTGTCTATTTATCTCAGGCAGAAAAAGAGACTAATAGTTGCTTCAATTAGCACCCTGGGTTGAGTTGTCATCATCCCTTGGGTTATGAAATGTGTTGGTGCTGCCCTGTTTGCCTAAGGAACAAATAGCTTTTGCCCCACACCTACTTTTTCTTTGAAGGCCTTCATAGTTTTACACCTACATAGTTTTCACACTTACATCTTTCATACATCTTGGGTTAGTTTCTGTATTTGGTGTGAAATCTGGGTTTTGTTTATTTTATATGAGAAAGGTATCTTGTTTTGCCAGCACCATCTACTACAGAGACTTCTGTGTTAGTCTGAGCAGACTAGAGAGACAAAATTCATAGACACTCCTACAAGAAAGCGTGCTATGGACAAGAGTCAACAAATATTGAGAAAACATCCCAGCACCATCCAGATCAAGCCCATAAATCCCAAACCTTATGAAGTTTGCATCCAGATCAGAATAGGCCATCCATCAAGCTAGCAGCAATATGCACCAGTTTAGAGGTCCATAAATTCAGAGTTAACGTATATGTCTGATATCAATCTAGAAATTCCTCCTCAGATTCATGTAACACATGCAATGACGCTGAAGGCAGGAAGATCACAGGCCAGTGGGTGGAAAGTCTTGTGGGGGTGGGAGCATCTCAGTGCTGTCAGGGGTCTCCATGTGGCTCCTCTGGCTCCAGAACTCTGACTCCATCAGCCTCTCTCCATGTGTCTTCTCAACAGGGAGTCTCACAGTCAATTCTTCCTCCAGCGAGCTGTTTATCTCCTTAGCACCTCCAAATGAGGTCATTAAGCTGCAATCTGACTGACAGGATAAACTCCATCCTTTTACTGTTAAGTCTCAAATTGACAACAGATTACAGAACTACCACAGACCACCCCTTGTCAATTTGACACCGTCACACAACTCCTTGGCCACATATAATTTTCAAAAAAACAATAAAATCATATCTGTACCTAACAGGATAAAACTGGAATGCAAACAATGAAAATATGTGCTACTGATATTTAAATATGACCTACTATACATGAACAAACCAAAAATATCCTATACTTATGTGAGGACCTACACCATAGTCCTATGAACATATTCCTCTGAATATATTCTCCCACCTATGAAAGTTTGTAAGCCAGCCACTTCATGCCTTTACCCTCCCTCTTTTGGGTATCCAGTTTCTATACTGCCCACTCACATCAACCCAGTTCTCTGAGGGACAATCATATTCTTCGACGTGAAAAATCCTCAATCCTGGTGGAACCTTATGAAGCCCGCTTCCAAATCAGAACAGGCCATCCATCAAGCTAGCAGAAATATACACCAGTTTATAGGTTCCAAAATCATCTCTTCATCTGGTTGGGTCTGGTCAACTCAGTGTAGGCTGTCTCCCTTTGCCTCACCAGGGTGCTCACTGGTCACTTTACCTTTAGACTGTGAACCCATCCCAAGTTCTCAACAACTCTGTCGCCCTTGCGCTAAGTCATGAACTTCAGACCAGTCAACCCGCTCTCATCTTCTTTTCTATTTCCTGTAAACCAGGACCACGGGTGTCAGTGACCAGACTCAAACCATCTATTTACTGCTATATTTCTCCCACTTTCACTCAACCAGTGGATCCAGGTGCTCACCTAGCAGGCATTTCACCCTGCTTATAGGCTTGCTTTAACATTCAGTCCTAGAGGGAAGTTTTCTTCATGGTTCCAGATTTTTTCCACCTTCTGACAAAAATCACTAGTTTAAGATTCAAAGAACCAAAGAGTGTCTTTTTCTTCAATCTGTCAACAAGGGCCCCTTAGGCAAGATTTTTCAAATACAAACATCCTGAGTGGGCTGAGCCCGGGTGGCGTAGTGGTTGAGTGTGGGGCTGCAGCCCACGGGCTTGGAGGTTCAAATCCAGCAGCAGCTCTCCAGGAGCAAGGCTAGGCCTCCCACTCCCACCAGAAGGCAGTGATGCCCTCCCCTTAAAACCCCCCCCCCCCAAAAACATCCTGGTACCCCAAAGCACTGGGTGGGGCATATCTGTTCAGAGCCTTCTTTGCAGGTGTGTCTTAACCCATTTCAAGGAAAATGGACTTACACGCTCTTTATTTTCATATGTCCCTATCATCATTTCTATGAATCATTGTATCAACAATAATACACAGAAGAAATCAGTATAAACAAACTAGAATCAGATTCTAAATGCAATTCTTTAAAGAGTCAAGTTCAATTCTTATTGTTTATCTTAATCTTTGGGGGGGGGGCATCACTGCCTTTGGTGGTCGTGTTTATCTTAATCTTTAAACTATTTTTTGATACAAGAATATGGGATTAGGCCTCTGACAACATCAAGCCAGAGTCAGGCTATCAAGATTCTCCAACAAAGACCTGCGAAATCATGTCAAATGAATACAGATGATAATCCTAGAACCCAGAGCCTTAAAGTAAAAGATAGAGACATGGATCAATACCAATTGGAGGAACAAACTGAATGAAAACAAGAAAGAAATGTATAGAACTGTGAATTGGCAACTGTCTTGGCAGAGAATGTCCATTTTGAATTCTTGCAAGTAGTAAGTCCCTCAGTTGGAGATACAACTTGACTCTGTTACACAGGGTTGCACAGGCATCCACACAGATGAACCGAGACCGTGAAGGTGTGATCTGCTGATCTTCCCTGAAAAATCTCCCCATGACCAGAAGTGTAGATTCATTCAGACTCACTCACAGATGCCTGGTAAATGAATCAATATATAATCACCAAGTTAATTCAATAACAATGCCACAATATCATTAGGGATGACAGACAATTTAAATTTGCATATACATACTCAATGGAGTATGAAGGAACAAGCAAGTTATAGAAGATACAGGGATAGAAAATAATCTCAATGACAAAATAGTATTAAACTACCATATAATGCTGACGATGGGGAAGCTTTCTTTCAACAACTTTGTTCTGTGACCCTTCTATGGGTATCTGGGCATAGATGCAAACACCTCCAGTTGTCTGGTTCCTGGTCCACAGGCTGAAGCAGCAGGTGACATTGGTCTGTAGTTCTAATTGTGTGACAACTCTGCTTTGGTTGCCAAAGAAGCTGGTTCATCCCATCCTTGAGTCAGTATTAGTAACTGATTGAACTGCTGAGTTCAATCAGACTATGGACCCTTCTTCAGAGGGTGGAGTGGTTGTTAGTGCCACTCATCTATATTCATGTTTGTGTGTGGCGGGGTGGGCAGGGGGGTACTATAGGTCTGTGGGTCTCTGGCAGAAAGGGAGCATGGTGGATGAAGTGAATGCCCTTAACCTTCACAGGGTCTGAGTACTCCTGGCTGGCCCTGAATGTGGGTGCACAGTTTCCCCTGGTTGGCTGAACCAGGTGCTAGATGGAATGCTGCTTACTGTGTCTCAGTATGACTGTCCTGTGCAGGCTTGGCTGGCAGGGTGCTGGCAATCCATGATTCCACTTGGCACTCAGTCTATTCTTCAATCTTGCCTCTGATGCTCAAGGTTCCCATCTCTAGCTGATTAATATAGTTTCTTGGGTTTTGTAGAAAGGGTATTTTATGAAGTGCCTGACTGTGCTGCCATCTTTCTTTAGAAAATATTTATTTTGTTGAGAATATACAAGAGTAAAACATCTACCACTTCAGCAGTTTCTACCTGTGAAATTCAGTGATAATATATTGAATTTTGAAATCTTTCTTACCCAACTTTTTTGAGTTATCCCTCTGATTAATATAATAATTTCATTGTCTTTATGGTTCCTATATAATCTTTTCCATTAATGATGCAAATTTGATCCCATGTAGGTAGATCTTAAAGAGCATGATGTTCAGGGCAGAGATCCTTTAGTAGCTAAGTTAATCTATTATCCAGTTTTTTGAAGACTTCAGCAGATATTGTTGATTTAAGGTTTAGAGATTATCTTAAGGTAATGAGACCTGTTAGTGTGTGGAAATCACTTAGTAGCAGTACTTGACCTCTTCTAACTTTACAGGTAGAGAGGAGGAAAATCATCTCCTCCCCCAAGTCTGATTCCTATGACCTGGGGTCAGACACACTTCCACTTTCCAACCTTCTTACCTTCCCTCGTATGACACTCTTTTTTTGTAATGGTTGAACAGAATCAAAGATCATCCTTATGATTATGGAGTTTCTCAGGGAAGCAAACAGGTTACAAATAAGGTTCAGAAATGCTCTTTGGTAAGGACAACCTCTTCTCTGATGTGCCCATCAGCTAGGTTTCTTTCTGACTGTGACCCCTTGATCTTGCCTCTGTCCTGTTCTAGGGATCTTTCAGTTTTGCCTGTAAATATCCAAAAGGCATGAAACGATGTTATAGGTTTCAACTCTGCTGTAGTTTGATGGATTAGCAAACCTACCACCAAAATTCAGTGTCTGGAAGCATAACACTTCACAAGGCTTCACGGGGTGGGAAACCATCGCTCTGTCTTGAACTCTTTGTTCTGCTGTTGCCGTTCTTCCTCCACTCCTCTCATGTCACATCTCTGTCTCCTGGACTGAGGAGATTCAGTGCTCAGGGATTTTGTGGTTCCAAAGATGCACCTCAGTCCTGGCTCTCTTGATTATCATGAGATAACCTCCCATCCTGCTTCTGAGAAGGCTCATTTTATACTCAGCAAGATGGCAAAATTAAGCAGTCCCATGTTTGAGTTACAAGTCTATGTAATTTCAATTAGTCCCTTTATCAATAACTTACCATTAAATAATATCATCTTACCAGTACCTCCCCCCACCTTCTCTTAGCCAGATCACCTTCTTGGTCCCACCCAGTTGTTTTGTGGGCACAGTGACTGTGGCTAAGAAAGCCACATTAACGATATCATCGTACCACAGGGCTTTATCCATTCTCCATGGCTACAGAAAGTCTGGATTCTATAAACATTCAAAATTCTGTTTTGCATTTTCCTCATTTTGATCAGAATTCTTTTATAAAATCTTTCATCAAAAAGTTTACTGATGGTAACTGGGCACTATCCAGTTCTGGTCTCATGGTAAAAGATTCATGGAGTCAAAGAGTCACATAATCATTTCCTTTTCTTATTCCTGACTGCTCATCATTCTTTTTTGGCCCAGGTCAATGGAAATCACTTGTTTTCTCTTGGATAGCTCATGTAAATTTTTAAAACTTTTAACTCTTTTAAGACCAGGAACTAGGCTGGTCTTTAGCCAAATTGGTAGATAGAACCTACCTAACCATATACACAATTAACGTGAATATCCCATGAAACTATGACCCTATAATTTTAAACCATGGAATCATACCTCATAAACCTACGTAAGCAGACACAAGAGTTACTGTTTTTTTTTTTAGTTATCACTCAACTTTTTCCAATTCAATATTTTATACATGCTTGAGTCTGGGTAGACTAGAGATACAAATCCAAAGACACTCATATATGTGAGAGAGTGCTTTATATCAAAGAGTAATTTCATATTAAGAAAACAGCTAAGTTCAGCCAAGATCAAGTCTGATATTAGCTCATATGTCAAATTACAGTCTCTAAATTCCTTTTTCGAGGTACACAAGACATGAAATGATGCTGAATGTAGGAAGATCAGAGACTAGTCTTGTGGATCTAGTGGTGGTGGAAGCATCTCACTGCTAGCATGTGTCTCCATATAGCTCCTCTAGCTCCAGCTCTCTGACTGCCATCAGCCTAGCTCCTTGTGGATTGTCAAGAGGAAAGTAAAACCGGGAAAAAGCATGTCATGCTTCTAGGGAGAAAGACAGGAGTTCCCTGAATCCTCTGAAGAAGGTCATGTCCACACAGAGGAACCATTGGCTAGGACCTAATTGACAGACTTCACTCCTTCACTCAAGTTGACAGATTATGTAACTACCACAATCAACTTATTACATATATTTAGCAGTTACAATAACCATTTTTACAATCTTATCCTTAATCACTGTAAACTGAAACTCTGTGCTTCAGAAGCAATAATACCTTCTCTCCTCCTCCCTCCCCCCCTTACAAACTTTGGCTTCTATACAATGTCTTTTGGCTTTTAGATAAGTGAAGTATTTGTTCTTTTGTGATTGATTTATTTTACTAACCATAAGATTAAAGCTCAGTCCATACTGTAGCATGTATCAAGACTTCATTTCTATTACTAGCCAACTAGTATGCCACTGTATCATTTTTTGAGGTAGTATCATTTATTTCATTGATTGGAATATAACTGTTTTCTGCATTACCATCAAAGGTATATACTCCACTCAAAACAAATATCACTTTTTTCAAAACTTGTCTTGGTTCAATAATGCCCAACTAATGCATCGATGTGCAACAAATTATCTTCTTGGTCAGGTCTCTGCCTCATCTCTCAATATATATACTCTGATCATCATACTATGTTTTGCTTTCAAATTTCACCTCCCAAGTTAAATATTCCCTGAAATCAAGAGTAAAATTATTTGTTTCGAATCTCTTCCATGCATTCTCATTTTTCATTTGCAATAGCATCTAATTAATTTAACTATGATTTGTTTTTATATTCCTCTATAGTACTAGGTAGGGTGACTGTGAGTCAGAATGAACTTGATGGTGGTGAGTTTTGTTTCGTTTTGATACTAGATAGGAGATTGCTAGAAATTGTCAGCCATGTCTCTCATATTTCTACTTTCAGTGCTAAGCCAATCACTCGAAACATAGTAGACAATAAATCCTTATTAAAACACTTGCTATTCAATATTTTATCCATTAAAATATCAGATTATTAGAACTTCAAATTTTTATTCACTATGTTCTTGAGGGCTTGCTTTACCTGCTGATTTCTTAGGGTGTAAATAAAAGGATTTAACAGGGGGCTCACTGATGTTACAAGTAGAGATATTTCTTTGTCATAATTACCGCCTTTCTTTGGTGATGGGTTCATATATAAAAAGATGCAGCTGCCATAAGAGAGGGAGATGACAATCATATGAGAGGAACAAGTAGAAAAGGCCTTTTTTCTTTGTTGGGCAGAAGGGATTCTCAGAATGGTCCTGATAATGTATGTGTAAGAAAGTATCACCAGCACCAGAGTAACCACCAGAGTCAAGACAGCTAAGAAGATGACAATCAGTTGTAGGACACTTGTATCTGAACACGCAATCTTCACGAGAGGTCTATAGTCACAGTAATATTGATCCAGTACATTGGAGGCACAGAAATCAATTTGGGTTATCAGAATGAATGGTGGTAAGATAGACAGAAGTCCTCCCATCCAGGAGCAGAACACCAGTTGTATGCAGACCCGGCTGCTCATGATGGTTAAGTAATGAAGGGGTTTACAGATGGCCACATAGCGGTCATAAGACATAGAGGCCAGGAGGTAAAACTCTGTTGCCCCAAGAAGGATGGCAAAAAAGTACTGAGTCAAGCAGACAGAAAAGCTTATGACCTTATTTTCTGTCATCAAACTGGTCAGCAATCTGGGAATGAAAATGGATGTGAAGAATACTTCTAAGAAGGAGAAATTTCGGAGGAAGAAATACATTGGGGTCTTGAGGTTGGGATCCATGAGAGTGAGGATGATGATGACCAGATTTCCTAGGACACTCATCAAGTAGGCCAATAAGAGAAAGATGAATATCAGCACTTGGAGTTGAGGTTCATATGTGAGACCCAGCAGAATAAACTCAGTTAGTGTTTTATTTTTCATTGTTGACCTTGAGTAGATACCTATCAAAAAATGAGGCTATTGGTGCTGCCCAGTTAATTCCCAGTCATTGGGAACATTGAACTGCCCCACAGGGTTGTCTAGGATATAATGCGTGTGGGATCAGATAGTCAGGCTGTGGCTGTACTGACCTGTGATCTTTTATAATAGTCTTGCATTTTCTTTCAGATTCGCAGTGGCTTGATTTTACAGTCCATATTTGTAGAATGTCTAATTTTGTCTGTAGAACATATGATTTTTGGAAACTGAAAGCAAAGCGCTCATACCTTTCATAATCTTCATGAATACATTGGATAATTATTTTCTAGATTCTGAACAGTGAATCAAAGGTGAGGTGTCACAGGAAAGTCTCCAAATTGTAAAAAAAAAAAAATCACATTTTCTCTCCATTGCCTTATCACTTCCTGGTGAGCTCCTTCATGAAAACATCCACTTTTATAAGATTTGACTAGATAAGAAGTAGATTATTCAATTTTTTATGCATGCAAATAATTTAAACTAGAATTAAATCTAAGTTTCTGAGTGAAAGAGAGAGAGCATGAGAGTGAGAAAGAGATCACGTGTGCAAGACAGTCTATTTAAGTGGAGCAAAAAAAGAAAAAGGTTGCATTGATAGGCTTAAAAGAGAAGAGTCTTTTAGACTGAAAAACTGTATTTTATGACTTTTAATAAATTATGTTGGTGTTTTAAAAAGCAGAGAACAGACTTGTTGCATTTTTTTTGGAGCATTAGTGTGACTCAGACTGTATCAGCTTCTTATAAACCTTTGGAGCTTATTAGCAGAAACCTTGGAGCACAAATCTTGGAGTTAAATTCTTGAAGAAAAAAAGTGGGAAGGTGAGAGCAGAACACAATTCTTAGCAGCATTGTGAATAAGTTATGAGGGTATATCTCATGGAAGATCCAGAGAGTCCATGCTGAAAATGAAATGAGAGAATCAGTCACTGCCTATGAGTCTGAGAAGTGGAGAGCAATTGCTAAGACCTCTGTAGATGGTTTGGGAAAAGTATCATTTGGGCAATACTAAAATATGCCAGTGCATTGGTGACATAATTTTCAAGTTATTGACAAGTTCCACTGTTTGAAAATATCTCAGAAACCACTTTAAAAATTCCTGCTTTTCTAAAATACACATGATAGTAGTCTTTTTAAAAACAGATAGAGGGTTGGTCAGAGACACTATTTGCAAATTCATCAGAAATCAATTCACCTCCCAAATTGTGAGATGTTACATTATAATTTGCTTCTATATCCCTCTGTGACACTAGATAGTGTGATGGGGGTGGGGGTCTACAGCCCTCCATTACATTAACCGGTTTGAAATGCCATCAAATTTATGGCAGTGGTTTTGGTCTAATTTGTGTTTATAAAACTACATTGAGGCTTTAAGAAATTGGTTTCTCATACTTCTATCCTCAATACACAGTCTGTCATTGCTGGGATTATCCATCTACCATCTACTACCAAACATAGACATACATATTGTTACCTATTATTTTTTTCACTTCTTTTTCCTTGTTTATGGCAAAGATTGTTTTTGAAGAAGCAGTAAAAACATATGTGACTGAAAACACAGTAAGTTCATTCTTTTTATTTTAAAGCAGGCATCAAGTTTGTTACACATATAATCTTATGTAGTCATTGTAACAGTCTTTCGAGTCTTGTCTTTTATTTGTCTGCATTTAGATGTGCAAAAATTTCATTGCTAAATGGCTTTAGTCTATAAGTTATAAAAGCTTAAATATGGATCCTTGGACAGTATAGTTTAGCATTGTCTCTTTTCTAATCTGTTAAAATGGAATTGTACTCTCATATAATTTCCTGTATGACTTCTTTCCAATTATATATTTCATATGCATTTATATTATTGTTTGTGGCAGTGGGCTATACATTTTCACTAGAGTATTTGTTGTCCACATTTACCACAATGTATATCACTACAGTCATTCAGTTGATAATTTCCCTCTCTCTTTCGTTCTTGAGAAATTTTAAAATGCATAGCTCTCTTGCATAACTCCAAGTTTTCACTTTGAAATATATAGTAGTAGACTTGCTAGCATACTCAATATGTTTAATTTCAACTTTACTAGTTGATGGCAGCTAGTTGTAAAGTGGTTGAATTCCTTATGGCATCTCATTTTCCTTTGATTCCATATCCTCCTCACTTGGTAGTCTTACATTGCCATGACTGCCTACGTGACTGATAGTAAATGGAACACATACAGTTTTAATTAGCTTTTTTTCTTGATCACTACCATAACTCGAAAATGTTCTAAATATGTTTGGGCCATTTATATTCCTCTTGTCTATTTTTTTTCCCATTGTACTATCTACAATCAGAACACTTTATGTATCCTAAATATAGTTAATTTTTGGTTGCATGAATTGCAAATATCTTCTGCTCCATCCATTGTTTGGTCTTTTTGAATGAAGAGGGTTCTCAATATATCTATATTATTGTTATTCAAATGATACAGTATTTAAATCTATGAATTACTTGTGTCTTCTTTTAAGAATTTTTTCCTACCCCAATTTCAACAAAATTTGTTCTTAAAATGTGATGTATTTTCTTCCAAATTTATGCCTACTATTTCTCTGGAATTAATTTTTTCTGAATTGATATACAATTTCATATGTATTTTTTTTCACATTCACACCAAAGAGTTCCAGCATTATTTGTTGATAAAACTGTCTTTTGCCCATTATAGTGATACTTTTATCATAAATTAAGGACCTATATGCCGAGGTCGGTTTCTGGTTTCAATTTTTTTCCTATTGTTCTTTTTACGTATTTCTGTGTGAGTTCTATGCTATTCTCTCAACTTATTGTTTTTCCTTTGGAGTGTACTGCTCATTGGTCATTTGTAATTTATCAGAATTTTGCTCAGTGGCCTTCAAAAACCAGCCTACTGGAATTTTTATTGGGATTGCACTGAACCTATAGTATACTAATAAGAATTTATATCATTGAGACATAGAATCTTTTCGGCTATACCATGCAGTATACTTCTTTAGACATTTGTACCTTAAAATGTCGTCAAATAAAATTATATATCTTCTTCCATATGGGCCTTCCATATATTTTGATTATTTATAACTACTTTGTTTTAAAATTTTATCTCCTCTTCTGTTTCAGGTCCTACTGCCATGTTATTGGCATAAATATTTGCAAGCATTTTGCACGTAGAAGTTGCATACAACTTTACTTTTCATTTGAACTAATGTTTTAAATTCTAATACTTTATTGGTAGATTTTAAAATATTTATCTCTATTAATTTTATCCTGAATGTACCAATGAAATGTGCTAGACCAGAGACAGATTTCTTATCAACTCACACTACATAATATTTACATCGTTCCCCTTTGCTTGAAGTCTTACCCAGAGGCGATATGATGAGAGTAAAGTCAAGCTTCGTATGCGAGTACCTAGACACACCATGTCTAGAAAAAAATGAGGAAACTTGATTTCTCTCTCCTTAAAAGGGGGAAAAAAAGGCAGTTGTCTCTCTCCCTTCAAGAAAAGTTCTTACTTCAGTCACTTGGTATGTAATGAAATCTCCCTGGAGCCAGGCAGGTCCTGTCTCAGCTTTAACAACTCAGAGATGCCTTCAGGTTTCTAGACCTCCATTCCTCTGTGGACTGTAAATCCCTAGGGAGATAGCCACTCTAGTCTTCTTGAGGCCTTGGAGATTGATTCTGGCATAAATACTCAGGCTGTATTGGTTCTCTAGGGGAGATAAGTTTTATTATCTGCTTTGATCTCAGAAATTAGTAGAAAAAGGGATATAAGTCTAATTTTCATGTCACGTGAGTAGTCTTATGGGTCTAGAGCTTTTAATAGGGGTGCAGGAATTTAGAGAAACATAATTTCCTTATGTTTATCACAACTGAATTTCAATATTTGCATATTATTTGTCAATAATGACAATTTGACTCTTACTTTGCCAGAATTGCTTTATAAATTTTTTTTCCGCTTTACTGAAAGGTTAAAGAAAACAAGCATCTTTGAGTTCAACTCTTGGAGATATAACTAGTGTGGAGACAGAGTTGTTTTGTCAAAGGTTTTCAGTGATCATTTATTATGATTATTTTAGGAGGAGGAACCACATGGTAAAATAAAGTTAAGGTAACCTGGGGACAGACACTCTCCACTCCTCAAGAGTCTATACTGTCTAAAATGGCAAAAGTAGTGAACCACTGCTCAGAGCTTTTTAACATGTCTGGGGGAGACCCTTCATCATTTTTTGTTTTGTTTTTTGGGCGTCACTGCCTTCTGGTGGTCATGGGAGCTACCCAGCCTTGCTCCTGGAGAGCTGCTGCTGGATTTGAACCGCCAAGCCTGAGTTCTGCATTCAAGCACTACGCCACCAGGGCTCAGCCCCTTGATCATTAAAAAAAATTAATCTTTAAAAAACACAAAGAAAGCAAGCAAACAATTCTTGCTGTGGAACAATTATGATTTGTTACAACCTCATGTGTTAAAAATAAAATTGGTCCATCACCTTTTTAGAAATTAACTTTTTTTTTCCAATTATTTTATCGGGGGCTTTTATAGCTCTTATAACATTCCATACATCATTTGTATCAAGCATATTTGTATGCATGTTGCCATCTTCATTTCCAAATATTTTCTATTTCAGCCCTTGGTATAAGCTTCTCTTTTTCTCTCCTTTAAAAAAAATAAATCATTCTATTGGGGCCTTATACAACTCCCATCATGATCAATACATATGTCAATTGTATGAAGACCACATTTACACACTTGTTGCCATCATCACTCTCAAGACATCCTCCCTCCACTTAGACCCCCAGTACCAGCTCCTCATATTTTCTATCCCTCCCCACTCCCACTTCCCCATGAACCCTTAATAGCTTACATATTGTTATTACTTTTACAAATCACACACTGTCTGATGTGTCACTTCACTCATTTCCATGTTTTCCGTACCCCAGAGAGGAGGTTATATGTAGATCCCTGCATTTGGTTCGCCCCTTTCTACTCCACCCTCCCTTCACCCTCTCAATATCACCACTCCCACCACTGGTCCTGAAGGGATCATCTGTCCTGAATTCTCTATGTTTCCGGCTCCAGTGTACATCCCCTGGTGCAGCTGGATTTGTCAGGTAGAATTGGGTGAGAGGAAGCATTTGAGAACTAGAGGAAAGTTGTATATTTCATTGTTGCTACACTGTACCTTGACTGACTCACCTCCTCCCTGCAATCCCTCTGTAAGGGGATATTGCTTCACCTATTGATGGACTTTGGGTCGCCAATCTGTACTCCTCCTCATTTATAATGATATAATTTTTAGTTCTTTGATGCCTGATACCAGATCCACCAGCAATTTCTGTATACAGTAGCTTTTTCCGGATGCCTCTTTTGCATTTTTAAAAAATGAAGCTTAACCCCAGTGGACTCATGCTGTACCTGTCCTTTTGCACTTGACTAACTTCACTTAGCTTAATTTCCTCTAGTTTTTCCCATGCGGTGATGTGCTTCATGCGCTCATCACTGCTTTCTAGCAATGCATAGGACTCCATTGTATGTATGTACCACAACTTTTCAATCTATTCATCAGTTGATGGAAATTTGGGCTGCTTCCAACTCCTTGCAATTGTGAACTGTGCTGTGATGAACATTGGAACATTGAATGGTTGTGGTTTGTTGCTTGCCTGTCTGGGTTTATGCCCTGTAGGGGAATTGCTGGGTCGTATGGTAACTCAATTTCCATCTGTTTTAGATTTCACCAAATCGATTTCCATCATGGTTTTACATATCTATAGGTCCACCAGCAGTGGATGAGAGTTTCTGTCTTCCCACACTCCCTCCAACACTTATTGCTTTCTGATTTTTTGAATAGGGTTATCCTTGAGGGTGTTAGGTGGTATCTCATTGTTGTTTTGATTTGCATTTCTCTTATGGCTAATGATTGGGAACATTTTCTCAAATGTTGATTGGCCATTCAGATTTCTTCCTCTGTGAAACTTCTGTTCAGGTCCTTTTCCCACCTCCTCAGTGGGCAGTGGGCAGTTAGTTTTGCTCTTTTTGGAAACTCTCAGGGTATTATAGATTTTAGTAATAAGACCTTTATCTGATTTGTCATTGTTAAAGATATTTTCCCTGTCCATGGGCTCTCTTATTACTCTCTTGGTGAATTCTTTTGATGTACACAGGTGTTTTATCTTCAGTATATCCCACTTGTCTATTTGTGCCTCCTCTGTCCTTATGTCCATCCCTATTTCTGATTGCCTATGCAATGTGGCAATTGCCATGTGCCAAAGTTTTCAAATTGGTCCTAATTCCTTCTATGATGGCCTTAATAGTTTGGGGTTTTACTTCGAGGTCTGTGATTCCCCCTTGAGGTTATTCTAGTGCATGGAGTAAGTTAAGGGTCTTGCTTTATTTTTCTACAGGCAGATAATTCATTTTTTTCCAGCACCAGTTGTTGAAAGGGCATCTGCTTCTCATTTGATATTATTTGGTCCCTTATCAAGGATCAGTTGTCTGTATGCTGATGTCTTTATTTCTAGGTTTTTAGTTCTTTTCCATTGGTCTGAATATCTATCATCATGCCAATATCATACTGTATTGACCACTGTCACTGTATAGTACATGCTAAAGACAGGTAAAGCCAGCCCTCCCATGGTGCCTTTCTTCTTGAGGAGATCACTGCTAATTCTGGACTTCTTCCCTCTCCATATAAATTTGGTAATCATCTTTTCTATTTCTTTGAACAAAGATGAGGGTAATTGTATCAGAATTGCATTAAACTTATATAGTGCCTTGTGTCGAACTGGCATCTCTACTATATTGAGTGTTCCGATCCATGAGCATGGGCTATTCTTCTATCTGTTGAAGCTATTCTTGGTTACTTGTAATAGTGTTCTATAATTTTCATCATATAGACCATTTGTTCTTTTAGCCATGTATATCCATAGATATTTCAGTTTGTTCTTGGGTGTTGTGAAGGGTACTTCTTTTGTATCTCTTCTGTGATCTTATTCGATGTGTGTAGCAATCTAATAGACTTCTGATTGTTGATCTTGTATCCTGCCACTCTGCCATACTCCTCTATTGCTTCCAGTATTCCCCTTGTGGAGATTTTGGGGTTTTCCATGTATAAAATTATATCATCTGCAAAAAATGATAATTTCACTTCTTTCTTCCCCAGGTGAATATCTTTGATGTCTTTTCTTTGCTTTATACTGTTAGCCAAAATCTTCAGAACAATATTAAATAAGAGTGGGGACAAGGGACATGCTTGTCTAGTCTCCGTTTTCAGTGGGATTCTGTAATCTTTTCTCCATTAACTATCATGTTGGCTGTTGGTTTTTCATATATAGCTTGTATTGTCTTGAGGACTTGCCCTTCTATTCCTATTTTCTTGAGTGTCTTAAACAGGAATTGGTTTTGGATGTTGTCAATTCCTTTTCCGTATCTATTGATATTATTATGTGGTTCTTATAGCTTTTTCACATAAATGGGAAGAATGGCGCTAATGGTCTTTCATATGTTGAACCACCCTTGCATCCTGGGTGATACCCAAATGTCTACTTTTGGGTTGGATTTCTACTCCAACCGCCTATGTTGGCATCTATGAAGTTGTTTGTTTTAGATCTTTGGATAGCTAATACCTGATCCTATAGACACCTCATGAGCACACAGGCTGGTGTGCTTCTTCCATGTGGGCTTATTTGCTTCCCTGCCAGATGGATGCTTGTTTAACCTCAAGTGGTTAAGACCCCAGACACTGTATCTTTTGATAGCCATATACCAACTGCTCTCTTCACCACATTTGCTTATGCACCCATTTGTCTTCAGCTATCATATTGGGAAGGTGATTACCAGGGAGTGCCAAGTTAACAAACTGTAAGAAAACAAACTGTTTTCTGTTAAGGGAGGCCTTGAGTAGAGGCCCAATATTCATTTGTTGTCTTAATACTTAACACATAAATATATGTACACTGGCATCTATCCCTTTCATTATAAATGAATACGTTTACACATATGCATGCCTATAGCTCTATCTCTATAAATAACTTTTGTCTCCAGTTCTTTCCTCTATTTACGTTCACCTTCCACCTATCCCACTTTCATGCTCACACTCGATTCATCTTTCAGTAATTCTTCTCTGATACATTGTACTTGAGTAAACCCCACTAGGCATTATATACTCTCCTCACCATTACTTTTACATCTCTTGTTGTTCCCTTATCTCTGAGTTTGTTGGCTCCCCACTACCCCTCCTCACCTCTTCCTCTCTCATGCCCCACCAGAATGGCCAGTCCCATTGTTTTCTCTGCTGGATTGTTTGTTCTGCCTATCTTATACAGATAACTAGGGCAAAAGAAAAAGTAAAACAAACAAACAAAAACAATAAACAAGACAAAGCTTGAAGATAACCCAATAGATCGTTCCAGGTCTGTCTGCTGACCCCTATGTATGCTTTCTGATCAAGTCTGATGACGTGTCAAGCGTTGTCTCCCATGTAGGATGTCTATTTTCAGAATTCCTTGGGGACTTGGCTACTTTGCTCCCTTGCTGCCCTCTTACATTCCCTTTGCGTTTCATCCCACTGTACATGGGGAAGAGCAGGCACACATTCTGCATAGTCTCTAGTGCTGTCCTCCATAGTGCTATGGGTCAGTGAGGGAATGTTGTCTCTTGAGGTGGGGCCACCCCTAAGGTCCTTCCCTGTGCATTGGCTTCTCTGAGCAGGGGTGTCATCCCTGTGGCTTGGTGGGCCAGGTTTGGTGGCCATGATGAGGTTCTCTCACTCCCTCTTCCCCTGTCTCCTTTAGTAGGCTCTTGTGTGGTCTGGACAGACCTGCCTCTTTCCTCAAGCTATATCTTCAGTGCTGTCTTCTGTAGTGCCTTCTTCTGGGCAGGGGGGGCAACATAACTTGGCTTGGATCCAACCCCATCATCTTCTCTGTCAGTTTGATGACTTATGCCAGTGTATTGCCCTCAAGACTTGACACTCTGGGATGGGTAGACACACAAAATTAATAGAAGAATACAGTGTACATATATTTATGTGTTAAGTATTAAGAAACATGGGGCATTTTACAATGGATTCATACATGTGGCCTTGACAGCTCAAGTAGCAGAATGAAATAGATAAATGACACCTTGCTAATATTTAAAAAGAAAACAAACTGTATTCATCAAAGGAATTTATCGCCAAAGTGAAGAGAGAACTCAGACTCAGAGACAGTATTTGAGAACCATATATCTGATAATACCTCCCCAATATAAGTGCTCTCATTACTTAATAACCACAAAGCAAACAACAGCTCAGTCAGAAAAGATGGAGTGCTGAGTACTTTTATATCTGTGCTGGTAAAGCATATTGAAAGTGTCATGGGCTGCTAAAGTGACAAACAAACCAGTCTAGGAGGAAGTAAGGCCCGTGCACTTCTTAGAGGTCAGGATGCTGAGACCTCATCTGGCTCACAGTGTGCATCTTATAAGGAGAGACCAGAGCCTGGAGAAGGGCATCATGCTTTGTAAAGTAGAGGGGCAGTGAAGAAAAAAAAAAAGCAAGGAGTAGCCAAAAAGAGGAGAATCTTTTTTAAAAAAATAATTTTATTAGGGGCTCTTACAGCTATTATAACATTCAATGCATCATCTGTATCAAGCACATTTGCACACATGTTGCCACATTCATTTCCCAACATTTTCCCCTTGAGCCTTTATAGTACAAGCTCCTCTAAAAAAATGCTCTTCTTTCCCCTCCCCCCTTTTTAATAAATGAATCATTTTATTGGGTACTCATATACCTCCTCTCATGATCCACATATACATCAATTGTATGCAGACCTCGTCTGCACATTTGCTGTCATCATCACTCTGAAAACATCCTCCTTCCACTTAGGCCCCCAGCTCCATATTTCCCTCCCTCCCCATGAACCTTTAATAATTTACAAATTATTATTTCATATCATACACTGTCCAATGTGTGCAGAGGATGTTATATATAGAACCCTTAAATTGTTCCCCATTTTCTACTCCACCATCCCTCCAACCTCCCAGTATCACCATTCTCATCACTCGTCCTGAGGAAATATCTATCCTAAATTCCCTATGTTTGTGACTCCAGTGTACATCCCCTGTTCTAGCCGGACTTGTCTGGTAGAACCGGGAGCATGATAGTGGGTGGGAGGAAGCATTTGAGAACTAGCGGAAAGGTGCACATTTCATTGTTACTATACTGTACTTTAATTGGCTCATCTTCTCCCTGCAATCCCTCTGTAAGAGGTTGTCACTTCACTTATTGATGGGCTTCAGGTCACCAATCTGTACTCCTCCCTATTTATAATATAATTTTAGTTCTTCGATGTCTCACACCAGATCCCTTCAACACCTCGTGGTCACACAGGCTGGTGTGCTTCTTCCATGTGGGCTCTGTTGCTTCTTAGCTAGATGGCCACTTGTTTACTCAAGCCTTTAAGACTCCAGACACTATAACTTTTCATAGCCGGACACCATCAGCTTTTTTCACCACATTTGCTTATGCACACTTTTGTCTTCAGTGATCGGGTAGGAAAGGTGAGCATCATGGAATGCCAATTTAATAGAACAAAGTGTTCTTGCATTTAGGAAGTACTTGAGTGGAGGTCCAATTAACATCTGCTCTTCTACTACTAAGCTTATATATATAAGTTCGTTGATCTATTTCCCCCATTGTCACATATAAATGTATGCACTTATCTATGTACATGCCTGTATTTAAACCTCTATAAATGCTCTTTACCTCCAGATCTTTCCTCTATTTCCTTTTACTTTCCTCTTGTCCCACTATCATACTCAGCCTCCATTGGGTTTCAGTATTTTCTCTCCGTTACATTACCCTTGATCAATCCCTACTGGACTTCTCTCATCCACGTTGTTTCTAATTTTGGTATGATATTCCCTTATCCCTGGGCTGGTCAACACCATCTCCTTTCCCCCTAAGGGAAGAATCTTTAGGACTGAATCAACCTACTGGCTTCAACAATGGATGTCATTGTAGGATCTATTGTGATAGTGCCATATAAAACATTTATGCAAAAAAGAGAGATATTTATACTTAAAAAATTGAATTTGTAACTTAAAAGCATGAAGAACCTAATAGCATTATCATGTATGATTTCGAGAATATGTTGAAATTTGACTTTACGTTTGTTCATGCAGTTACCTTTAATGGATCTATTTTTTTTCTACATTCAGCTTGGAGTTACTTTTTAGTGTTCTTTATTGCTCAACCGAGGGCCTCTTTTTAGCATTTTTTTTAAAGGAAATAATTTGACCCATTTTATTGTTACGGCTACCCACAGTAAAACACACACACACACACACACACACACACACACCAACTCAACATCTACATGTGTAATTCGGTGACCTTGATTACAATGTCCAAGTTGTCCAATCATTCTCACTTCCTTTCTGAACGACTCTTTCCCTATTGGCATAGATAGGGGAACCCTCCTGGCATAGTCGTTGCATAGTGGGCTTCGATCCCAAACGGAGCCACCAGTCTGACCTTGGTAGAAAGGCAGGGTTTTCTCTGCCCAGAGACAGCTCCAATCTTAGAAGCTCACAGAAACGATTCTACCCCGTCCTTGTATGATTCAGAATCGACTTGATGACAGTGAGTTTGAGGTTTTTTTTAATTGCTATAAACTCACTGCTCACTACATTTCCTACCTAAGCCTTTTAGTTCCTGCTATCAATTTGATCCCACACAGACGGTTCTTGAAGGTGCTCTGGTGGTGTAGTAGTCACACGTGGGGCGGCTAATTGCAAAGTCAGCTGTTCAAAACCACCACACTTTCTGTGGGAGAAAGACAAGCTGTTTTGCTCCCATAATTACAACCTGGGAAGCCCACAGTGCCCTTTCTTCCCTGTGCTCTCGGGTCCCTCTGAGTCTGCATCAACTCTACAGCACTGAATGTTGGGTTGGGAGACAGTTTGCTAAAATAGAAGAATGCGCACGGCTCGCGCTTATCACTGCTGTTGGCTGTTGTTGAATAGAAGCTGACTCTCAGTGACCCCATGTACAACAGAACAAAACAAAACACTGCCCAGGTCTGTGCCCTCTTTACAAACTGCTTTAATGTTGTAGCCACTGTGTCAATTCATCTTGTGCACGGCCTCTCTTGTTTGCAGTGACCTTCTATGAGCCGCATTTTTTTCTGGGAATGGGCCCTTCCTAACGACACGCCCGCATTACACTCATCCTCTTTGCTTTTAAGCGGCATTCTGGCTGTCTTCTTCCAACAGAGTTTTGTTCATTCCTTTTTGTTGCAGCCAAGGGGTGTATTTAGTAATCTTCACCAGCACCTACATTCAAAGGCATTTAGGTTTCATTCAATTTTTGTCTCCTGAAGAGGAAAACACATACATTAATACATTTGTCCACCAGGTGGCACAGCTTTCCTCTTTTTCCCCCCATATTGGAAATTTTTTTTTTTTTTTTTTTTTGTGGGCATCACTGCCTCTGGTGTGGGTGCTACCCAGTGCTGCTCCTGAGAGCCGCTGCTGGATTTGAACCGCCAAGCCCGCGGGCCACAGTCCCGCACTCAACCACTTACGCCACCGGGGCTCAGCCCCCCATATTGGAAATTTTATTTATTTTAATACTTTCATTGGCATATAATTCACATATCAGACAATTCAATGGTTCAAACATATCAGGAAGAGTTGTACAATCATCATCATCATCATTAAAAGTTTTAAAATATCTTCATTCTTGTCCTCATTATTATTAACTCTCCATTTCCCCCAACCTCCCCCTTGCCAAAATTCCAAAGACTCATTTATCCAATTATTGTCTCTATAGACTTATCTATCCTGGATTTCACATCCAGAAAATCATTAAAAAATCCCTAACAACAGCAACAACAACAAAATAAATAGGCAAGACCTCAATAAAAAGCAGAAAATATTAAAAACTAGAACAAATTAAAAATGGACTAAAAGATAGTTCGAATGATAGGGTGTTACATTTTAACCTGACTGCATCTGCAGAAACCTCCTCTCCAATGTATTGTGGATAGTCGTAAGACTGTTCACATCCCTGTTCAAAGATGGGAGGGACTTACCAGCAAACCGGTAATGGAATGTTATGTCTTCAATCTGATTAAAAACTTTAATCAAAAATATTAAATATTATTATAGACTTGTTCATTGAGATGGAAACACGATAACGGCACAAACTTATGTGAAAGTTAAAATGCATTATGTAGTATTGAGTATATATCTACATAGAGGCTATTTGGAAGGACACCTCTCAAAATAGTATTAGTATTTATTACCGGGTTATATATTGTACATATTTTTCTTCAGTTTTTCATATCTGTTTTTGAACATAGATGTAGACTCACAGGCTGTGAACAAGAAATTTGGGAAAGCAGCATACGGGTGAATATATGAACAGTTAAAAAAAGATTGATTTTTGTTCTACATTAAGGTGTATTCGAGAACACCAGCTACAGAAGCGCCTCTGAACAATCAGGTACAGAAAAATGGGGCCAGTCTCTATATGAGTCCACTTGCCCCACCTCCCACAAGAGAAGCAGACTTGATGGCAGCACAGTAGTAGTATGTAGGTCCAAAATACTCTTTTCTTCTCTTTTATTTTTTCCCATCACTGCCCTCTGGTGGTCGTGGGAGCTACCCCGCCTTGCTGCTGTTGGAGTTGAACTGCCAAGTCCGTGGGCTGCAGGCCCTCACTCAAGCACTATGCCACCGGGGCTCAGCCCTTTTCTTTTGGTTTTAATATTACATGCAAAATATGTGTGTATATAAAGATATGAGTTATATTTTGAGGTATAACTCCAAAAATAATGCTTATGTCTTAATAATACCATCATGGGATCCTGATGTAAACATTTTTTTTTATGGGGGGGCATCACTGCTCTCCGGCGGTGGGAGTAGGAGGCCCAGCCCCACTGCTGGAATTGAACCTCCATCCCAGTGGGCCGCAGTCCCGCGCACAACCACTATGCCACCGGGGCTCAGCCCCCCTGATGTAAACATTTTAAGGTGGTAACTAAACATAGTTTCTTAAAACCTTTTTTTTTTGGGGGGGGGGGTCTCATTTAAAAAATGTATTGGTTGAATTTCTTTACTATAATACATAATTAACATTTTTCTACTTGCTCATTTTCATTTGTAGTTAGGAATATTAATGAAAAATTCAATTCTAAATTGTCAGATTATTTGGTAGAATTTTCATTAAAAATTTTTAACCTATTTTAAAATATTTCTTTATTAAAGATGTATGTATTTCCAGTTTTAGCAACTAAGGGTCTCATCATACTTATTGTTTTGCATTAAGTATATATAAGGAAATAATGAATAGGCTTCTGGTTGGCTCTTAGAATATTATTTCTCTGTATTTGAATTGAGTTTGTTGCTATATTTGCATTTTCCCCTATGGGTTTGATCCCTCCTGGTTTTGTGTTTGGTATTTTGCCAAAGTTAAATTATGCTTTATATTCATTAGAGATTTTTAAACAAGCACCTCCAAAGACCTTTTAATTCAGGTATTTTCTACCAGTTGGTGCAGATGGAGGAAATAAATAGGGCTTTTCATGTATACATCTGTTTGCCCAGAGAAAATGGAAACCCACATTGACAGACTCAGAGAGACTTAGCTCCTTCTTACCCTTTGAATGTTATTTTATTTCTTTTTGGCTATTGTAAATTCACAGAATTATTTTCCAATTTCAAATACGATTGCATATTTTATAAATCCAGAATCCAAGTATATTTTCATGGTGAGTTTGGCTTCCTCAGAGCAAAGGACCAAGAATAACTCAGATTTACCCTTTAGTACAATTTTGCTCAACTCTCATATTCATTCATGCTACTGAATTAGATAGTTTACAGGGGAACAATGACGACTATCACAGGTAATTCCTGATAAGATTTTCATCTCTAGTAACTGCAATGTATTATCAAACCCAAATCAAACTTGTTAACACTGAGTCAATTCTTCCTTATAACAACTTTATCAGACAGAGAAGAGTCACTCGAAAGGGGTTTCATGACCTTTAATCTTTAGGGAAGTCTATTGCAACATCTCTCTCACAGAGTGGCTGGTTGGTTGGGCCTACTGAAGTGGGTTCACGTCTCAGCACTTTAATCATTGCACAACTAATGCTTCTTTACTAGCTTCAAAGTATGACACTGATATTTTATTCAGTGAGCCAGTCACTTCTGAGAGCATTATAGAGCACACAAACCTTAATCAGATCAATTGGTAGGCAGGACTCATTTGCTTTCATCATTTTATTGATGGCATGTTTGGTATAGTGATTTGATTGCCATACAGAAGCAAGTCCAGGTCTCTTCAGAATTCTCTCTTTCTGTTCCGTGTGTCTTTGTCTCCCTTTGTCAGTGACATTATGTTCTTTCTCTTCCATCTCTCTCATTTACTGTTAGTAAGCATTCCATGACTTCTTTTCTTTCCCTCTCTTTCATAGCTAACACCGCACACTTGCAAACCATCAGCTTCCTGATCTTCCATTATCAGTCATAAGGTAAGTGAACCTAACCTTGTGCTGCAGAAACTCTACCTGGCAGGAGCTGGTACTAGTCAGTTCAAAGAGATGAAAACTGTTTTCATTTCCTCAGTACTGGGGGACATATTTCATGGAGATTAGTGAAGAATATATATTTTTTAAAGTGTAAAGTGATCAGGAAAATAGCTATGCAATTTAGTCTTTTGGGGAAATCCTTTTTTTATTCCTTAGGGAGTAAGCATAAAACTCTACAATAGTGTTGTCCAAGAGGAATATAAGGTGACCCACATTTATAATTTGACATTTTCTGCCAATACTGTTAAATAAATAAAAAATAAAAAATAGAATGCTAACTTAGTCTTATCTAAAGTATGACTGCTTCAACATGTATCCCGTATAAATCTATCATTGATATGCCTTAAGGCAGGAGGACCCCTGGTAGCAGAGAGGGTTATGAATTAGGCTGATAATGAGAAAATCAGCAGTTCAAACCCACCACATCAAGGCTTTCTGCTTTTGTAAAGAATCTTTGTCTTATCACTGCCATGGAGTCAATGGATTTATACAGGACAGGAGAGAACTGTCCCTGTGGGTTTCTGAGACTGTAACTCTTTCGTGTACTTGAAAACCTCTGAGAAGATGAGTCTCAGAAAGACAATGCAGCTGTTTACACTGGTCCATAGGTTGCTATAAATTGAAATGGTCTCAATGGCAGTGTGTGTGAGGGTATTCCTGTATCAGCACTACGTATTTTATAGTCACAGAAAATCTCAACATAGGTCTCGTGGCCAATAGCTGTGTATGGATTGAGAATATTGGAAAGCAGAGGCCAAGAAGAGCTGACCAAAGATGGGTTAATATTTAATTGGTCAATGTAGCAAATTAGTTTGCGAGTTTAACAACTGTTGTTATTTCTAGTCAGAATGGCTGCGTACATGGGTTTTTGTTTAGCATTACATTGACAGGTAATCCTGGGTAGAAAGAAATTGTATTGAGAGAAGGCCAATGCTGAGCTTGATGGATGAGATAAGGAGGAAAAGTCAAGGACCACTTGGTCATTATCTTCTTCATTATAATGAAGAAAATTAAAAAATATATAATTTTGAAATTATAGTTGGAAAATTAAAAATAAAATTTAACAGACAATGGAGGAAAATTTTCTTGAAAGACTCTTTGGCTGGACTTTTCCTAAGGTGATCACAAATCCTCTTTGTCTCTGTTGGGTAAACACTGGAGGCGAACCCCAAGGCCAGCACTTCAGAGGCAAGGGAACTGATGAGGCGGTCTGCTCCTGTCAACATTAACAGACGCAGAGACCCCATAGAGAGTCACTGTGTGTCACAACTGACTCCATGGGAACGGTCTAGGTTTGGTATTGACCAAGATAAGAAAACTCCCACCTTTGTTAGTTATGTCTTTGTTTATATGGAATGTGTTGTGTTGAAGAGTAAAACTCACACAGTCAGCAAATATTTGCCACATATTATTCTCTGTTCTGTGTATGGAAGAGAGAATGCAACAGTGCATGTTCTTGTCCAAGTTTAATTCACCTTTTGCTTGATGCTAAGGTAATAGGAGTGAGATGATTTCAGACTGCGAGAATTACTGCTGTCTTTCTAGGCTGTTATCAAGTCAGTTCCAACTCATAGTGACACTGTGTACCAGAGTGAAATACTACCCAGTCCTTCTCTTAATTATTGTTTCAGTCACTGTGTCAGATCTGGTTGACTTTTCTCTCTTTTCTAATGACCCTCTATTTTGTGAAACAAAATATCTTTGTCAAGGTACTGGTCTCTCCAGATAACATGTAACTATGTGAAGGGAAGTCTCACCATCTTCATTTCGAAGAGGCAGTCTGCTTATATTTCTTTTTTAAAAATCATTTTATTGGGGGCTCTTATATCGCTCATGACAATACATACATACATATACTGTGCCAAACACCTTCGCATGCCTGCTGTCATCATCATTCTTCAAATACCTGCTTTTCCACTTGAGCCCTTGACATTAGCTTTTCCTCTTTTTCCCTCTTTCCCCACTGCCCCTTCTTTCAACACCTCATGGTTGCACAAGCCAGTGTGCTTCTATGGTGAGCTTTGTTCCTGAGCTTGTTTACCCTCAAGCCTTTAAGACCCCAGATGCTTTATCTTTTCATAGCTGGACACCATCAGCTTTCTTCACCACTTTTGCTCATACCCCCACATGTCCTCAGTGATCACCTCAGAAGGTTTGCACACAGTGATATGGTTTTTCCCTGTCTGATGCCTGAGACCTGACCCTTTCGACACCTTGTGGCCACACTGGCTGCTGTGCTTCTTCTATGTGGGCTTGGATACTTCTCAGCTAAATGGCCATTTATTTATCTTCAAGCTTTTAAGACCCCAGGCCCTATATCCTTTGATAGCTGAGTGCCATCAGCTTTCTTCATCACATTTGCTTAGGCACCCATTTGACTTCAGGGATCATATTGGGCCAGTGAGCATCATGGAATACCAGATCCATAGAACAAAGTGTTCTTGCATTGAGGGAGTACCTGGATGGGGGCCCAAGGTTCACCTGCTACGTTAGTACTAAACCTATAAATATATGTACCTAGCTTTACTCCCTCATCATAAATAGTTACATTTACATATTGTGTCAGAGAGGGTTCTCTAGAGAAATAAAACAAGGACACTAGTACTTATCTTTATATATTTATATAGAAAGAAGAGTATATCAGATAAGAAAGAAACAGTTAAGTAATCTATAAAGCAGTCCAAATTGCTCGGTGCAACTCACTTGCGTGAGACAGCTAGAGGACCGGCAGTCCTTCAAGTCTTGAGGGCTGCCGAGTAGCCCTCTGTAGAGCAATCCAGGCTATCTGGGCACAGGCAGCAAATAGCAAAGTAGGTTGCCAACAGTCAGCCAGATGACAGAGTCCAACAGTCCCCAGCTCAAGAGATGTATATCCCAGGAGCGTGACGAAGTAGAGCTTGAAGGAACCTCAACTCACAGTCAACACAGTCCACGATGAGGTGTCCCATGGGTGGTGTAGCTTGGAGGTTAAGGCACAGGATGAACAAAGCAGCTGTCTGGTCTGAAGATCCGAAAGAGAGCAAGAGGGCAGAACTCACTGAGCCCTTCCTATCTCTGCCCTTCAATTCATCCTGTGTATTCATTGGTCATGCCATCACAACAGACCCACCAATCTTCTGTGGCCATGTTGGTATAGCAAGCCTGCCCATCACGCATATGTACATGCCTATGGTTAGACCTCTGAAAGTTCCCTTTGCCTTTTAGTTCCTTCCACCTTCTCCCTGTTCCACTATCATGCTCAGCCTTCATTTGAGTTTCAGTACTTCCTCCCAGTTACATTATCTTTGCTTAAGCCCTACCAGGCCTCTCACATCCGCCTTGCCACTGATTCTTGTTGTTTCCCCCATTCCTGAGACTGTTAATACCCCCTTCATCCCCCTGCCATGGGTCCCCTGTGTTCCTCAGGAGCCATTGGTCCTGTCAGTCTCCTCCTGACTATCCATCCAGAGTGCTCCATTCTTGGTTGACTCCACTTTGAGGGCTCAGACCACCACATTACTTACACACTTTGTGACCCCCGAAATGTTCTCTATTGCTATCTGCTTCAGTAGGGAGACATTGTGACACGTCCTGCTGTCGTTTGCTAGTCTCCTCTGTGACCCATTAGGTCTCTGCAGGGGCATAGTCCTCTGAGGATTGTGGGCCAGCGTGGGGACTGGACTAGCTCTCTTTCTCTTTCTCCCTACACTCCTGTCTCCATGTGGGCATGGCATGCTGGTCCTTCCCCCAACCTGTTCTCTGCCATGCCCACTTTCAGGGAGGGGGGTCAGTCTGGCTCTGGTTATGTGTGCCCCTGTAGCTCACTCTTTTCATGCATCCTTCCATGTGTCCTCGCTGTCCTCACGTTGGGTGTTTCATGGTAGGGTCTGCTGCCCACTCCAACTTCTGTGGAGAGAAGACCAATATTCTCCTCCTGGTTGGGTGAGTGTACTACCCTCTCCATTATCCTTTAACTTTCGAACCCCCTTTCTCTCCTTTCTCCCTCTGTCTTTCTCCCTTTACTGTATTGTACCCAACATGTACTTTCTGGGATTTGGTCCACCCTCCTCCCCTTGGTCTAAATCTCAACCCAACTGTTATGACAAGAGGTTTTCTCTTCTATACCTACCGTGTTGATTTCACTTACCTCAGGGGACTCATACTGTATTTCTCCTTTTGTGATTGACTGACTTCGCTTATAATAATTTCCTCCAACTCTTCCCATGAGAAGACACATTTCATGTGCTCATCAGTGCTTTTGAGTGAAGCATAATACTCCATTGTGTGTATGTGCCAGAGTTTGCTGATCCACTCACCTACCGATTAAAATTTAGACTGTTTCCACCTCTTTGTGATTGCGAATTGTGCTGCAATAAACATTGGGTGCATACCACTGCCTGTGGTTTAATTCATACCTCTTCAGGGTATATAGCCACTAGAGGGATAGCTGGTCATAAGGTAGCTCAATTTCCATTTTCATTAAATATTGTAAGACTGCTTTCCATGGCAGCTATACATATCTATAGGATCACCAGCAAAGTAGAAGTGTTCCTATTTCCTGCTATATTTCTTTCAAGGCAGATTTGTTTGTTCTTTCAGTATTCTTCTCCAACACTGCAATCCAAGTGCCTCCGTTCTTCTGCAACCTTTCTTATTCGTTATCTTTATATTGAGTTGAAATCCTTATTTAAGACTGATGTTGGTTTTCACAGCAAGTGCTTCAACTTCTCACTTTCAGAAAGCAATGTTGTATCATCTGCATATGGTGAATTGTTAATAAGACTTCCTCTAATTTTTCTTCATATAGTCCAACTAGTTAGATGATTTTCTAAGCATACAATAGGATAAATATGCTGAAAGAATACCACCCTGACACCTACCCTTCCTGATTTGTAAACTATGTTGCACTCTTTTTTAGTTCGACCTACCGCCTCTTGGTCTATGTGTAAATTCCACATGAGCACAGTCAGTTGTTCTGGGTTTCTCATTATTCACAATTGTGTATATAGTTTGTTTTGATCCACACAGCTGAATGCTTTCCAATAACCAATAAACCACAAGTAAACATCTTTCTGGCATTTTCTGCTTTCAGCCAAGATTCATCTGACATCAGCAATGAATGATATCCCTTGCTACAATCCTCTTCTGATTCTGATATGAATTTCTGGTTTGTTCCCGTCAACATAACTGCTCCAGTTACTTTAAAATTATCTACAACAAACTTTTACTTGCAGGTAAAATTAATAATATCGCTTAATAGTTTCCACATTCTGTCAGGTCACCTTTCTTTGTAATAAGTACAAATGTGCGCCTATTTCAGTTGATTGATCTGGAAGCTATCTTCCACATTTTTTTTGATATAGCGTTTCTAGTGTTGCATCAGCTTGCTGAACTATTTCTCCTGATATTTTAGCCATTTCTGAAACTTTATTTCTAGCAAATGACTTCAGTACTACTTGGACCTCTTGCTTCGGTACCATCAAGTTTCTGTTTATTTGCTATTTCTTGAAATTGTTGACAGTCTCCAAGGGTGACGATGAGTTGGGATAGCCTCGATGAAAATTCTGTCTCTGCGTGTTGGCATTCTTGAATGCCAACCAATTATTTTTTGTACAAATGTTAGCTGAACAGAGATAGATAGCGTATTCCAAGATAGATATTGAAATGTACTTTTTGAAAATATGTGCAATGCCATTCTTCCTGAATCTGATATTACCGGTATAATAAACTATGTGATCATCAGACTCAAATACAGGTTCATTTCTGCTCACTAGTGCCTAGGCTATTGATATTTATGTGTTATATTTTGTTATTGATGATTTTGAATGCTTCTAAGTTAATATTTCATAATACTTCATTTTGACGATGAAATGAATGTTTGCAGCTGCTTTGTCTCATGTCGTCTCGTGTCTCATCAATGTCCACCCATGCCATTGAGGTTGACTTTGCTTTGAGGAGGTAGCTATTCCCAGTCAGGTTTTGAGTGCTGTTCAACCAGAGAGGCTCATCTTCTGCCACTGTATCTGATGATGTTCCAATGCTATTTATAAGATTTTAGTGGCTAATATCACTGAAGTGGATAACATATTCCTTTCCCCTGTCTCTTCTTAGTCCAGAAATTACACTGAAATCTATTCTCATTAGTGATCTTTCTGATATTTGAAATACTGATGTCATAGATTTTAACATCATAGCAACATGGAAGCCACTATAGTCCAACAAACTGGGATAGAATAGAATCTAGGATGGGTTAAATTACATTTCCAATTTCCAAATGTCCAATTTTCATTTCAATTTGAACAATCTCTTATAAAGTATGGGCACCCAATACTAGATAATTTGGAAGTATTCGTATGATTGTAAACCCAGGGGAACTTAAAACAATTTTAGTAGTAATAATGTGTGAGAAAAACAATTCTTCAGATTATCTTACTTTATGGTCCCTTTCAGTGAAATTTTCATCACCTTATTGAAGACGAGTTAGCAAGTAACAGAAGGAAATGCACATGACTAAGTTTTGCTGACAGTTATTTGACACTGACAAGGCTGTCATTTTGATATTGTTTTACAGATATAATTTCTGTGATTTCTCTGTGATGATTAGTCAGTAGTGTGAAGTCCGTGATGAAAAATCAAACAGCAATAACAACATTCATCATCCTGGGATTGACAAATGACCCGCAGCTAGAGATTTTGGTTTTCATCTTTCTGTTTATCACATATATGTTAAGTTTACTTGGGAATATGACTATCATTTTTCTCATTCTAGTGGATTCTCATCTAAAGACAGGTATGTACTTTTTTCTTCAAAATTTCTCCTTTTTAGAGATATCATTCACAACTGCGTGTGTACCCACATATCTGCACATCATAGCAACCGGTGATCAAACTATCACCATCAAAGCATGCTTCATCCAAATATTTTTTATTGTTCTCTTTGGAGCTACAGAATTTTTTCTCTTGGCTGTCATGTCCTATGACCGCTATGTGGCCATCTGCAAACCTCTCCACTATGTGACCATTATGAATAGAAGAGTCTGCAGGATTCTCATCCTCTGTTGCTGGGTGTCTGGCCTCTTGATAATCCTCCCTCCTCTTGGTTTGAGCCTCCATCTGGAATTTTGTGACTCTGTCATTGATCATTTTGTCTGTGATGCTTCTCCGCTTCTGAAGAATTCATGTTCAGACACATGGTTTATAGACCAACTGGTTATAATTTGTGCTGTGCTGACTTTCATAATGACTCTGATATGTGTAGTTCTATCTTACATGCATATAATTAAGACTATTTTAATGTTGCCTTCTGGTCAGCAAAGGAAAAAAGCCTTTTCCACCTGTTCTTCCCACATAATTGTAGTTTCTATCACCTATGGCAGCTGCATCTTTATGTATATTAAGCCTTCCGCAAAGGATGAAGCAGCCATCAACAAGGCAGTGTCTCTGCTCACTACATCTGTGGCTCCCTTGTTGAACCCCTTCATTTACACCCTGAGAAACAAACAAGTCAAGCAGTCATTCAATGACATCCTCAAAAGATTTGCATTTCTTTCAAAGAATGAGTAGAAGTCCATATTAGGAACTGTGGAACTAAACAATATCTCATCAAAATGTGGATAGAAATTGCTTTGTGAGAGTTGTGCATGCTCTTGACGTGAATTAGAGAAAGTTTAAATCAAGTCATAAAAGAAACTTGAGGAACCCAGCCTTATTCAGATGGACTTTGTCTATCATCTTCAAACTACGACATCCTTCTTATTTCTTTCTATTCTCTAACTCGGGCTCTGTTCAGTAAGGGTTGAAGTGCTAACCACATAGTAGTTTGCTCAAACCCACAATCTGCTCTGCAGAACAATGAGGCTCTCTGTCAGTTTGAAGATTCTGTATCCTTAAGAGATTTAGAGTGATGGGGCAGAAGGCACTTCACTGCAGTGGGTTGTTTGTTTTAATCTGCAGCTTACATCATTCTTCTTAGTTTTTTTTTAGCATTCTCTACTATCAACTTTCTGTATGGAAACTATTCTGTCAGTTAGAATAATTTCTTTTTCTTAAGGTTAAACTTCTTTCAATTTTTCTTTTTTTAATTCATCAGTTGATATGTTTTTCTTTTTCAAGATGATAAGAACACTTATAGTCAGGGAACCTGAAAGCTGTGCCATGTTCAAATTAGCCTTGTGATTGCTCATTTTATAATAAGCAATTTATAAATTTGCAAAATTAATATAAAATGCTAATATGACTTATCCCTTCCAATCTGAGTTATACAATTCAAAAATGGGCCAAAGTGAGCAACGCAAAATATGTAATTATACAGTCTTTAGAGATAACTGATAAGCTGTCCCTTCTGAATAATCATTTAAATGATAAACAAAGTGGATTTATGTCAATGAAATTATCATAAAAATAATAAAAACAAAACAAGCAAAAACCAAACAATTAAAACAGCCACCCCTGCACAAAACAAATTAATAAATAAAATCAAGTTTAGGGACATTAGCTTGCTTTGGAAGCAATAAGAATTATGGGGACAAAGATTTCAGAAAATGGTGGAAGGGTGTGTTAATCAGCTCTTATTACTTTTGGCCTAGAAGCATTTTCTGATTCATGATTTTGAAGGATTAAAGATAGCTGTGTATATACTTTTCACTATCTATGTCATGATATATACTTTATCTGACATAATTCAAAGCTGCATTAATAGAATATTGCATATCTATTTTCACAGGCAATATGACTTTCCTTAAACAGTTTGTAATTATGTCTCCACAGTGTGTCCATAGAAGTTATTCTTATTGTGCCATACATAAGAATATAATTTGTCACTTGGTTTCTATATATCATCAGATATCTAAAATTCCTGAAGCTGGAAAACTTTTACATTTACAACTCTTCTAAGTTGGAAATTTTACTTATTGGAAACAATATCCATTGAGATTTTGTATGGTACTTATTAGTATTTATATTTTCAATTATAGTAGATGTAAATTAAATAGCGTACTAAACACTGTACATACATATAATTCAGTGACATTAACTATTTTATTATGTTATCCATCCTGATTATGCATTTTCAGCATTTTTCATCAACCTTAACAGAAGTTCATTGTTCTTAAGCAATGAATTCACATTTTTCCCCCCTTCAATTCCACACCTTTGGTCTTTATATACTTGCCTACTCAAGATATTTCATATAAATTGAATCATGAATTTTTCTGTCCTTTTCTTATTGACTTGTTTCTCTTAGCAAAATGCTTTCAGGGTTCATCAGTGTTGAAATATGTACCCAGACTTCAGTCTTTTCTATGGCAGAGTAATATTTCACTGTGTACTATATATTATATTTTCTTTATCATCCATCTACTGATGGACATTTATGCTTTTTGCACTGTTTGGAAATTGTGAAGAATGCTGCAATGGACAATTATATTGGCATATGAGCATGTAGTTATGTTCTTGCTTTCAATCCTTTCATACATATAGAAGAGTGGAATTAGTGGGACATAGGATAGTTTAACTTTTTCAGAAGCACAGTATTTCCACATTAACTGTTCCTTTGTGCACTCCCACTGGTGTTGGGTCATAAATTTGATTTCTTTACATATTCACCAATACTTGCTACTTTCAGTTTTGTTACTCATAGTCACGTTAGTGGGTATGAAATGATATCTCATTCATTTGTACCTGGAGTTTTCATTTACACATTTATCTTGCCTAATGGTATTGAGCACCTTTTCATGACCTTTCTGGTCATTTGTGTTAATATTTTGATATGCCAATACTAACTAAACCTGTCTATAAATTGTGATAACCATCATAAGTTTATTAACCTCTTTGCATAATGAGAAAAATCAATTCTCAAATTATGTGAAACAGAATGGACTCCAAGTACCAAAGTAAGTCTGGGAAAGATCAAGGTATTAATTTTTATTTTCTTATCTGTAATTGCAATAAAAATTATAGTAATCAAAAAAGTCTGGTACTGGTGTAATGATAATCATGAAACAGAATTGAGAGTCCAGAAATAATTGTGTACAGTCATAATCAAAGGGGGCTGAGCCCCGCTGGCGTAAGTGGTTGAGTGCGGGACTGCGACCCACGGGCTTGGCGGTTCAAATGCAGCAGCGGCTCTCAAGAGCAGCACTGGGTAGCTCCCACGACCACCAGAGGGCAGTGATGCCCCCCCCACCAAAGCAAAAACATTCATAGTCATTAATGGCGATAAGCCCATTGAATGGAGGAAAGAATTGTGTCTGTAATAAATGGTACTAGGAAACTTGGATTCCCATATGCAAAAATTTGACCCATGACCCATAACTCATACCATATGCACAAATAAACTCAGGAAGGATTAAAGACTTAAGTGCAACACCTAGAGCCATAAAAGTCACAGAAGAAAACATAGTTTTGCATTTTTTTGGGGGGTCATCACTGCCCTCTGGTGGTTGTGGGAGCTGTCCAACCTTGCTCCTGGAAAGCTGCTGCTGGATTTGAACTGCCAAGCCTATGGGCCGAAGTCCCACACTCAACCACTATGCTCCGGGGCTCAGCCTAGGTTTGTGTATTTTTAAAAAAAGCGATGGATACATAGATAATGGCACTGAAAGCACAAGGAGCAAAACAAAATGTATAAATGAAAAAAAATTTAAAAAGAAAACAAAATACTAATTTTACTCATCAAAGTAATTTATCACCAAAGTGAAGAGTGAACCTATCGACTGGGAGAAAACATTTGGGAACTACGTATCAGATCACTAACTGCATGAGTGAATGCATACTCACAACAACCCTGTGGGACAAGGTTGCATTGTCATTTTGTGTTTCCATAACTGTAACTATTTTATGGAAGTACAAAGCCTCCTCCTTCACCCAGTGAAATGTCCTGTGGTTTAGACTGTCGACCTTGGGCTTAGCAGTCCAATGCATAACCACTCTATCACCAGGGATAACACTCTTGATAACAGCTCCCAAATAGAAAATGTTCACATAATTTAACAACAAAAAGGGAAAGTTTTGCTTACTATCATATCTGTTTCATTTCAGAATCTTAACCCACCATTTGTGTCTATATAAATGTCATTAGGTCCCTTTGGGTAGGGAATGGGGGGATCATTTTCATATATGTTTTCAGATCTTTCCTTGAGAGAATATTGTCTACTCTTTGACCACTGGACCTTTGGTGTGAAAACTCTATTTGTTCTAAAAACTATGTGAAGTATCTTGACTTTCCTCATGGGATAGTTGACATTAGATTTTACTCTTCTAGACTTGATTATTTTTTTATGGTCAAAAAATATCCTTGATAGATACCCCTCTATTTCATTCTCATGATCACCATGGACATTTAGCTCTTATCGTATATCCCTGCAGGAAAAAGTTTTCACAGTTGTTCTCTGATCTGTGTCAAGTAGAAAAATTATGCTTACATGATCTGACATTAATTTTCACCATCTGATGAATGTTATGTTGGAACTCTATTATCAACATTGACAATAGGTAGTTCTATAATGAGCTGTGATTCTGTCAAAACTGTCTTCACAATGATAAACAATGAATTTGTCAATTGGACTTTTCAGTAATGTCTATTCTTTTTTCACCCAATGCTTTATTAATACTTTAATGAAGGTAGGGTTGTCTTTGTCTAACTGTAGAGCACAGTAAGCTAATGGATTCTCTTGTTTTAAGTAACAAATTTATTTTTGCACATCTCATACTTAAACCTTTGATTCTTTCTTCATTACAATATCATACCTGTTTTAGCAGCCTCACTTATAAAATTGTGGCTTATTATTTCCTAACTTCAAAGAGTGGTTTCAACAACATCTTAGCTACAGTTCCAGGTGTCATTCCAAAATGTTAGATTCAGATTCATAAGAGATTGCTTTTTTATCAATACACTTTGTTTTTCAGCCTAAAAATGTGTGACCTTCTTCAAATTTGGTCATCCTAGAGATTTTTTTTTAACTAGCTGTGTTATTCTAGTTTTTGAAATTTGTTACCTTTCTGGTGAATAAATTCTTTCACATTCGACTTTCTTCAGTTGGATCATATTATATCTTGACCTTGTTCGTCTGAAAGAAATTAAAGTATTTTGGGCAGATGCTTATGGAAACACGCTTTATTTCATGAAGACATTGCCACCACAGATAAGACAGGCCTTTGCCGTTCTTTACTCAAAGGAAACCGACAACTCTCAGTAAGGTAGAGTTGGACACTTGGTTTACCAAGATAGTTTCAGAAGACATTGGCTTTAAGGTTTCTCAGCACATCCACATAGGTTTCTTCAACTTTGCTGTAATTGTCCAATAGATTCCTAATGGTGCTGTGATTTTGGTGTAGAAAATTTTGCAGGGATGTATACTAAGCCTACTTTAATTTTTTTCTATTTGACACTCGGCTTGATTTTCATGGTTATCAGTAGAAGTATGAAGAGCAGAGATCTTTATTTATTTAAAATAATACACATTTGTTTTCTCAGAATGTCTGTAGGTTAGAAGTTGGGACTCATTCCAGCTGGTTTCTCTGCTTTAGTTTGGCACCAGGTAGGAACCTATTTCACTGGAGGCTGCCATGGTATCAGAACAAGATCTGCTTCCATCCTCCCTCAGGTTGTTGGATAAGTTCATATTCTTCCTATTTTATTTTGACAAGTAGTTATTTACTTAAAAAATCATTTTACTGAGACCTCATACAACTCTTATCGCAGTCCATTCATCCATCCATTGTATGTCAAGCACTATTGTTGCCCTTAGCATTCTCCAAACATTTGCTTTTTACTTAAGTCCTTGGTAGCAGCTCCTCACTTTCCCCCTCCCACCACACTCCCTTCTCCCTCATGAAACCTTGGTAATTTATAAATTATTCTTACTTTGTCATATCTGAGTTCTAAAAATTATCCTTTGTGTGAACATTTACAGAGAAAATTAGTTTTCACGTCACAATTTATACACATTTATCTCATGACATGGATGAAATCCCCTCAATGAAATAGCCCTCTTCTTACTTCCTCCCTTGGGTCACCTTTTGTCCTGGTATTTTCTACCCTTTAAGCTTTGTATGTTGGGCAAATGCTGCCCTTTTGGCCTTGTATGATGGACTCTTCTGAGGAATACATTCCTTATTGGTAGTATTATTATTCATTTTATGTGCCTGGCTGCTAGTTAGTTGAATGTTGATACCCTCCATGGACTCAGTTTTAGGCTTCGTGGGTGTCACAGGGCCACAGACCAGTACATCTAGTCTTTTTTGCTTTTAATGTTGTCCTACAGTTTTCTTTTTTCTTTGATCTTGAATTCTTTACTGTAATCATTACCAGAGTATTAGGTAGTGATAAATGGGCACCATTTAGTGTTCTGGTCTCAGATCAGTTAGACGGTGGTTTGCATGATCTACTAGTCCTTTGGACTAATTATTTCCTCTAGTCTTTGCTTCTTTTCACTCTTCTTTACACTGCATAGCCAGTAACCAAGAGTTGCATTTTAGATGTCTGCTCGTAAGCTTTTAAAACTGTAGTTGCTACTTACCATAGTAGAATGTAGAATTTCATCTTTGTGAACTATGTTATGTGGATTGACCTCGATATTCCTTGAGATAGTCTTCCAAAGTCTCCAAATCCAGAAACCTATCCCCTCAAGTTGTTTGGTAATGGGAGGGCTTCATAGCTTTGTCCATGTATACTGTACTATATCCATGGTTAGATAAAAACAAATGAAGTTTGCTGTCATCCAGCTGATTCTGACACATGGCAAACGTATAAGACAGAGTATAACTGCTCCTGTGGGTTTCTGATATCCATAGGTGATAGACTACTCTCTATCACCCATCTAAAATGCTGATCTCTCATATCTATTTCCATCATCTAAAATTTAAAAATCCGGATTTTCCAAAATGTTAATTTGTAAATAAATCATAAAGTTTTATTGCCATTTCATTCACATATCATGCAATTCAATAGCTCAATCATATGAAGAATTATATAATAATCGCCATAATCAATTTTAGAACGTTTACTTCTTCCTTCTACTCATTGGTATTTATGTGATTATCTTTTCCAATTGTGGTGAAATAGACAAAGCAAAATGTTCTTCAAATCAATAATTTCTACAGGGTTAAGTCGGCACCATTATATTCTCTACATTGTGCAACCGTTATTGTTCCATCCAAATTTTTACATCACTATTAAAATAAACTTAATGTCCCTGAAACAAAATCTCTTCCTCCTTCCCCCACTGTAATCATAGGTCAAGTTGGGCTTCTTTCTTTCTTTTTTTCTTTCATCAGTCCTCTTGATATAATATTCACATATCATGCATTTCCATAGTTAAATTGCTGTTAAAAATGTGTGTGTGTGTATATATATATATATATATATATATATATATATATATACCATCACCATCACCATCAGTTGTAATGCTTCCTACTCCCTTTGTCATTCATTGATTGCCCTCCCAATTTTCCTACCTACCCCACTTACTGATTAACAATTGCATCACTTATCTCTATGCAATCACTCCTTTTGTGCTTCAAAACCTGGGAAGTCAACAGAAACAATAGAAAACAAAAAGAAACAGAAAGACAAAAACAACAACAACAAACAAGCGACCATCTAGCTAAGAAGCAACAAAGCCCACATGAAAGAAGCATACTACCCTGTGTGACCATGAGGTGCCAAGGTGATCAGTTATCAGGATTTAAGAACTAAAAATCACAACATTGCATATTCACCTCCCTGATATGCTTGCTGATGACAAATGGGTGCATAAACAAATGTGGTGAAGAAAACTGATGGTGTCCGGCTAACAAAAGATATAGCGCCTGGGATCTTAAAGGCTTGAAAGTAAACAAACAGCCATCTACTTCAGAAGCAACAGGGCCTACATGGAAGAAGCGCACCAACCTGTGTGACTACGAGTGACTAAGGGAGCAGGTGTCAGACATCAAAGAAATAAAAATTGTATCATTATAAAGGAGAGGTGGTACTGAGTGGGGATTCAAAGCCCATCAATAGATGAAGCAGCATCCCCTTGCAGAGCAGTTGCAGGGAGGAGAGGAGCTATTCAGGGTACAGTGTGGCAACAATGAGGTATACAACATTCCTCTAGTTCTCAAAAGCTTCCTCCCACCCACTAGCATGAGCCCCGTTCTACCTTACAAATCTGGCTAGACCAGGGGATGTACACTGGAGTAGGAAACATGGGGAGTTCAGGACAGATGATTCCTTTGGGACCAGTGGTGGGTGTGGTGATACCGGGAGGAGTTGAGGGAGGGTAGAGTGGAAGGGGGTAACCAATTGCAGGGATCTACATATGATCTCTCTGGGATATGGGCAGAGTGGAAGTGGGTGAAGGGGCACATCGGACTGAGTACGATGTAAAAGTAATAATAATGTGTAAATTATTAAGGGTTCATGGGGGAGGGGAGGAGGAAGGACAGGGAAATATGGGGAGCTAGAACTGTGTGCCTAAGTGGAGGGAGGATGTTTCGGGGGTGATGATTGCAGCAGGTATGCAAATGAGGTATGCATACAATTGATGTGTGTGTTGATCGTGATGGGAGTTGTGTAGGCCTCCAAAGGAATGGTTTAAAAAAAGAAGAGGGGGACAGAGGAGCTTATACCAAGGGCTCAAGTAGGAAGTATTTGGATATGAACAAATATGCTTGATACAAATGATGTATTGAATGTTATAAAAGCTGTAAGAGTCTCCAATACAATTATTGAAAAAAAAAAGATAAAATTAAATAAGGAGTAAGAAAAAGAAGACCACCAAAAAATCATATTTAAAAAGGCAGAGAAAAAAATTTCTGTCATGACACAAATGAGAAATATTTGAGGCTAGAGCAAATTCAGGTTGGGTCAAGAGGAAGCCAACTGACCATGTGCCATCATACTATGTTTCAATCCACCATAATCAAGTTTACAATGATCTTTGTCAGATAATAAAGCTGTTGGAGTCCCTCTCCTGCCACTTGAGAGGCTCTGCCAGAGGCTTAATCTGACTAGATGCTCTGAAGATGGATTTGGGCTCCCACTTCCATAACTTTCTATAAATAAGGTGTTCACAATTTAAATTCTGAGGTCTTTCCTGTTACCATATTTGGATTTTGTTACCATCATCTTTAGATCTCACCTATTAGTTTGTTTCTTCCATGTAGACTTAGTTGATGACTCACTTAAATAGCTGCTTGTTTGAATACAAGTCTTTAAGATCCCAGACACTTTTCCAATTGATAGAGGGCATCATCTACTTTCTTCTTTTTAAAATACAACAGTTTATTGGGGGGGGGGAACTCTTATTAATCTTATAGCAATCGATCATTCAATAGCATTAAGTACATTTGTACATATGCTGCCCTCAACATTTCCAAAACAATTTCTTTCTACTTGAACCCGTGACAACAACTCCTCTCCCCCCCCCTTCCCACACTCAGGAATCCTTGATCAATTATATATCATTGTTATTTTGTGTCTTATACTATCTGTTGCCTCCCTTCACCCACCTCTCTGTTATTTGTCCCTGATTGCTGTGTGTGTGTGTGTGTATGCATATGCATGTGTTCATGGGCAAGCTATGTACAACCTTGTGATCATCTACTTTTTTTTAACCACATTTTGCCGCAGCACACATATCTTTAACGATCTCTTCCTGAAAGTGAGTATTAAGCAGGGTCACGTTATAAGAACTTGGATTGGGGTTAAAATTTCGTGGAAGCCCAGAATCCATCTGCCTGACCCTGCTTCACTCTGGTTTACTATGGATATCAAATTATAACCAAAACCAAAGCCAATATGAACAACAACAAAATCAAAACATAAACAAGCAAGTAAACAAACAAATGCCCCAAAGAAACAAAACAGAAAAACATTGTCAGCCATCTCCCTATGGTATAAGGCAATTGCATTGATAAAGTTAATACTTTATCCAATGGCATATCCAAAACTCCATTGACATGAGGAGTTTATGCGGTTATAATCCAACTGCAAGCTGAAATCCATAAACTGTTGTTTTGTACAGATCTCTTAATTGATTTACCTCTGTTTACACTGAGCCTGGCGAATGGTGCTAGGGAAAAATTTCCTGTATCATTTCATACCTGGGTAGACCCTTGCCTCTTAGTCTAATCCCTGTCACATTAATGCAAGTGAGGAATTGAGGCACGGAATAAATGGTGGCTCTTGGTCTCCTTACACAGAACACTGACTAAGCAGGGGTCCAACATAAGGTCCAGTGAAGGCCATTTCCACAGTCTTAGGGTAGACATCCTTTGCTTCCTTTCCTATCAGGTATTTCAGTCCTAAGTCCAAGGTACAATTTCATTTAGTTTTATTTTTAATAATCTGAACAACTTTAAGTTTTTTTCTGAAACACAAAACAAAGGGAAATAGTGTTCTTTGCTACCTTCATACTGCTTCAAAATTTCAAGGAAAGTTAAATATCTTAAAATACAGGTCAGAAGCAGGTTTCATAGTGTTTAGTCTGAGGGGTGGGTAGAAACATATTAGAAGAATATACCGAGGGCCATAGAACCAGGAACCTATGGACTTGCTTTCATTTTCTTCTGCTTTAATCTGAACTTACATCTGAGCAATTGATAGTCAGTTCCACAGTTGGCTCCTGACCTGGTTTTAGCTGCTGATATTGAGCCTTTTCATATTCTCTTCTTACAAATTGTCAATTTATGTGTTCTCCATTTGGAAAAGTCTATGTGTATAGTCCCCTTTTGTGTTGAGAAATGATATTTACTATGAATAAGTTGTAGGTCTTGTGAAATTCTGTCAGGTGATCTCCCCCTTAATTTCTATAAATAAGTCCATATTTCCAACTACTATTCCTTCGCTTCTTACTTTTGCATTCCAATCTCCAATACTTATCAATACATCTTCACTGTATGCTTGATCAATTTCTGACTGAAGTCATTAGTAGAATTCTTTAATTTATTCATCAGTAGCTTTTGTGGTTGGTGCATAAATATGAATGCTAACTGCTTTGATTAGTTTTCCTTGAAGGTGAGTAGATATATTCCTATCACAGGAAGCATTGTACTTATTGATTAATTTTGCAATGTTCTTTTTGATAATGAATAGCACCCAAATTCTCTTGATTGTGCTATTTTTGGCATCATAAATCATGAGTTTCCTGATTCACGATGGCCAGTACCAGCCCATTTCAGCTCAAAATCTCTCTGTGTTCCATTCCATTTTTGTAATGACTTCCAATTTTTAGTCTGGAAGATTTGCTGAAACCTGTTCATATTGGGTGGTTTTGCAGGCATTTGAAATACTGTTGACATAGCTTGCACCATCACAACAACACATATGCGACCAGAGTATGACAAATTGACAGAAATTGGTGGTGATGTACATATAGGTATAATTGTAGATATAGATACTTTGATTTTGTTTTCCCTCTGTTTATCATGATGTTACCTATTGACCCAGTTCGGAGGATTTTAGTTTTCTTTACATTAAGTTTTTAAATTTAAACCGAAGACTACAGTCCTCAATCCTCATCAGCAAGGGCTTCAAGTACCACAGCTGAGAATTGTATCAGCTCTGAAGGATCGAGTCTACTGTCATCACCCTTTTCGGCCCATCTCTGATCAATTCTTATTACAGCCAACCACTATTTTTCTTGATTTTGAATAATTTTATTCCCATGCTAAAGTGACCAGATTTTAAGTGGGACACCATTAACTGGGGGGAAGAGGGGGTTTCTTGATTAAAAATTTGGTCTTGGACTGAGCCCCGGTGGCGTAAGTGGTTGAGTGCGGGACTGCGGCCCATGGACTTGGCGGTTCAAATCCAGCGGCGGCTCTCAGGAGCAGCGCTGGGGAGCTCCCATGACCACCAGAGGACAGTGATGTCCCCCACCCCTAAAAAAATTTGGTCTACATGGAGCAACAATAAATGTTCATAGAATGCAAAAATAATATTGTAATATATTTATTTAATTTTAAAACATTGCGGGACACAGGACAAATCTTTAAAAAGTGGGGCATCTGGTCACTGTACCATAACCACGATAATTGGTTGAAAAACAAAATAAAACTCATTACCATTGAGTTGATGCCAACTCATCTTGGTTCTATAGGACAGGGTAGAACGGTCTCTGTGAGTTTCTGGGACCGGAACTCATTTTCTTCCACAGAGTGGCTGGTGGTTTTAAAACACTGACTTTGCAGTTAGCAGCCCAATATGTAACCATTATGCCAGATTAAGCCAAAACCTAAACTCAATGCCGTTGTGTCAATGTCAACGTTAAGCTGATGGTTTTGAAAGGCTGACCTTGCAAATCGCAGCCCAATTCATAAACACTACACCACCAGAACTTCTTATGCCATGTTAGCATTCAGCAAATAGTCCTGAAGAACAAGATTTCCTTGTTGTTGCCAGTTAGAAAAAGTCTACATTGTGTGTGACACTTAAGTTCTACCAACTAATGTGGGCAACACTGGAATGCTATCATCTGTATTGACAAGAAATTTCTGCGACTGTCAAAATTACTCTCAGATGACAACCATCATGAGATTTTAAGTGATGTTCATTATCTCCTCACCAGTGAATTTCTTAATGCTCTTTGAAAGGTAGGGTCACTTATGCCTGTTAATGGCTTATTTGGTTTTATATAATACATCTGTTTTTGCCTACTCACCTGCCTGAATTTCCTTCAATATTCTGTTCTGGAGTTTTAGCATCGACACCTTATTTATTGTGACTTGTTATTTTCCAACTGGCAGAGGGTAGAAGTGAGTTTGGGGAGTTTACTCAATGCCCCGACTCTGTCCTCTGCCTATAGAATCAAAGCCGTTTCCCATTACTTCTTAAAGATGTCAACTGCAACTTTCTGACTTACTAGCTACCACGAATTTAGGGTGGGTTTTCTATAATTCTTCTGGACGCTCTTTACAAATTCAGACTAATACTTCTGTTTCTCTAACTTCTCCCGGATTTGGCGACTTCCTAGAATTATTCACAGAATTTACAGAATTAATAAAGCAGCACCAATACTTACAGCTCCCTCTTTGCCCAATCAAAAAGGAAAGAGTTCAAGTGAATTTATCATAGCTACACGATGAGGCTGATAAAGGCTTTGGAAAGTAGGAACTCAGTGGGTTTCCAGCTAGAAAGAGCAAGCAATCTTCTCTCAGAAGGGTAGCATATCCACTGAGAACATGGACGTTCTAGGCAGAGACACCCTCTCCACCATGTAGCTCTTCATAGGTGGCATTGTGTGGAGATGTAAAACTCTCACAACAGAATAATGATGAAAACTCAGGGAGACTGGCAGATAGAAATAAATTTATTACAGAAATCCAGCGAAGCCATTAGTTTGACTATGCTCCCCAGGGAGGCATAGAGCACCTGTGTTGTTTTATTTTGTCTGGTACTAACTTTGCTCGAATAATTCATGGAATGTTGTTGTCAGGCTGTATATTTGTACAGAACTCCTTATTGTCATGATGAACATCTTAAAAATTCTGTGTATTTACCTATACTTATACATTTCTTAAATTTATAGCTTTCTGTTTATTTCATGGTTTGTGAAAAATGTTTTATATTTTTGAATGTGTCACTGTATGAATATACTTTTTAGAATTTTAATTCAATTTATGGATATTGATTTTTCCCTTTCCCCCTTTGAGTCTTACAACAATACCCTTCTATGATCAGTGAAAGATAGTATTATTTTTTACAGTTCATTCTTTTGGCATCACCTTTGAGTCACAATCAACTTGATGGAAAGACATTTTAAAAATATGAGCTTATTTCTCTTTCTGGTGGAGCCCTGGTGGTGTACTGTTTACATGTTGGACTGATAGCTACACGGTCAGCAGTTCAAAACCACCAGTTGCTCCAAGGGAGACTGTGACTTTCGATTCTTGCTAGGAGTTAGGCTCTCAGGAACCAAAGGAGTAAGTCTACCCTGTCCTGTAGGGGTGCTATGAGTTGAAATCAACTCGATGGCAGATAATTTTTTTTTTGGTAAGTGCAAGGGTTTATTTCCATTTTCATTCGAGTGTTTCTTTGGGATGTTATCAGATGTGTTTTTTATGTAGCAAGCCTTCTGAGGTCCCTTTGTATCACCTAGAATCTCTGATTCCTTTTCTGTCCTATATGGCATTTTGGTATTTTTAAAATCCTTAATTGAAATCTTTAACTTTGATGTGTCACTCCTTATATGTAGGTTTACTTTGGTATCTCCACTTGCATTTTGATCTTTATTTTTCTTTATTCATTTTGTTGCTTTATTATACTTTTCAATAATAATTTTACTTTGCTTTAAAATAGCATTTGTTTTCATGAAGAAACACGAGCAATATTTATTAGAGGCAATGCCTGCAAACAAGCAGCCAGTAAAAGCTCACATCCACAATTTCTTGGCGGTGAAGGAGTATAAGCACATACATTCATAACCTGGCTAGCACTAAGATCCTATCGTGGTTTATGAGGAAATGCTATACATTTGGCAATCTGTTGTAACTTTCCCGCCCATTTACAAAGCTGAAAACAATAAAACCACGTTGAATGAAAGTCTAGGCAGTCAAGTTGTAAAACACAATTATCAAAAGATGCTGCTGTGTACTTTATGAAAGACAGCACAGAAAGGGTAAACACATTTGCCATCAGAAGCCTTTTTTCACATTTCAATGTTTTTTTTTTTCCCCTTTCAAGTACCATGTGTTTGGCTAATTTTTGCGAACAACTGACAGTGAGTGATGGGGCAACTGCTAAGTTCTTGCCAAGTAGAAACACCGTTTACTTTAACCTTTCTATAAAGTCAAAGGCCCAAAGAGCCACTCAAGTCATTCAAGTCGGTGGTACTACTTGTTTCTCTTCTAAAAACGAGAAAAAATAATAAGCTACTTATTGACTTGATGAACTATAATAACAGCTCTTTAACATGCAGAGCAGTTTTAAAGGATTTTCACATCAATTATTTACTTTTGTATTTCCAACAACCTTGTGAGGAAGGTTGGGGAAGTGTGGCATCCAAATTTGGAGCATGTGGAAACTGAGGCATAGACCGATAAAGTAACTTTTAGGGTTGGGCAGACCAATCTTTATAAAAGTGGGCTTTCTTTAGTAATAAAGAGAAAAAAATCTAAACAATTAGTAATAGTTTTATTTCCATTTATTTTGAGAAAATACTTTACTTTTCCCTAGCCAAATAATAGTGATTAAGTTGGAACAGTGTCGCTACAAGTTTGGGCATGTCATTAATTTGATTAAGCACAAAGATTTTTTTAAACTGCTATTTTAATTGCAGTACACATTCCAGCTCTAAACACATAGGACATTTTATGATTTGTCTTTAAGGCAACTCAGTTCTGATTTCTGAAGTATAAGTTTGCCATTTGAGATCAGCCTTGATGGTACAATGGTTAAAGTCCTTGGCTGCGAAAGGAAAAGTCAGCAGTTCAAATCTCAGATAGGGAAGAAAACTGGATAATCTTAGCCTGTAGAAATGAACAGTCTGGGAAACTCTAGAACTGTCCTTTCTAGGGTCAGTAGGGATCAGAATCAACTTCATGGCCTACAACAACAATATACTTTTAAAGCAAATATCCTCAGTTCACTCTGGTTTTTGTTAGGAAAACTGACAGTGAGTGAATGAAGTGAATGATCGAATGAAGGGATGGGGTTATATTTTTCCCCCATAGCCTGGGTATCTGTGTATCAATGGTTACAATTGAAAAAAGTGTCCAATTATATTACCAAACCTCTCTGTCCTTTGAAATGTATGATTTGGATTTGGGGACTCACAGACCATCACAGTTTTCTTTGAGGAAACCATAGGTTAGATTCTGTAGTGGTTTTTTGAGATAGTCTTCCAAACTTTGGCTGGGAAGTACATATCTCCTCCTTGTTGTGTAATTCTGACCAGGACTCCTGCATCAACTCACCAACTTTTTTTTTAACCGTCTCAAGACAGATTAGCTTCTATTTAGAGTGCTGGTTGGATGAGTTAGAAAGTTAAGTGATTAAGGGAGTTTAAGATCATCAACTCTGATTGACCAGTAATGTTCCACCTGGTCAGTGACAGGTTGGTGGATGCTCTCATTTTTTATTTCCTAGGAATGATTTGATGACCTGAGTCCATTGTAAAGCTCCTAGATAAGAATGTTTCCCTCATAAAAGAGTTTGAAAAGAATGGGTTTCAATGAACAAAGGTTACTGGTTTGTTCTAAAAACACTTGAAGGGCTTAGGATAATCCTTATATTCTCCCAAATATTAAGGAATCTCTGTTAATTTAGAAAATAACAATAAAACCATCATCTTATCTTGAGTTTACTCATAGTCATTATATATTTTCAATGGTAGACACACACACACAGGGAGTATATGTTCGATGAAGTATCCTTTTAATGAAATACTCTTTTGATGAAGTATGTCACTACTCGATTTAGGCATATTAAAATAGAGCAAGTAACAGCGTAACACAGAGACCAAAGATGATTCATAGTTTTACTCACATTTAATAGACCAAAAAGAGGATATGTTGTCTGGATGTCCCCTAAAATTAAGTCAAAAATGCTGATAAGTGCAAGAGAATTTCATATGAGAAAGAAAAAGTATCTCAGAAAAATAAAATAAAATAGGTGGATCTGCTGGTCAGGAGCTTTATTTTATGGTATATTTTATGGGGTTGTATATAAAAAAATACACAATATGTCTGTCTCAAAAAAGCATATCTGTGTTTCATTGATCTTTGCATGTACTGAGAACTGATCACCAAATTACATTTTTTCTTACTATGCGTGAAATTATAGTTACAAATTCAATATCAATAAGATTTTCTTCTTTTTAATGCTGGAATTGAGATGTCCAAATAAACATATTCATAGATTAATGAAGTCAGAGTCTGGTGAAAAGAGAGTCTAAAAGTAGAGTACTTATATTTTCCTTTAACCCCTATTCTACATCAGTGTGATCTTAACCTTTGTCGAGGCATTTCACAACCAACGATTTAATGGTAGAACCGATGATACTTGATATTGGCATTTTATCCAAACACTTGAAGATATCTTTCCCCATCCATTTTTATGAAACAAATAGGACACCCAATTAAAGGAGAAGTTAAAGAGGACACAACGGTGCAAGAGAATAAAATCAGAGATCTTGAGCAAATGAAAACACATTTGACAAAAGATAAAATTCTTATGGTCGTTTCTTCTCTTTATAATTTAAAAGTTTCTGAAGTCATTCTCCAGAGGGGTCGGGGATGAAGCAGAAATGCTTTCCTTCCAAATAATGAAAATTAAAATTCCCAATTCCTTGCACTGCATAAAACATTTCTATAGGCACTTACAGAAATGTTTTAATTTACCGAGGTAACTCTTTTCTAAAACATTCCTGGCAGACAAGAAAGTAGGCAAAGAAAAGGAAGTGAATTTTATTTCTCTCTGTTCTGAAGAGGGAAATCCTAGAAATTTTCTACTAGAATTTTCCCAGAGTTGTAGAGCATACCTGACTCTTGAAACCCTCAGAAGGGTTAAGTCAACCTTCGGAGAGAGTCATCTCTTCAACCCTTTTGAGATTGTAAGAATGCTTAGAGAAGTGTCTATTCTTTTGATATTTTCATACCCACCCTGATCCAAACTTTCTCCAACATGTCTAAGTAGCATATACTATTTTCTAACATTCCAGCATATCCATACCCAAATTTAGAATCCAATTTTCCATTTATTTGGGAAGAAAATATTCAAGTCTAGGTTTTAAAAAATCAATTGGATCTCAGATATAGCATGCCAAGGCTATTGCAGTTGATATACAAAGGGTCCCGATGAAAATGGAGTATTGGTCTATTTAAAAAATGCATAGTCTTTCCTGTAATTTCCAGTAGGAGTGATGTGGCTGATAGCAAACCCCACTAACAGTCTCTGATCAGCAGGCGAGCTCTTGGGCAAAAACCACACTCAAGGTCATAAATCATCAGGAGACCCAGACCAGCAGTTCAGAAAAGTTGAAAACAAGAGCACTCCTTTCTTCATTCTCTCTGATGGAACAAATGGGCCCAATGTAGACTTCATGGGCTAATTTCCTGTAGGGTAACAACAGCCCATGGTGCATTGTGAGTGAAAAAGACAGAAATGCCATGAAGAACATGGTTGCTTGCTAATCGTGGCACCTGGGGCTACTTCCTCCAACATTCAGACATTTTCTCGGCTTCACTTCAAGGTTTCATTCCAACAGCTCTACAGAGGGGGAAATTCACCGTCTCTCAGTAGTTGAGAAGTAGCTTTCTGTTTGTTATCTCTGCAGGGCTCAGTACATGTATGAAGATCAGGTATCAACCCAGAAAACAAGGTATCTGTGCACCAAGAGGTTCCAGGTCCTGTTAAACAGTGCGGAACTCATTTGTGTTCAAGATTTGGCTGGGCATAGAACAACTGCTTTTACTGCTGGAGGGTGTCTCAACCCTATCTCCAGATTCTGTTTGGTCTGTCTTTTCTTTTTTCTGGCAGGAGCTGTGATTCCTGAAGGCACAGAAAACAGGCCTAATTCATGCCCAGAAGTCTTCAGAAATAGTAAAGGAAAAAAGCCTTTTGTAAGGGTGAAAGAAAACTGGTAGGACATAAAAGTAAAGAGAATGGCTGTGTAGTATTCAATGAGCAACGGAAGAATCAAGAATCACACATACATAGAGATGTCCGTCTTGTGAAGGTACCGCATGAGGAGGAGGAAAGCGTTCTCTATGAATCTCAGCCTGTGATACACCAGTAACTGGTACCAGTTTTGGGATTTGCTAATGAGGAGCGGGCTGTTGATTTTCAGTTGCACAGCTGACTGGCAGAACATGTTGATGCCAGCACGCAGCAAGATGAGGAAGCATAGCGCAATGGTAGTGCCCACCCTTGATATTCTCAGTGAAGGGAGAACGACTGCCCCAGAAGAGGATCCCGGGGTACAAGAAGAAGCTGAAGAAGTTGACAAACACATCAATCACCACCCAAGCCTTCATGACTGAAGGAAAGAGGACCATAGCCACAACTCGAGCAGCAATTTCCAAGCTCCTCCAGAGAAAAACGCAGACACAAGCAAGAGACTTCACTTTGACATCATATTCATCGCACTTGACCTTGATGGTGAACATGTTACAGCGCAAGGTTCCCTGCACAATGGACAGCAAGGACCGAGTCATTAACAGGCATCTTCCATTGATGACTTCCTGCTGCTGGATGCTTAGATACACTTGCAGGGTCAGCTGGGGAGCTGAGCCCAGGAAAGCCTCCATCACTGATGCTTGGCTAAAGACAAATCGGTGGGGGAATAACTCGCCCTCGCTTGGCTCACCTCCCTTTCAATCTCTTCTGAGAGGCCATCTTTGGGTAGCTGGCACTTCTTGGTAATCCTGACATAAGGCTCTTTAATGTGGCATGACTGAGAGTAAATGCAGAATGCCTCAAAATACCTGAAGAAGGCCCAAGTTGCAGCAGGTGCAGCAGCAGTCCGAGGGCCTGGTCCCAGCTGAGGTCACAGTGCACGAAGCTAAAATAATGTTTTGATCTTACTTTTTACCAGTACCTTCTTTGACTTCTTGAGGAAATCACCTTTATTTTAAATTATTGATATTTCTGTTCCTGTATTTTGTTGTCTAGTATTTACTCTCTTTTCACATAGTTTCTCTTTTCTGTGAGCTATTATCACAGGACAGCAGTCCGAACCCACCAGTTACCCCATCACAAAAGTCTGCTCCAGTAAAGATGTACAGCTTGGGAAACGTTATATAGAATCAAGTCAATGGCAATGGGTATGAATATGGGTAATGTCAGCATTGATGAACAGTGTTAGAAAAGCATGAATTGTCTTTCTTTTTTTCAAACTTAGAAGGTGATGCAGTTGAAGTTTATTTCTAAATGATTAAAATATGAACTCCTGGTTGGTGGTTCAAACTTTGACTAAGGACCCTTATTCTCTTGCTCAGCAGAGAATAATCATAGACCCTCCTCACCCTCAGAGATTTGTAGGGCACAAAAATAGGTAGTAGCCTAATTCTAACATCTTGCTGCCATTTTTTCTAATTCCCTTTATTGGAATTGTGGTTAAGACTTCCATCACCCTGGATATTGAGACAATATCTTATGGCTACTGATCTTGCTTAAGTAGAATTACCACAATTTGGAAACCCAATTATATTAAACCAATCAATTTGCTCCTTATACTTACCTGGAATTAAGCGCTTTCCCCCTGACAAAGATATGCTTGTCATAGTTATACTGTTAACATTTATAATATTCATTCAATACTTAATAAGTACTGTCTTTTATAAGATTTTGCATCAATTGCTTCATTTAATATTTGAAACTACTCTTTATGGTAAACACACATAATATATATTATAGAAATCAGAAGTGTGAGTCTTAGAAAATTGAAGTAACTATACCCAATCACTGTTTTTTTTTAAAATCCAATATAGGTACTGTTTTCCACTTCACCTTAGGTTTTGGCAGAAAAAATGAACTTTTAAGACTTATTGATTCCTTCAGGTGTGACTACTTAAGTACAATTCCTTATCATTTTATAAATGGCTTGGTGAAGTTGGAATGAATTAAAAGTCATCACTAGCCTCTAGTTTAGTTATGAAACAAACTCAGCTATACAAAATGACAGTGACTTTGTTTAAAGATCTCTTATTTTAAATATTATACATTCTTCAATATTTTTGTTGGTTCTAAAAATTTGCTTTCATGATTAGATGTCCAGCTTGCTCCCCAATTGCTTTAGATGTGCCGTGATGCTCAGGAGATTTCCACATTTGAAGCATATGAATATTCCAGGTAACATTACACTTACACCCAAATTGTAACCAGCACCCAAAACTCATTATTATATTACAGAATATGTACAAGTATTCAGATTTTCAGCAATCTTCTGAGTTCCATTCAAGTTGAGGTCTTATTGCTAGCTGTTCAATTAAACTGCTCTTGGTAGTCTCTACCCAGTTGTTCGTCAAGTTTTGTAACTTGGACTACACCAGTTCTGGCCAGCCCTCCAGGGTCACGATGAGTCAGCATTGATTAGCTGTCAGTGACTTTGTTTTGCTTGAAACATATTACACATATTTTCAGTTTTTGTACTTTTTTTTCACCGTAAATTTCAGGTCCTTGAAATTAGGATGCCTGAATTTCATAGTTTCATCCTTGTGGATTTGAAATTGAGTAGAAATTCAATGTGCATTTATTAAGTGAAAGATATTTTTTTCATCACAATACATTCACTTTTTAAATTAAAAGCTCACAATTTTTTTGACAGTATCCTTGAAGGCTTGCTTGACTTGTTGATTTCTGAGTGTGTAAATGAAGGGGTTCAACAAAGGGGTAACTGAAGTAATGACCACAGCCACTCCTTTGTTGAAAGCACCGACTTCTTTCGCAGAGGGATTAATGTACGTAAACATACAGCTGCCATAAGAGAGGGAGATAACAACCATATGGGAAGAGCATGTGGAAAAGGCCTTAGCCCTTTGCTGGCCAGAAGGGATCCTCAGAATGGTCCCGATAATGTACGTGTAAGAAAGGGTCACCAGCACCAGAGTAATCACCAGAGTCACAGTTGCCAAGAAGATGACTATCAATTCTAAGAAACTTGTGTCTGAGCAGGCGAGTTCCAAGAGGGGTCCATAGTCACAATAATAGTGGTTCAGAACATTGGAGACACAGAAATCCACTTGACTCATCAGAATGATTGGCGGCAAGATAGCTACTAATCCCCCGAGCCAGGAGCACAACACTAGCTGTATACACACTCTGCTGCTCATGAGAGTCAGGTAATGTAGTGGTTTACAGATGGCCACATAGCGGTCATAAGACATAGAGGCCAACAGGTAGAACTCTGTTGCCCCGAGGAATATAGCAAAAAAATATTGAGTCAAACAGCCAGAAAAGCTGATAATCTTATTTCCTGTGGTCATGCTAGTCAGAAATCTAGGAATAAAAATCGAGGTGAAGGACATTTCCAAGAAAGAGAAATTCCGCAGGAAGAAATACATGGGAGTCTGCAGATGGGGGTCTAGCAAAGTGAGGGTGATAATGGTCAGATTTCCTAGGACACTTAGTATGTAGGTGAGGAACAGAAAGAGAAATATCGCCACCTGGAATTCAGGCTTACTTGTGAGACCCAATAAGATAAACTCAGTAAATGTTGTCCGATTTTGCATTGTTGACTTTCCGTAGATCTAAAGAGGGAAAATGAGGTCAATGATGAAAATTGAAGAGTCTCTCAAGGTAGGAGAGATAAAGCTGACAGTAATCAACAAAATCAAATTTTGTGGATCTTTGTCCCATTGACCCAAATCAGTGTCCCATTAAACTCGACTCCTTAGAAGCCCAAGGTCTTCTGTGAAAAAGAAAAAAAAATCTCTTAATTCCTCTGGTAGACATATTTCTTGCTGTTTAACAAAATATAGAAAACCCATTGCCATTTATTTGACTCAAGTAATATCATATAGGGCAAATAGAACTGTCTCACAGGGTTTCCAAGCCTTTAAAACTTTATGGAAGTAGACTGTCACATCTGTTCCCCAAATCAGCTGGTGGGTTCAAATCCCAGAGTTTTGGGGTTTATAGTAAAAGCACTGAACTGGTGCTTTGATCACTAGGACTTGTCAAAATTACATTGCAGAGTAACTACTGAAATCTTCTTTAGAAAAATGTTTAAGCTTACCATTTTCTTCCAGGATGCATATGAAATTCTACATTTTAAAATACCTTTAATTGTTAATCTCTACTACTATACAGTTGGTAAAAAATCTCTATATGGTTTCCTTCTCTGTGCTTTTCTTTACTCCCTATATTCTTACCTTTTCCCTGTATTTAATGATTCACCTTATACATATTGTAGATACTTTTGTTCAGATTCTTATTGTTCAAATCCCCTACTTCTCTGTTTCAGGAAGCAGTAAGAATTTTCCCTACACAGGGTATACTGGAGCTCTTCTAGACATAAATAGATTATTTTTCAACACCTCTGCTTCTGTTTTAGGACAAATTTGTAATGGGCCATTAGGGTTTTTAGATCTTTGGTTTCTTATTATTTTATTTTATATTATGATGGGTTAGGGTTTAGATGGATTAAGTTCAGTCTAATTACATTAGGCTCACTGAATCATATTTATTGGCATGTTCTTGGCCATACAGAGTTTCCCAAGCACTGATTTAGGATATATCACTGAGAATAGAGATCTTGAAGATACATAGGCAGCATCTCAGAGTAGATTTTACTCAGTGTTTTTTGAAGAGTCTTGAATGCAACTAAAAATGACACTTTATCATCTCAAATTTGTCTCTCCTGTATTGCTGCCCTGTAAGAAGGATATGTACATTTTTAATAAGATTACTTTATAGATTAATTCATAATCCATATAGAAAAAATTTGCAGAGTATATATTAACACATAATTTGCACATATTTAGCATTAAAAAAACTTTAGAAGCAACAGAAATACAAAAGGCATCTAATTAACATGTATGAGGGAACTTTAAAAAGTTTGTGGAAAATGGGGTTGATTTAAAAGATAATGGGATTTCTCCAAGAACTTTTTGAAACCCTTTCTGCTTGGCTTAGAAAAGTCATATCCCAACATTTTTGCTAACGTCTCCATTATTGCATGCATACTTTTGGAGGTGATGTTAGACATTGACTTGTATTTCCTCCCTTTCCTGTTTATACCAACCTTGATCTTTGGCAAATAGGATTGCATTTCTTCTAGATTTTCATAATTGATTGATTACTTGAGCTATGTTAATAGGATGATAGCTTCAGTGATTTTACAAACATATGAGACTCTTACTCTTGACCATAAACATGTCTGCAGTGCGTTGTTACCTTATTGTTCCTTCAGGTTAAATCCAAGGTGAGATGTTCCCACGTGAGTCTCAGGGCAGAATGGAATTTAGCATTTTCTACTGGGTTTTCAGCCCCAATCTTTTTCATTCTTCAAAGAAATTTAAGAAGGAGCATGTGTTCTCTTTCATTCTATGAACACGAAGGTGAGTCAAATCGCAGTTCCTGAGATATGCAGTTCTTCAATATGGAATTAAAAAGAAAAGCAAAGAAAATTACCCTACCCCCACGTAATGATAGAAATGAAAGAGAAGACACCAATGAATCAGTAATTCCTTAAACTTTCTGTTCTGAGAGACTATGCTGAAGTCCTTAAAATGTAAGGTGTGGGTTTCTTTAAAGTTTCTGTGTGGCCAGAATGACAATGGTTTTATCATTCATCTTAGAGAAGGCACATGGGATCAATTTCCTGAGAGAACCTAAAGATGCCCTGTGGACTCAAGTTCAAAAAGTGCTAATGAACCTCAGTTGTTGACAACTTTGAGAACAGGGGTAAACATATGGCTGAGGGAGAGGGTCCAGAGAGACTAGGATCTGGGTTTCATGAGAAAATCTTGCACAGCCAAGATGTTTGCAAAGTTGCAAAGAGCCTTGGGAATGGATAAGATTGACCTGGCATAGCAATAGATTATTTGTAATACCATTGAAGTGTCACTGGACAGCAGTAAATCAGAAAATATCTTATCAGTTAGTTCTGTAACTCAATTAAACATAAGTATGACTCAGTGAAATGTTATTTCAGGAGTGTGAGAAGCTGGACACTACTTGCAAAGCCTCCAGAAATTAAAATATTGTACAAATTACGATTAAGTCTATCATTTACAGCATCACAAAAATATAAACACATATGATCTTATCATGCAACATTTTCTTCCCACTCAGTTCTCTCTGATGTCATGGCATTCTCAGAATGATGATGATGGCATTATTCAGAAATGACAGATGGACAAAAATGAAGCATTTTGCAGGGTTCCTTTAGGCTCCTCTGTAGGATTTTGACATTATTCACATTGCTTTTTAGCTGCCCTGAATGCTTGCTTAAACTAAATTAGGTATAGAATATTGAGTTGTCTGAAATTCTCAGAAAAGCTTACTCTTTTAGATAGAAAGTGCTGCTAATGAATAAAGGCAAAACCAAAACCAGTGCCAGGCAAACAGGAAGGGGAAAAGTGGCAAGAGAAAGAGAAATTATCAGTATGTAGAACCCTATAGAAGGCCACACCTACAAGGAAGCATCATCAAGCTGTGACCTGATCAATAGGTTGGACCCCACCATACAGGTACCATCAAATTGACACTAAATCGAACCATCACATGGAGATACCATGATAGGAATTTGCAAGGCTGATGTCTTACTTCATGCAAAGATCCCTTTTCAACAGCACAAATGAGGACCATCGATTGGATCTTCCCATGTGAAATACAGAGGAATCCGATTACTTGTGCTGAAAAAACTGTGGAAAAGATAGCATCATCTTTTCCATGGGCGAGGGGTCAAATGTGAGATCGACTATTAATTGTTCATAGAAAAGGCCAATTCGAAACCAAAGAAAAATAATATAAAAATCAGAGTTCAAGTGAAACCTTGAGTGTATCTCATCTCAATGTAGAGGTCATATCAAGATGAGATTTGATGCATCAAATGCTCATAATAGATGACCTGGTGAATTGAGGTATGGTATCAAGGATGTCATACATGAAGAAAGCAAACGCCATTAAAAAGAAGGCATTAGGAAGAAAGAAAAGATCATTATGTACATCAGAAGAGACTCTGAAACTCACTCTTGAACTTGGATTAGCGAAAATGAAAGAGAAAAAGGATGAAATAAATGATCTAAGTAGGATGTGTCAAAGGGCACTCAACAAGACAAAGTAAAATATTAAAATAAAATATGTGAAGGGCTGGAGTAAGAAAACTAAAAAGAGGGGAGTGAAAAAAAAAGAAAACTAAAAAGAACATAGAACTATAAAGATGCCAATTTAAAAATAAGTATAAACTGAAGGGCTATAAGTCAAGGCTTGCACAATCAAACATATATCAGGTGGTGAGACCCAGCTGGGTCGCACTAGTTCTCCAGAACCGATATCTATTTTGTTGCTGAGTTCAGTGAACTGATTGTTAAAAGGACACTTGTAATCAGGGTTCTATCTCAGGTGGGGAGCTGGGCAGCCACTCAACTGGGAAATTACAAGCTTACATTCCTTACTCTATTTTAAAATGAACCTGCACAACTGTGTAGTCTAAGCACCTGTAGGTGCTCCATCTACAGGTAAAAAAAATTAGATGGAACTTTGTAATATTTATTTCATAAAATTTATTGTAATTTTGATGAAGCTATATTTTTATTCATTTGTGTTTGTTGCAGACATATAACATAAAGAGAAAAAGTTCCAAACAACCAGAGGGTAACATGCTATCATTCATCTCAGCTTTGTGCTATGTCCCAAATTCCCATGTGATATTACAAGTGAGTTATGCAATTCCTGAAAGTGTTCAAAGAACTAAAAATATAGTCAGAATAGTTGCTGTAAGTTCAGCAGAAGCAGCATGCTTTTTTTTTTCAGTGATGAACATACTAGGTTCAGAAAAGTTGCCTGTTTCTAATATATCAAACACAATGACTACTGTCCAATTGGCCTACCTCTAAGGGAAGTGTGTTCTATCTTACAGTGCTAAGATTGTTAAAGATTGATCACAGCAAGCCTACCTATCACAGTTATGATCCACTCATGCCTTCACATAGGCAATATAATGCTAGTAAACATCTTTCAATTAGTCTCTGTTCTGAGCCAACCTCTATCTAACATAAGCAACTATATCCCTGGTTTCATTTCCTCTACCAGTTGCTTCGCCAAGCAGCTGTCTTTTAAATTTCCTGGCATAGACAAGTGCTTTCAGTTCTTCATCAGCTTGTTGACACATTTCAATTGGTATGCCATCAATTCCTGGAGCCTTGTTTGGGCTAATGCCTTCAGTGCAGCCTGAACTTCTTCCTCGGTGCCATTGCTTCTTGTTCATATGCTACCTCCTAAAATGGTGGAGTGTTGACTAGTTCTTTTTGATACAGTGACTCTGTTCATTCCTTCTATCTTATTTTGAGGAATCATTCAAAATTTTTCCCATGGAATCATTCACTATTTCAACTCGAGACTTGAATTGTTCCTTGAGTTCTTTACGTTTTAGATATGCTGAGCTTGCTTGTCCTTTTTTTATTTTCTAACTCTAGGTCCATGCGCATTTCATTGTAATATTTGTCTTTGTCTTTTCAAGTTGCTATTTGTAATTTTCTGCTCAGCTTTTCTACTTCGACATTTCATCAAAGTGCCTTAGCTACTGTGTGATGGAGAGGAAGTTCCAGAGTCTCTTCTGACATCCACTTTGATCTTTTCTTTCATTCCTCTCTTTTTAACGACCTTTTGCTTCATTCGTGAATGATGTTCTTGGTGTCCTCTTACAACTCATCAAGGCTTTTGTACTGATGTTCAATGTGTCATATCTGTCCTTGAGATGTTCTTGAAATATATGTGGAAGAGAACTAACATTCTATGAATGCCATCAGATGATCACTTGATTATCTTTGTCAGACACAGAAGAGTGGAAACAGTTCCTTATATCCCATTTCTCAGCCACAGCATGTATGTTGTTTAAAACAACTAAATTTGTTCTAATATGTTCTAAAATGTTCTAATATGTTCTAAAATCAATACTGATGACTATTTCTCAGTGTCATTGAGAGTTTAGGAAAAGATAATGAAAACACCAAGTTTTTAAAAGACAGAAGGCCAACCAGTTGATTTACATCAACAATTCCATCTCCCGTAGTGAGAGAGCAGGGATAGTCAAAGATTATGCCCAAGACTTAATAGGGTACTAAAAGTTTTAGAGAATGCTATTATCGAACAAAGTGTGCCTGTTACAGAATTTTATGTCAACTAGGTACTCCTGCCTAGGGGTGGAGTCAGTTATCAATCAGGTCACAGACTTAGGCTGCCCCTTTGTGGATGTGGCCTTCTCGTAGATGAAGTCTTTATCCCCTTTCACTGTCCTGATTTCTGACAACCCTGAAAGCTGCCTGTGCTCTGCCTTGTTTTCACTGACTTGGAGCTACACAATTCTGCACTCTCCAGCTTGTGATCTTCCTGCATTCCTCATCATTACATGTGGCTGTGTGAGTCTGAAGAGGGACTTAGAGACTAGTATCAGACTTACTAACTTGAATTGGACAGAGTTGAGATGCTTTGTTGATATACAATTAATATGTGATATAAAGCTCTTTTATTGGCATCACTGCCCTTTGGTGGTGGGAGTAGGAGGCCCAGCCTTTGCTCCTGTGGAGCCGCTGCTGGAATTGAACCTTCATCCCAGTGGGCCGTAGTCCCACACACAACCACTACGCCACCGGGGCTCAGCCTAAAGCTATTGCTTATACATATATGAGTGCCATTCATTTTTTTTCTAGTCAACCTGGCCTAACCCATCAAGGAACATATGTTGTGCCAAGATTGTCTGTTTTTTAGAAAGTTAAATGGGACTTGATACTTGAGTTGGGTGTTTCTGAAAAAGTGTCACCAAGTGTGTGATTATCATCAGGCTTCTCTGAACCTTCCTAACTTGCTCAAATGACCTACCTCCTTTTAAGAGTGAGAATTCTGCTTTTGGGTGAAGACAACATAGAGAGGTGCCTTCTCAAAGAACAACAGAGATAGCCTTCTTTTCTAAGGTGACCAGACATCCCACTTTTTAATAATTTAACAATGTCCTGCAGTGTTTTAAAATTAAAATAAATATGTTACAATACTTTTTTTGCATTCTATGAAAATTTTTGTTGCTCCATATAGACCAAATTTTTAATCAAGAACCTGCCCTCTCCCTGGTCAATGGTGTTCCACTTAAAATCTGGTCACTTTATTTTTTTCCTCCTGTTCAGTATGTCTACAACAGCAGTAAAGTCGGAGCATGACCCAATCACGGCCATGTTTAGTCTGATAGGAGAGAAAATATCTAAAATACCTACCTTATCATATCAACAGGATCCAGGGGGGTATATGTTAATCTAGATTCTGAGTGTAGTTGACTAAGGGGGCAGGATGGAGGAGATGGTCAGAACATATGACTGGGGAGTGTTTACTGATTTGAAATCACTTTTCTAATATAAAGAGTTTACACACTGACAGTAAGACCACTAGAAAAATGGGGGGGGGGAGTGATAGATTGTGCTAAATGGAGTTGGAGTGTCAGCATTGTGATAGCACAAGTCGGAGGAAATATGTAAAAGGTTTAGGTATCTGGTAAGATGACCAGACATCCCACTTTTTAGCAATTTAACAACATCTCACGGCATTTTAAAATTAAAATAGATATATTGCAATACTAGTTTTGTGTTCTGTGAAACTTTTTGTTGCTCCATATAGACCACAATTTTAATCAAGTACCCCTCTCCTCCCCCCGGTCAATGTTGTCCCACTTAAAATCTGGTCACTTTAATAAGACCTCATCATATCATGAGGGAACAGTATCACTAAAAGTTCAGTAATAAGGCCAGGATGATAGCAGAAGAAGCTGACATGGAATTAGGTTCAGGGACACATAATTAAATTCATAGATATCTAGGTGGTAGGGCAGCTAAACAGCAAAGGCAGGGAGGTTGCCCTTGACTGATCAAAGCCTTGTAGATGAGCATCAGAATTGGTGTGGGAGGAAGGAGGCCTAATATACAGAGAATTATCAGGGTGGTGAATAGAACATGGCCTCTCTAAAGACAAGTTAGAAAGACAGCCAATAAGGAAAAGTATACATATGAATCTTAAGGATTCATGACAGGAAGCTGTATGCAGTTTCCCCAATAAATGTCATGAACATTATTGTTTCTGGACATGGGTCAGTTTTCCGTCGTGGAACTCGCTGATGAAAGAGGAAGTTGGGATCCCTGATAGTTCCAGGATTCTGAAACACCACAGAAGTTCTTTCCTAAAGGGGCCATTTACTTGGGTAATCTTATACTTGACAGGAGATTCCCCAAAAGCTTTGAGGGTTATTGGATATAAGATTCAAATTAGCACATATAATCAAAGGGATCTAGTTTCACCATTATTCTGTATTAAAAGGAGGAATATGGGACCAAGTAATAGAGAAAATACTGTGTCAAAGTTCAGTTTAAAGGGGGTCCCTATTGTCCACAGACCTACCACATGATCCTGAAGTGTATATTTTGATAAATATGCTTAGTGATTTGTGCAACTCTTATTTTTAATATTTGTTCTGAAGGGCAAGGACTGACACAGTGGGTAAGAAATGCGGAAGACTTTATTTTCTCTTTCCAAACATTCAACAAAGAAAGACAATCTAAAACAACATAAAATTTGGATACTAACTATGCAGATATGGTAAATATGGTAAAAATTTGGAAACTACATATGCAGGTAGGGTAGAACCCATCATATCCCTATTTAATTCTACTCTTGTAATAAGTTATAGTCTCAGAAATCTACAGAGGCAATTCTGCTCTGTTCTATGGGGATGCTATAAGTCATATTTGAGTCAATGGCAGTGAGTCTTGAGTTTAACATCCTATCTGAGCACTGTGAAGTTGAAGTATGTATGTTCTGCATTTCATGGGGATCTTGAATTATAAATTCTTTTCCTGGTCTTTCTGTTTTTATATTTAAGATATAACTGTTCAAGCTGAGCAGCAGAGAAACATTAATATCCTAGAGTTAATTTGAGCTAATTCTTCAAGAACGTCCTGACTTTAATTGCTGTAAGCCTGACTCTTTAAGTCTGACTCTCCTGAGAAAAGGGTACCAAGATCACAGAGATTTGCTGAGTGTTCTTTTTACCTAATAATTAGTGTCCAATGGAATTTACTGCAGGTTGTTAGATCTCAGGCTTATGATTCCCAAGTCACATCATTCCCAAAGATTTCCATTTTAAGCCTGAAACAGTAAAGCTAGTGGACATGAAAGGCCAACCGGGATTTGACAATGAGTGTTCTTATGGACTATGACATCTCCCTGGCTTGTTGAGACCACAGCGATTCTGTATTCCATGTATTCCATGGAGACCTAGTGTAGTGCTTATAGTCACCAGTTCAAAACATCCAGCAGCCCCTCGGGAGGAGGACTGGACTCTCTTCTCTCATAAACAGCTACAGTTTTGGAAACCCACTGAGAGGTGACTGTGAGTCATCACTGACTGAATGGCAGCGAGCTTGGTTTTGGTGTGGGGTGAGGACAAGGTATCTCCTGCCCAGTGGTCTGAACACAGGGAGTAAAATTGAACTCTTCACAGAGGAAATAAAAATTAAGGAGAAAATATTAAATTAAATACTATTAAATAAATTAAATTAAAATTGAGAAAATTATATGGTCTCAAAGACAAGTAAGAAAAATACGTTATAATTATGAAATCTTCAGCTTTGAAGCATTACACAGGAACAAGAAAGAGAAAACATGGAGCCAACTATCTATAAATAAGATGATCAAGGGCTTCAGAAATGATATCTGTTGAGAGTGATAAAATACCTTTGACATTATTTCATATAGGCTTCCTAGGGAAAAAGTCAAAGGAATAATCCAAATTAAAACTTGCCTTCATATTTTCCCATGACATCAAGTTAGAAAATGTTTCAGGAATTTCTCCCTGGGTTTCCAGTTTTTACATTATTCTGGGGAAACCAACTACCCGTTAGAGGAGATCTGGATCCTAACATCAGCTGGAAAATAAGTTTATGCAATATCTTTGAAATTTATAAGTACAATTATGCTACTCATCATAAACATACAGATGCTTTCAATTGAAATGACAAGTGTTCATATGCTAAGGATAGATTTATAGGGGAGTTATCAGTGAAAGAGGTTCTTTTTTCTGTATTCAAAATAATTCATAAACCTCTCCAAGAATGATAATGATGATAGATAATGCTTATAAGGCAGCTGCTAAATGTTAAGTACTATGCTAAGCAATTTATGTGGGTTGCATGATTTAATTCTCAAAGTCATTTTATGTGACTGCAAGTTAGTTCTCACTCATAGATCAAGAAAATGAGGTTCTGAAATGCACAGAATTTTGCCTCAGATTATGCACCGATGTTGTGGTCAGGAAGAGCTATAAATCTAAGCTGTTTAATGATAAAGTCTCCACTCATAACACTACCAAACACTGCTTTCCCAACTATTTAGTTCACTGATTGTTTTTCACTATCTTTCATGAAAAGGACAAACACTCTCATTGGGAACTACATGAAATAATGTCCAGCGCTTTGCAGCTCTAGTTAGGAATCATTGCAGATTGACAGCTGCCTTTCAATAATAATAATTAATTACATTTTTAGTAACTAAAGTGTTTCCCATTTACAGTTGCTGTCTCTAGGGTTTTCCATTTTTTCTCATTCCTGGGATGGGATAAGCTCTTCCCAGGAGACTCCTATTAATTTGAAACAAGCATCTTGTTTGTTTCAGCTGGCTTCCATTAATAACCTTGTGATTTGTTTCCCTGGAGATTATATTTCCCTGAAAATATGACTTTCATACAGAGGGTGCAGTGTCTATTTCAAACTTGCGCTCACATGTGTGCTGAACATTTTGATTCTGGATTCTGGACAGTTGTCTAATGAGTGTGTAATAAATGACAGACCTATTTGCTGCTTTCCTTCAAGAACTGCATGATCACTCAAAGATTAAATATTAAAATACAGAATCCTTCCACCTTTTTTTTTTGCTGTTTGACCCTAGTTCAAAGTGCCTCCATACAGTTTTATCTGCTCAAACATACTGACATATAGAAATTCATTGATTAGCTCTTGTCTTTCAGAGGATAAAATATTTTATTATGTTTGTGATACTATTTATTATATAGAGCCTTATATCTAGTGGTGGCTAGTCAAGTTATATATGCAAATGACAAATATTAAGGAGACACTTTTACTGAATGTGGAGGTAGAACAAGTTCCCAGACTCCTACATGTAGGAGACTCTATACTCTCTCTAAAATGGTACTGTCTGAATTTTAGAACTTCCGAAGGGTAGCTTTCTGAAGTCTTCTAAAAATTCAAATATCACATGTTAGAAAACAGAGGGCTATTTTTTATATAACTATTGCATTTTTTTGAGAAATATTGTTCATGATTACTTAGGACCTTAGCTTTGAAACACATGGGTTAAAGCTTTCTGCATTGTAACTTTGAAATTGTTGGCATCTGGATGGTGAACAACTGACACAACCAAGTAAATTCTGTTCACTTTTCTGACAGCTGTTCATGGATTCTGTGGGTACTTTAATCTCAAAGCCCCTCTTGGTAATTCTAAATATACTTTCACTCCTTGACAAGTCTGTGACTAGATTTTTATTACTCACAGTTTCTTTGGGATATTCCCCCAGTCTCTCTACAACAAATAAAAAACTCCCAAGTAAAGAATCTCTTCTGACTTTGTAAGGTAGAATAGGGATCATGATAGCGCGCGCGCGTGTGTGTGTGGTGGGGGAGGAAGCATTTAAGAAATAAAGTTGCATATTTCATTGCTGTTACACTGTACCTTGACTAGCTCATCTCCTCCCCATGATCATTCTGTAAGGGGATGTCGTTTCACCTACAGATGGACTTTGGTCCCCAATCTGTACTGCCCTCATTTCTAATGATATAATTTTTAGTTCTTTGATGTCTAATACCTGATGACTTTGACACCTTGTGATCACACAGGTTGGTGTACTTCTTCCATGTGGGCTTTGTTGCTTCTTAGCTAGATGGCTGCTTGTTTACTTTCATGCCTTTAAGACCCTAGATACTATATCTCTTGATGGCTGGCACCATCAACTTTCTTCATTTCTTTTTCTTATGCACACATTTGTCTTCAGCGATTGTGTTGGGAAGGTGATCATGGAATGCCAATTTAATAGAACAAAATGTTCTCACATTGAGGAAATACTTGAGTGGAGGCCCAATGTCCATCTGCTGCCTTAATATGAGCCTTATAAGTATATGCATGTAAATCTATTTCCCCATCATCATATTTATCCATTTACCTATGTACATGCCTGCATTTAGGCCTCTATAAATACCCTTTGCCTATTTCCTTCCTCTATTTCATTTTATTTTCCTCTTGTTCTACTATCATGCTCAGCCTTCACTAGGATTTCAGTAATTTCTCTTGGCTACACTACTCTTGATCAACCCCTATCAGGTCTCTCATAACCACCTTGCCACTGATTTTGAACTGCTTGATATTTCCTTGTCCCTGGGATGGTCAACACCACCTCCTTCTCCTCACCTTCCCCTCTCCTAAGTCCTTGAGCCATATAACCATCAGTCCCATTGTTTTCTCCTCCAGACTGTTCATCCAGCCTACCTTATCTAGACTGACTTGCAGAGATATTAATATGTACAAAAACAAGGCATAGCAAGATGAAGTGACAAAAGAAAACAAAATGATGACAACAACCACTAAAAGCCCTCTTGTCTGCCTTACAATTCTACCGTACTAATCGGGCTAGATCAGAGGATGTACACTGGTACATATAGGAACTGGAAACATGGGGAATTCAGGACAGATGATCCCTTCAGGACCAGTGGTGAGAGTGGTGATACTGGGAAGGTGGAGGGAAGGTGGAGCAGAAAGAGGGAACTGATTATAAGGATCTTCATATAACCTCCTCGTTGGGGTGTGGACAACAGGGAAGTGTGTGAAGGGAGACATCAGACAGTGTACCATATGACAAAATAACAATTTATAAATTATCAAGGGTTCATGAGAGAAGGGGAAGTGGGGAGGGAGGGGGAGAAATGAAGAACTAATACCAAGAGCTTAAGGTAGAAATAAAATATTTTGAGAATGATGATGGCAACAAATGTACAAATGTGCTTTGCATACAATAGATGTATATATGGATTGTGATAAGAGTTATATGAGCCCCCAATAAAATGATTAAAAATATCTTCTGATTTTACTTCTATGGAAAATTCTCAACAATTCTATGTTACTGTTGTCATAGCGAGAAATTGTTTTTGATTTTGGTAGTCAATTTTCTGATTTCTCTGAGAAGATAGATTTCTCTGCAAATTCTACATGAATGTTGGTCCTCAACAGATGTATAGGGACCATCTGATTAAGCAAATAGGGACTCTTGAGACAATAGGTTCACATCGTGCTAATTAGCCTACAGTGGAATGAACTTTAATGATCTTTGTGGTGATTAAATTTAATACCCATGATAACTGGGGCATAATTGAGACTATGTCCTTGGTGACCAAAGATAGAACAATAGAATCACAAAGAGGTCAAGTTCAAAACAATCAGGGTACACTGGTGTATCACGAGCCTCTTGTGGTTTCTCTTCTCAGTGATTGATGTATTCTTTAATAGCTTCAGGACTGATTTTCACAGAGTGTCCTTAGGGGATGATGCATGTAGGCGAAGTCACACTATCTCCTAGGTTCCCATGTCACACAGGACATTTGCTGACTGAGTGCTGAGAATTGGCAATTCAAGCTCACCCAGATGCAACAAAGAAGAAAGCCCTGGTGATCTACTGCTATACAGATTACATTGAACTCCCCTTTATGAACTATCTATTATCTGAAATTTGCGTTTATAACAGTAGTAAAAGTGTACTATGTCTATTTTGCACATTAATGAGGTATACCTGGTAGTAATGAACACTGAGGTGTTAGGCTATGATTGCTCCTGTATGTATCAACTTGATTGGGCCAATTCTCAGTGGTTTTGCAGGTGTGCCATGATATAATTTGACAGATATGTAGTACTGCAGTCATCCCTCACTTTCTTGATCTGATTTGTTCACCTACTATTTTCATATAACCCGAATAGTCATTTAACACCTAGTCTTTGGATCTTGTCCATGTGGATTAGTGAAGGGTAATATATGACCAAGAAAACTCAATGAACATGAGTTCTGCTCTGTAATGCATGAAGTTATTATGGTTGCAAGAGGCTTGGGTTTTTACTATTAAAAATTTTTTTATGATTTTTTGTGTCATCTTTTTCTTTTTGTTTTCTTAAGTTTTGTTTTCTTTAAGTTTTGGACATAATTCATATATTACACAATTCAATGGTTTGAATATATTAAAAAGAGCTGTGCAATTATCACCATAGTCAATTTCAAGACATTTCCTTCACTATAATATTCATTGTTATTTTCTCTGCATTATATCACCAATATCTTGCATCATAACCCTAAGGAATTATTAATCTTATTTCTCTATATATTTACTATCCATTTTTCTTGTAAAAATATAGCAAAATGCCTCAACAACAATAACAATATAAAACATGGAATATTTTCATTTATTTATTTTATTTTATTATTATTATTATTTTTGGCATCACTGCCCTCAGGTGGTGGGAGTAGGAGGCCCAGCCTTTGCTCCGTGGAGCCGGAATTGAACCTCCATCCCAGTGGGCCGCAGTCCCACGCATAACCACTATGCCACCGGGGCTCAGCCCAACATTTTTATTTTAAAAGCAAGTGGAAAATAATATTAACTAGGACAAATTGAACGAGTCAAAAGACACACACATACATACTTTAGACATATGAGTATTTATAAATTCATTATAGGTGTGCATATATTACTGTTCTACTTTAGTGGGAGCATTATCAGTTTTTGAGAAATAATATAAATAACCTCCATAGGTCATTTGCTAATTCTAATGATATCACTATACTAGCCAAATGGTAGAGGATTTAAAATATGATTGAGATAAAGGGGATATTCATATATGGGATAGCGTTGTTGTCTAAATTATTCATACATGGTTGGTGAGTCTGCGCAACCATTGTGGAAAGCAATCGGCGCCACCTAAAATAACTGGGAATGGAATATGTATATGATCCCAAAATACTCTGCTGGGCATGTGACCCAAAGAAGTAAGAGACATAACATGAATCGATGCATGTACTCCATGTTTATCACAGCGCTGTTCAAAATAGCAAGAAGTTGGAAACAGTCCTAAAGGTCACCAGTTGAAAGAAGGGATAAAGATACTCAGGAACATCTTCAACGGAATACTATGCATCACTAAACAACAATGGTGAACCCATGAAGCACCTCACAACCTAGTCAGACCTGGTAAAGGAAATATTATAATGACATGTGTGAAGACCTAGAATTAGAAACCACCAAAGGAAGGACACGTTCAGCATATCTTAAACGGAAAGAAATGAAGGAAAATGGCAAGGCTCAAATTGCAATATTGGCAGACTTTATGGGCAAAAAGGTGCAGCAGGAGGCACCAAAAGAAAATGGAAAGAATGCACAGTCATTATACCCAAAAGAAGTGGTCCATGTAACCATTTCAAGAGATAGCATATGAGCAAGAACCAAAGGCACCAAGGCAAAAGTCTGAGCTGCACTGCAATCTTTCACATTCTTTGGCTTAGAGGTCAATCCAATTCCCCATTTCTTCACAAAGATATCTCTCCGCTTTGTGTTCCTTTTTCTCTTCTGTTTTGTAAGGACACCATTAATATTGGATTTGTACTCATCTTGCTCAATTATGACCTATTAAGTTAGTTGATGAGAACTTTAAAAATTAATATTAAAGGTAATTTTAACAGGAAGTCTTACAGCTATAACATTCCGTAGTTCAGTCACATCAAGCAGTGCTGTACAATTACTACCACAATCAGTTTCAAAACATTTCCTTTCTTCTTGAACTCCTTGATGGCTGGTCCCTTTTATCCCCTCCCTCTCCACCATACTCCTCAAGAACCCTTGTTCCTTTTCTTTAACTATAATAATTTCCCCACATTATTAGAACAAACTGTTATGGCACTGAGGGAAGATTTAAGTAGAAACCCAAAGTCCATGTGCTCCCTTGTTGCATTTGTGCACACACACACACACACACAGAGTTTTGAAAAAAAAAAACACTATTATGTTTCTCCTTCATATAGCTCTCGGCCTTTCCTCTTAGATACAACTTGATTGATCAAATACAACCAGAAAAGCTACACTCCTCCTCATCAATTTTAGAACACCATTTCCCTCTACTGTCAGTGTTGATTCGCCACTCATCTCCTTTCCATCTCCCCTCCCCTGCCCCCTAGGGACTGTTGATCCAGTAGCTATCTCCATAAGTTTGTAAATTCTGCCTGTCTTGTATAGATAGGCACCCAAATCAAAACAGAACAGATAGTCACAAGTCTCACAGGGATCCTGACAAAGAGCGGATGAATATCTTTCTGTTAAAGAGAGAGCAGGACATGTTATTAACCATCAGTCCAGTCCGCATTTCTTTCATGGTTATCTATCTCAGGTGCTGCTTCCCATTAACAGCACATACACTCTTCTAGTCTACAGCACTTGTGTCTGAAAGGCAAGCATCCTAAAAGTCTTCACTGCTTTTCCTGCATTCAGAGGCAGACTTTCAATGTGGCCCCTGTGAATAATCCCCGACCAGTTCACATAGGCTCCCAAGGACTGGCTCTGAGTCAGAATTCTATGATGATGATTTTTCAGGAACACCGTGGACTTGCTCCTGTCACTGGTCTGTCGCACCCCCCCGTGTGTGCATGTCAGACCAGCCGCTCTCCCCAAGCTGTATTTTCAGGGTTGTTCTCTGCAGCACTGTCGTCTAGGGACAGGAGATCACGTCTTAAGTTGAAGCTGTTCCTGCAGTCACCTCTGGGAAGGAGCTGCTCCAAGCAGGAACATCACCCTCAAGGATCGGCACACCAGAATGAGGTCTACTCTTGCTCTCCCTGTTTTTTAGAGATAGAAACAATACCCTCCCCTCGGGTTGGTTAGTGTCCTCAACCCCCCACCCCCCCTTGCTAATTGTTTAAATGATATCAGCCTTACAGATCCCCGGAGTGAGGATTTCCACATACTTTTTTTTTTTTTTAAGAAGCTTGGGGAACACAATTCAATCCATAACCTCCTTTCTTGGCTAACTTCATCACATGCATATATTTATCAGTACTCAGCTGAATATTTAAAGAGACTGCCTTCTGATTTCTAGGTTTCTTTTTCTTCAGGATTCTTTGCTTTTTAGTAGCTCTGGCTAATAATTCTAACTGCCTTGTTCTCCACTGATACTGAACTTTGATGCTCTGTTTGATACTCTCCCTATACCTTCAAGCTCTCAAAACAGTAATCCGAGGCATTCACCCTATTTATTTCACAGTCTCTGTCTCCAGCATGACCACTGAGGTGATTTTAGAAAGTGGAAATGAAGTCCTTCTATCCTCAACCATCTGAATGACTGTCTGAGTGGCTGTCTACTTTATTAGTCCTAAGAAATAATCAAAGGTTCTTAAGATATCACATGAGAGTCTCCAAATAGAAAGAAAAAAAATTTGTACATGTATTGACCACATCCTGTCATATACTTTCATGGATATTCTCAACTTGGTAATTTTTTTCTGTGAATACAGACATAAATTCCGGAAGGAAAGAGTCTATTTAAGAGTAGTAAAAAAGGGAGTACAAAACCTGTAACAAAGTATCACTGAAAAGGGAAGGATTTGATCGACTAAGGATACTTTATGTTTTGTAATTGATAGCAAATTATGTTGCTGTCTTTAAAGGAATGTTTTTAAATTATGTTGATGTATTTAAAGAAGATGGACTTCCTTGCCTATAGTTTTAATTTTGACTAGCATAACCCTAACTTTATCTGCTCCCTCAAGTGCAGGCATTGGGGATTAATTTTCAGAAGTGAAACATGCCCTGTGAAGACAAGTTCAGAAGGTGATAATGAACTTCGATGGTCGGCAGTTTTGTAAACCACCAGAGGATGTCTGTCTGAGACAAGTCATTCCAGAAGGATGAAGTTGAAGGTGCAATGGAATATTCAGTCACACTCGGAGAGTCAGAAGAGCCTGGTGTGAGGCCTTGGCGATGCTTTGACACAATTTGAGAGTCATTCACAAGTGTCACATTTTGAAAATATTTCTTAAATGATCTTTCTATGTCAACATCAATAGAAGTTTTTTATTTGTAAGAAGATCGGTGGCTGGAGACATTACTTGTAATTTATCTGACATTAAGCCTTTTCTCAAACAATCCATGTACCACCCAACTCAACAGATATGGCTTGATTAATCATTGTTTTATGCCCACTCCTTTCTTCTTGTTCATCACATGACATTACAAAAATAAAGTATAAAAATCATTCTCCAAGATGTAGAAAACATATGTACCGAAAACTGTATGTATTTAGTGCTTTTTGCTTATTTTTGACCCAGGACTGAGTCTGTTACAAGTCTTACATTATTTAATCATTCCAACAATCTTTGGGCTTGCTTTTATTTTTATTTTCATTTACACATGAGGCTTTATCAATACCTATATTACTTATCAATTACTCATATGTTTGCACATAGGTTTGACTTCTTACACATTGAAGTCTGGGGTGCCTGTTTTTGAACTCTATAAAAATGGAATTATATGCATTCGCTTTTGTCGCGCTTCTGTTCACTTTTATGTTTACTACTCCCCTATGTTGCTGAGTAAAGTCCTTGGATACCCATTTTTATTATAGTATTCCATTTATTAATACTCATTCAGTTGATACAAATGTCCCCCCCAATTTTGGAACATTATGAAATATGCAGCTATACTACTTGCACACCTCCCATTTTCCTATATGAAATATATCTAGGAGCACACTTTCTGTGTAACTGGATAGGTAGAACTGTGCTAGCTCTACCTACCAAAGGTAGAATGGCTGAACTCTAAGTGATTTCAAAGTGACTGAATCATTCACAGTGTCAGACTTTGGATGGACTGTCCCATTGATTTATTTCATATCCTTTCTGCCCACACGGTGTTCTCAGACGCTCAGTGGTGAGCAATCTGAGGGATAAAGCGAGGAACACATGTGGTTTTAATTTAATTTATTTTTAACTTCACCACAAATGAGATCCGAAACATTTCAAGTACTAGGATTTGCCATTTGTCTTCCTGCAGCCCACTCTTTCCTCCATCGGATTATCCTCGCTCCTGCGCGACATACGTGTGGGAGACGGAGCTTTCATTCCTGCAAAATGTCAGACTCAGAAACTCACACGGGAAGTCCTGTCCTGTCCTGGAGGCTTGCCATGGATTGCCATTGTCTCGTGGCGGTCAGTTTGGTTTTGGTTTTGGAAAGGCACACTGTAAAAAGTCCTGAGCTAATAAAAAAAAAAATCAACCATCGAAAACCCCATGGAACACAGTTCTACTCTGGCGCACTTGGGTTTGTAAGGGTTTAGAATGGACACGATGATGATCGCTTTTGTTTTTTTCCTTTTTGGCATACATAAATCATCCATCACGGCTCTGTTGGGAACATTTGCCTCTCAATTCAGGTCATAGCAGTATTAGAGGAGGAGATGAGCACCAACGTCATGTGAAGTTGTGATATATATATATATATATATATATATATATATATATATTATCATCTCTGATAATGTGGAATTTAAGGAACCTTGGTGACATGGCACTTAAACACTCTACAGCAGAACGAAAGATGACCCACCAGGAACTTCCTAGGTGAACAGTAGATCAGTCTGCTGCAGCAAATATTACAGTCTTATCAACCCTATGAGGCAGTTTTACTCTGTCCTTTAGGGTAGTTATCACTTGAAATCTACTTGACAGTGTCTTTGTGTATTATAAAATAAAGACACGGTGAAAGAAAAACAGAGAGTTCTTTTACAACTTTCGGTTTGCTGTCCTTAGTCCTTCAGCTCTTTGTGATAGACGCAAGCCTTTTTAACAAGTCTTTAAAAGCTTGAACCACTTGCTTGTTCCGCAGAGTGTAAATGAAAGGATTCATTACTGGGGCAACAGAAGTGGTGAGCACAGATACCACCTTATTGATCGCTACCCCTTCTTTTGCAGATGGTTTCACATAGATGAATATGCAGCTTCCATAAGTGATAGAGACCACAATTATATGGGAAGAGCAGGTAGAAAAAGCCTTTTTCCGTTGCTGGACAGAAGGGAATCTGAGAATAGTTTTGATGATGTATGTGTAGGACATAATCACACATAGCAAGGTGAAAAGGAGGGTCATCACAGCCAGAACTAAGACAAAGCGCTCTAAGAACTCAGTGTCGGAGCAGGTGATCTTCAGAATGGGAGCGGCGTCACAGCCGAAGTGGTCTATGACGTTGGAGTCGCAAAACTCTAGATTGAAACCCATGCCAAAGGGAGGGATCACAATGATGAGAGCGATCAAGTAGCATCCAATAAGCAGCCTCACGCAGACAGTGTTGTTCATGATGGTCGTATAATGCAGGGGCTTGCAGATGGCGACATAACGGTCATAGGACATGGCGGTCAGGAGAAAAAACTCAGTTGCCCCCAGCATAACAACAAAAAATAATTGAGTGGCACATGCATTATATGTAACAGTATTGTCCCCGGATGCCATCGTGTAGAGGAATCTGGGAATGCACACAGTCGTAAAAGAGAATTCTAAGATTGAAAAATTCCGGAGGAAAAAATACATAGGTGTTTTAAGGTGGGAATCCACTAAGGTCAGAGTGATGATGGTCAGATTTCCTACAACACTCAATAAATAGGTTAGGAACAAAAAGATGAAAAGCAGAATCTTTAGAGCTGGGTCATCTGTGAGTCCCACCAAGATGAATGTTGTTATTGCCGTGTAATTTTTCATCACTGACTCCTGACTATGGTCTGGTCTGTGTGTAGAAATAAGAGAGATCAGATGTGAGAATGGGAATACCAAGATGAGTGTCAACAGTGGGGTGGAGTGAAAATGGTAACCAAGAATTTATTTTTATGTTTTAGTTTGGCACCTATTAATCAATTATGTTACTGAAGTGGTGGATAATTGATAGTTACTTGGCCATGCTGTCTGACTACCACTGCTGAGCATAAGACTGGAGATCATTCAGAAGGGTGATTAAATGTTTTTATTCAATATCAATATAATGCTAATTTGATGATTAAGAGAAACTTAGTTTAACAATCCTATGGAAATGAAGCTATTTACTATAATCATATCATCTGTGAACAAAGATGGCTTTATTTTTTTTTATCTAAACCAGTGTACCTTTTATTACCTTTTCTTATTTAATTGCATTAGCTTTGAAGAACATAGTTTTACATTAGCTGTGTTAATGGACAGAAAAACTGTGCAAAGATTGACCATGTCTTGGTTCCTTGTACGGTAAACGCAGCAGACTCTAGTTTAAGGTTGTGAAGTTAAATGATTTTGTTCTCAGCCTCTACTTCTTCAGATATTTTGTTAGCAGACAAGTCTTTAACCCTTCCCACCAAGTAGGAGTTTGGCTAAGGCTAACTGGTAGCTGGCCAACAGTCTGCTCTGAACTTTTTGCTCTTATAAAAAGGAGGCTTCTTGTCCCACTAGTGGCATCCTGGGTGACAAGTTGGGCTGCTAACGCCCAGGCCAGCACTTTGAAACCACCAGACAGTCCTCGTGAAGAAGATGAGGTTCTCTCCTTCCATAAAGGTTTACAGCCTCTGAAACCCCCACGGGCTAGATTGTCCTGGAGGATCTCTGTGAGCCTGCATGCTAATGGGGCTGAGGTATTTCCTGGCCTGTGAAACAAAAACAATAATCATATGTCCTTCATGGGTTCTTATGAAGAATAAAAATCTATTTCCTTTCAAGCACTTAGGCTCATACCTGGCACTGAATAAATAATAAAGGCATTTTACTTAATCATTCTATTTGTTCTCCCGGGACCACAGTTTGTGGCTGCCCCTATCTGTGTGGATGGAGGTCTCACGGTCATTCCCTTCCCTTGACCCAAATTTGTGAATCCCAGAATATGGTCAATGTACATATTTAAAGTTTTGCACTGCCTTCAAAGTTAGACATAAAATTATAAAGTCTTTTTAAGTTCTAAAAATAATGTTTTTGGATACAAAACTAAACAATAGTGATAGAAAATGTTGTTTGGCATCAAATTGTTCCATATAATGCTTATCTTGTTGGATATAGGGAATTTGATCAAGAAAAGTTATTAAGGAGTCTTCTGTGAATATGAAAATAAATTACTTGCTATTTTACTTTGTATATGCTATATTTTGTACCTTATTTTGTACATGCTGTATTTTGTACCTTATGTATAGATATTGATGTTCATGGTGGTTGTTCAAACAGGAGAATACATATGTGCAATAGTTCAAAAATAATCATTTAACCTCTCCCTTATCTTTCCAATGATAATAAAGGTATTATATAAAACAAAACAAAAATGTAATGCTTTGTTGATGGATCTGGTTATCATTCAAACACAGGTTTCAAGCAAGATTCTTTCCTTTCTGTATCTTTAAGGGTCTATATGGAATTTGTAGGTGAATTAGAACACGTGTATATGGTTATTAATTAGCTTAAGCAATGTAAAAAATGACTTAAAGGTTTTTAAAAATGAGTTAAGTGCTGCACACACTAAGGACTGCACGCAAAGCCAGAGAAAGTGATTGCAGTGAAGAATTTGTTATGAGCAAGGCTTTTTAATTGTTTTAGTTGCTTCAAAGTGAAGACACTCGCATATATTAAAGGACAGGTAGCAGTTGTACATAATTTAAGTACTATCAAGTACATACAATACCAGAGGCTTATGTTTTTTCAAAATATCTTTTATATTTTCAATCTATATTTTTTGTAGCTAATTATGTGGCTACTTGCCCAAATCTCTTAATTCAAACATTGCTCTTTGGGACACTCAATTCCCATTTGCACAGCAACTGCAGCCTTCATATTCTGTTTTGAGCTTATCTCAGGGCTCTCTGCATTCATTGAATTGTGCTATGTAGGACTCACTCCTTTCAGGTCCCTGCACCAACTTACCAGTAGTGTCTGTCATGCCCTGTTCTTGTTGCTCTGAATTTTTCTCTTTGAACTATTACACAGGAACAAGAAAAACAATGCAACCAACTCTCTATGAATAAAACTACCAACTGAAGAGAATAATATATGCTGATAGATTTAAAAGACCTCAATGATTGTTGTAGACAGCACTATTAATTTGAAGATGAGATCAGAGAGCTAGCAGCTACTAGTCTACTTACGGACAAAAGCAAAGGAGGAATTCAAGTTACTGTAATATTACTTGAATCAGTGTCCAACGCTTTTGGATCTCTGAGTGAGGGGCTATTGTAGACCAACAGTTGCCATTTAAGAATACAGGAATTAATTACTTTTTTAGTGATTGAAGTGCTTCCCATTTTCAGTCACTGTCTCGAGGACTCTCAGTCTTTCTTTTTATTGGGATGGAACAGAATCTTCCCAGGAGATTTCAATTAGTTTGAAACATGAATTGTTTCCTCTTGTTTGTTTCAGCAGGTTTCCCACAATAATCTTGATATATTCTTCCCGTGAGCTTAGAGAAATATAACTCTTTCCTTAATACTGAGGTTCTAACGTCCATTTCTAGCATATGTAAGATCAGAAACCAGAACCCTTTGAGTCTGGATTTATGGACAAGAGTACAACTTGGGTATACAATACATGTCTAATATATTAGCTGTTTCCATTGCAGGTACAGAAAAACCAGTCAGAATGTTTGTACCTGACCAGATGTTGAAGTTGAGAAGGTTTCCACTTTTTTTTTTGCTCCTGACACAGGTTCAAAATGACTCCATATAGAACCAACCAAACTTTCCTCAAACTGGCCTAATAATGGACCAATAATATTCTAATTTCTGTCTTTACAAAAATTAAGAATCTGTTAGTGTTCAAGTCTCATCAGGAACATAGTGGGTAAACACAAATAGATTAGCAAGTAGAAATTCATTGATTTATTGCTGTGTTTCTGAGAACAAAAATAATTTATTCTCTACTGGATAATTTATGATATTTCTCATTATACAGACGTTTATCTCTAATAGTGGCTATTGAAGTAACATAGCAAACAACAAATATTTGGAGATATTTTGCTGCTTATCGGGGGGATTAAAAACACTTTTACAGGGTTCCATATATAGTAGACTGCATCATTTCTCTAAAAATTGTACCATGTTCAGCTTTCTGGTATCATATGTTATAGCAGAATATGAAAAATAAACATTGAGTATTGTGAAATATTATTCTTGATTTGTAAGACCTTAGTTTTGAAACATGGAATGCAACTTTGAACGAGTTGGGTTTTGGATGGTGAACAAAGAAAACCCTGACGTGACTAAGCAAAATCTACTCACCTTTCTGATTGCTGTTCATGGCTTCTGTGGGTATCTTAGACACAAATATCTTCAGAATAACTCAAAGTCGAGCAGGAGTTTGCTAGTGCAGGTGTGCATTACAATTATGTGCATTCCCATGCACATTCATATTTCTTGGTAAGTCTGTGTGGGGGTGGAGGTCTCTTAGATTCTCATTGCCCACAGCTTTCCAGAGATATTCCCCAGGTTTCTTCTACTCTCAACAAATCAATAAAACTCCCAAGTAAAGGATCTCTTCTGACTTTAACGCTAGGGGAAATTCTCAACTGTTTTGCTCTACTGTTGTGATAGTTTCGAGCCCTCTTTGGTTTCAGTAGAGCCAATTTCCTGACCTTCATGTAGGAAGACAGGTTTCCCTGCAAATTCTATATTAACAAGAATGGTATAAATTATATCTGTGTGGTCCTTAACAGGCATGTGGGTGTCATCTGATTAGATATAAATAGATCTCTTGGGATCATAGGTTCACAAGTTACTAATTAGTCTATTGTGTAATGAACTTTGTAAGAACAACAACAACAAAAAACCCATCAGTTGGGTCTGTGGCTTTGGGGACAAGAAGATGCAACAATAGAATCAGAAACAAGTCAGGTTCACAATGAGTGTCAGGTGACCAATCATAAGAATAGTCTCTCTTCACTTCTCATGACTTGAGGGATTCCTTATTGAGTTCAGGGAAGAACTTGTCCATGGGTCCCTGAGGGATGGTGAATTTAGGTGAAATCATACCATCTCCTAAGTTCCTGTGGGGCACAAGATGTTGACAGTTGAAGGTAAACAGAGAGATGAATGTTTGAACATACCCTGGTACACATGAAAGAAAGTCCTGGGATCTATTCCAAAAGGATTGCACGTCACTTACTGTCTTGTTATCTGACATTTCCCATTTATGACTAAAACAAACAAACAAAAAAACCCAAACTCCCGGCTATCAAGTCAATGTCAACTTACAGTGACCCTATATGGCAAGGTATACTTGTCCCTGTAAGTTTCCAGAGTTGTACCTGTTTATGGGAACAGAAAGCCCTGTCTTTCTTCTTTGGAGAAGCTGGTGATTTTGAACTGCTGGCCTTGCAGTTAGCAGCCCAATGTGTAACACTGTGCCACCAAGGCACCTATAACAATCTTAAAAGTCTACTATGACTATTTTGCACATTAATGAGATACTTCTGGAAGTAATAAATGCTGGCATGTTAGGCTATGATGATTCAGGATATGTGCCAACTTGCCTGGGCCAGTACTCAGTGTAATGCATTGATGGTATGGAATGATGTAATTCAACTGCCATGTGGTGCTATAAGTTGTCAGTTATGTAGTGATGTATTGTTGTTAGGTGCCGTCCAGTTGGCTTTGACCTATAGCAACCCTATGCCATGCACAAGAGAATGGAACAATCCTTTGATCCTGTACCATCCTGACACTTGTCCTCATGCTCGAGCCATGGTGGTAGTGCAGGGTCAACTCATCTCCTTGAGAACCTTCCTCTCCTTTACCAAGCATGATGTGTTTCTCCAGAGAGTGTCTGTCCTGACAACATGGCCAAAGTATGGGAGATAAACTCTTGCTATCTTTGCCTCCAAGTAGTACCCTGGCCAGTTTCAAGACAGATTGTTTTGCCCTTTTCAAAGTCCGTGGTACTTTCAATATTCTTGGTACTTTCAAAAGAAAGGATGTAGTTATCCTTTATTCTCTGATCTGATGTGGTCACCTGCCATTTTCATATAACACAGATGCCCATAAAACACCCGTTCTTTGGAACCTGACCATTTGGATGAGTGAGGGGAGGTTGTATAGCTACGAAAACCCGATGGTGTTCAGTTTTACTCTGTAACACACGAGGTTGCTGTGAGTTGATATCAACTCTATGGCAAAAGGTTTGGGTTTATACCACTTCCTATGACAGGTAATAGCTTCTCCTCTTGGTTCTAGGTACTTCTTGACTTCCTGTTCTCTTTGCTCATTCATATGACTCATTTTATCTTACACTCATTATTAACTTTACTTTTACATTGCTTTATTTCTAAACTTGTTTACATACTGAGTAGCAAAGAGCATAGCTAATTACGCGGGGCCCACTTGGACACTCTAGAATACACTTTTAAATAATTAGCTAAGAGAGTGGTTCGCAATCTTCCTACTGCCATGACCCTTTGATACAGTTCCAAATATTGTGGAGACCCCCCCCCACCATAAAATTATTTGTTTTAACTTTGTAACTGTAATTTTGCTACTGTTATGAATCATAATATAAATGCTTGATATGCAGGATACATTGTCTTTGTTACAAATTGAACATAATTGAAGCATAGTGATTAATCATAAAATAATGTGTAGCTACATATTGTGGAATATTTATATCTAATGATAGATAAATGAAATTTTGTCTTGAAGTGTGATGGAGAATGGGTAACTGTCTTAATATAACATCAGTAAACTGCATTGCTACATTTTTGACAGTATGTGTAAAAGGCCAACATCAGGGCGAAAATTGAGATAGCTTCTTTCTCACCGAATCACACATTTTTCAGGGCAATCTTTGCAAGAGCACAATGATGATCATCTTCCACAACCAAGTCTACTTCTGTATTTAGACTTGATAACCCATAATCTGGAAAATTCTCATTCACAAAGATATGTTGCTGGAAATGGAAGAAGAAGGTGCAACACAGTCTCAGAACAGGATATTACTGTCTACATTTGATTAAAAATTTTGTAAATGATATTGGAGAGAAATCAGTTCTCATTGTATTGCTGTTAATAAGTTCAATGAACGTCTCTTGTGCTGTCTCAGGAACATCTACAACTTTGACTGTGGATGGACTTCTGGCAAGTGCAAGTGGGATGTTAGGTAGATTGGAAAGTATGATGAGATTGTGTCTGCAAACATGCACAAGTGTTCTTTCACAGAATTTATCATCTTAATCCTTTTGTCTGGTTCAATGTCATGTTTCTCAAAGAAAGCAGATATGGTAGGAAACATGTAAATTTTATTTTCATCCATTTTTTTTATCAAAGCTGAAGTTTCAAAATTGAGGCATGTTGCATTTGGTCCTTGCAGTGATCAATTTAACTCATTCAAGATGGCAAAGATATCAACTAAGTACGCTATTTTCTGCAGTTCACATTTATTGCAGAAAAGTACTTTGAACTGTGGTCCTGCTTTCTGATTAAAAACTGTTTTGAGTTCATCACGAAGCTCAGAAACATTTTAAAATGTTTCCACTCAACAACCATTTCACTTCAGTGGGAAATAGCAGAGCATTGTTGGGTGCATCTAACTCTTGCACAGTTTTGAAAACAGTCAACGGTTTAAAGTGCTCTCCTATAAAAAACTGACAGAACTTATGACGCTTTTAGTTACTTCCTGCACCTCTTGTGGCAGCGTCTTTATTGCTAATATTTGCCGATGAATCATACAGTGAGTTCTGATGACTTTTGGTGTGACTCATTCAGTACCAAATATTGAAATTCAGATTGATATCCTAGCATCGCTGGAACACCCTCAGTGCAAACAGTATACATCTTTTCTCAAGACAGCTTATGCTATTTCACAAATGAACCAACTGTGTCAAATAAATCTTGTGCAGTAGCTGTTGTTTCAAAAGGCTTGCAAAAAAGAAGCTTATCTTTAAAATTGTTCTTGTTAATACACCTCATGTAAACCAGTAACTGTGAATAGTTTGCCATGTCTGTAGATCCATCAAGCTGGATGCTAAATATTGGAAATGGAGCAGATTTAATTTCTGAGATTACCTGGTCAAGAATATCAGCAGACATGTCAACTATTCTTCTCTGGACAGTGTTGTTAGATGAGGAAATTGCACTCAATTTCATAACAAATTTGTCTCTGATCATAACTTGAACAATGTCTTTGGCTGCAGGAAACAGTAAATCCTCAGCAATAGTGTGAAGTTTCATAGCTCTGGAAATTCTGTGTCTCATCAAATATGAAATTTCAATGGCCGATATACTTTGTTTGTGGTACTTTCCACTAGTGTAAAGTCTGACTTTCTTGAGTTAGCCAGCTTTTCCAAATAGTTGGAATTCTTGCTGTCAAAGCTTGTAAGCTTGCTATCAAAATGACATTTTGGTTTGTTCAGTTTCATAGTTTTGACTGATAGAACTACTTCACAACAAACGTCACATTGTGGTTTCTCAATTCCTGCTATAATTATTGAGGTAAAAGCATACTGTAAAAAATCCTCACGACATTTTCTTTTCTTAATGTTCTTCTCCACATAATCCACTGTCATGGGATGGTTTACAAATGAAAATAATATATAACAGTAGCTTTAATAATACAAAAGAGGATACATGGCATGGTTCAATCAATATAGTTCATTAAAGTTTCCTATGATTTACCATTGTGTTTTTTTACATACCTGTTGCTGTCGCAAGGAGCCAGTGTTCATATCACTCAGCAGATGAATATAAAAAGACCAGTCAGCATCCAGATTAAGTTTTTATTGTACAGACATGCATAATTTTTGCAGTAGTTGATGATTTTACATTGATCCGTAATTATAATTGATGAAGTGTTGTTTTGCTTCCAATACTGCTGCTTTCAATGCAGCAGCTGCTCTCTACACAGTAGCCGCTCTCTCCACATGTGTGACTGGTCCACATGAGTTCATTATGGTGCCCACCTTGTCACAGACATCTGTGTGTGTACAGAGTGTATGTGATGGGGTTGCCACAGTGATGTCATCATGCTCATTACTCATATTTGGGTATATCTGCATGTGGGCAGACCCACCTGGAGATGGATAGAGAAGCGGTGTCTCCGTTTCTAAGACCATCGAAAATATGTGTTCTCTGATGGTGTTAGGTGAACCCTATGAAAGTGTTGTTCGACCCCCAAAGGGGTTGTGACCCACAGGCTGAGAACCACTGAACTAAGAGTTATTATGAAAAAAGTTATAATTATTTACATAAATTAGTTTTATATGTATATTTTGTAAATATCTTTTAAAATGAATACATGATTTTTCTTGTTTTGTTTTGTTATTGGGATGAAATAGGAATAACTCACTCAATGCACTGTTATTGAGTCGATGTGGACTCATCATAACAAGACACTAAGCACAGGGGAGAACTACCTCTATGTGTTTCTAAGACTATAACTTTATGGGAGTAGAAATCTCTGTCTTTCTCTAGAGAAGTGCTTGGATTAGAACTGCTGACCCTAGGGATCACAATCCAATGTGTAATCACTATGTCACTAGTGCTCCCATGCTATTAATAGATATGCTAGTATTACTCCCTACTTACATTGCAACATAAACTCAAAATTTCTTTCTTTCTTTCTTTCTTTCTTTCTTTCTTTCTTTCTTTCTTTCTTTCTTTTTTTTTTTTTCTTGTTTTTGGGCATCACTGCTCTCCGGTGGTGGGAGTAGGAGGTCCAGCCCCACTGCTGGAATTGAACCTCCGTCCCAGTGGGCCGCAGTCCTGCGCACAACCACTACGCCACCGGGGCTCAACCCTAAACTCAAATTTTATTGTAAGTCATTTTCTCTGTTTTTCTAGGAAAAAATTAAATCCATGTATATGTGATTTTTGTTTAAAAGTTCCTGAGATTATCTTTTCATTTTATTTTTCTGGACTAATCTTATATGGATTTAGGTTGGAGATTATGCTAGCTTTATAGAATAAATTAAGGAGTAGTCATATTATCTTCTTCTTGTTGAAGATGTTTTATTTCTTTGAACTCATCTATTCATTAAGATCCTGGTAGGACTCATGCAGAACATTCTTTCAGGTCTCTTGTTCTTGGTGTTGGAAGAATGAAAATACTGATTCATTTAATTAAACTATGTAATATCATCTAATTGGACCATTTTATACAATACTTTATTTTGTGGTCAGATTTCTTTCCCCTAACCACTGATTAATTTGATCAAGATTTTACATTTATTGCCATACTCATATTTTTATCTTTCTTTTTTTTTTTTGGCGTCACTGCCCTCTGGTGGTCGTGGGAGATACCCAGGCTTGCTGCTGCTGGATTTGAACCACCAAGCCAGTGGGTGGCAGTCTCGCACTCAACGACTACGCTACCGGGGCTCAGCCTATTTTTATCTTTCTTATCTAAGTATCTATGTAGTGTCCTATCTAAATTACTTATATTTTACTTGTATCATCAGGATATATTTATTAGAAGATATTTTTGTAGTCTGTTTATTCTTTTATATAATATCTTTTTATTTTTCTTTCATAAACTTCTATTCTTAACATTGAGACTTTTAAAAATAAATCATTTTATTGGGAACGCATACAACTCTTATCACAATCCATACATCTACCCATTGTGCCAAGCGCATTTATACATTTGTTGCCATCATCATTCTCAAAACATTTTCTTTCTTCTTGAGCCCTTGGTATCACTTCCTCACTTCCCCCTCTAACTAATCCTTGATAATTTATAATATTTTTTTCATGTCTTACACTGCTTGATGTCTTCCTTCACTCGCTTTTCTTCTGTTCATCCCCCAGAGAGGGGATTATATGTAGAGCATTATGATTGGTTTCCCCTTTCTCCTCCACTCTCTCCTTCCCCTCTTGATTTCTCTCCTCTCATTATTGATCCTGAGGGGTTTATCTGTCCTGGATTCCCTGTGTTTGCAGCTCTGGTCTGTGCCAGTGTACATCCTCTGGTCTAGCTGAATTTGTAAGATAGAATTGGGATCATGATAGTGGCGGGGGGTGGGGGGAGGTCGGGGCGGGGCGGAAACATAAAAGAACTAGAAAAAAGTTGTATGTTTCCTAGTTGCTATACTACATCCTGACTGGCTTATCTCTTCCCTGCAACCCTTCTGTAAGAGGATGTCCAGTTGCTCACAGATGGGCTTGGGTCTCCACTCCTCACTCCCCCTCATTCACAATGATATGATATTTGTTCATTGATGCCTGATCCCTGATCCCTTTGATACCTTGTGTTTACACAGGCTGGTGGGTTTCTTCATGTGGGCCTTGTTGCTTCTCAACTAGATGGCTGCTTGTTACTCTTTAAGCCTTTAAGGCCCTAGACACTATATCTTTTGATAGCATGGCACCATCAGCTTTCTTCACCACATTTGCTTATGCACATGCTTTGTCTTCAGTGATTGTGTCAAGGGTTCATACAGCTCTTAACACAATCCATACATACATCTACTGTATGCAAAGCACATTTGTACCTTTGATGCCATCATCATTCTCAAAACATTTTCTCTCTATTTAAGCCCTTGATATTGGTTCCTCCTTTTCCAACTCCCTTCCTGTTGCCCCCTCCCTCATGAATTCTTGATAATTTATAAATTATTATTATTTTGTCATTTTTGAATGCTGTCTGATGTCTCCCTTTCCCCACTTCCCTATGGTCCATACCCCAGGGAGGAAGTTATATGTAGATACTTATAATTGGTTTCTCCTTTCTACTCTATCTTCCCTCCATCCTCCCAGTATCACCACACTCCCTACTGGCCCAAAAGGGATCATCTGTCCTGGATTCCCATGTTTCTGGTTCCTATCTCCACCAGTGTACACCCTCTGGTACATTATCAAATTTGTAAGGTCGAATTCGGATAATGATAGTGGGAGGGAGGAAGCATTTTAGAACTAGAGGACGTGCATATTTCATCATTCTTACACTGTGCTCTGACTGATTCATCTCCTCTCCACAACCCTTCTGTAAGGGGATGTCACTTCCCTGCAGATGGAGCTTGGGTCTCAAATCTGTACTCTGCCTCATTTATAATGATGTAATTTTTAGTTCTTTGGTGCCTGATACCTGAAACCTGATCCCTTCGAGGCCTCATGGTCACACAGGCTGGTGTGCTTATTCCAAATGGGCTTTGTTGCTTCTGAGCTAGATGACTGCTTATTTACGTTAAAACCGATAAGACCCCCAGGTGTTATATCTTTTGATAACTGGGCACCATCAGCTTTCTTCACTACAATTGCTTATGCATACATTTGTCTTCATCAATCATATCAGGAAGTTGGGCACACAATGACATGGTTTTTATTCTTTGATACCTGATAACTGCTTCCACTGATATCTTGTGGCCACACAGGCTGGTGTGCTACTTCCATGTGGATTTTGTTGCTTCTCAGCTATATGGCCTCTTGTTTCCTTTCAAGTTTTTAAGACCCAGATGCTATATCATTGATTGCCGGACACCATCAGCTTTCCTCACCACTTTTGCTTGTGCACACATTTGTCTTCCATGATTTTGTTGGGAGGGTGAGCATCAAAGAATGTCAATTTAAGAGAACAAAGTGTTTTTACATTGAGGGGGGTACTTGAGTTGAAGTCCAATGCCCATCTGCTGCCTTAATATTAACCTTCTAAGTACATCCATGTAGATCTATTTTCCTATCATCATTATTTACCTATGTTCATGCCTGTATATAGACTTCTGTAAATGCTCTTTGCCTCCCAGTTCTTTCCTCTATTTCCGTTTACTTTCCTTTTGTCCCACCATCATTCTCATCCTTCATTTAGGTTTCAATAATTTCGCTCTGTTACATTTCTCTTGCCCAATTCCTATCTGGCCTCTTACACCCACCTTGTGCTGATTTTGAGTCACTCATTGTTCCCTTGTCCCTGGCGTGGTCAACACCACCTCCTTTCCCCAACCTCCCCATCTACCATGTCCCCCCAGAAACATCAGCCCCATTGTTTTCTCCTCCAGACTGTTCATCCAACCTATCTTATCTAGATAGACTTGCAGAGATAATAATATGTACAAAACTCCAAGAGGTCACAAGATCAAGTGACAAAAGAAAACAAAAGGATGACAACAACAACAAAAACAATGTCCAGAAAAATATATAAATAAGTTAAAAAATAATAATGATAATAATAATAACAAAAGAAAAACCTGTAAATAGTTCAAGGTCTTTTCGTTGACCTCCATGAGTGTCCCCTGGATGAGTCAGATGGGGTGCCATATCCTGCCCCCAAAGTATATCCTTGGCACTCCCTTGGGAACTCAATGCTATGTCCCTCCTGCTGCTCTGCTCTATGCCCTTGCCTCGGTGTGGTGGAGCCAGATCAGGTGCACTCCCGACTCTGCTTCTCTAGTGTTGTTCCCGTAGAGCCTTGGGACAGTGAGGGACATGATGTTTTATAGTGGGACTGGCCATATGGTCCTCTCTGTGCAGTGGCTGCTCACAGTGGGGAGATTGTTCTCGAGACTTGATGGGCCAGGATGCACTCCACTCTCTCTTCCTCCCTCGTCATTTGCTCTCCTGTGCTCTGGTCAGACATGTTCCTCTCCCCGTGCTGCAGCCTTAGTGTTGACCTCCAAAGCAAACTCTCCTGGGGGGAGAGGTGGCTGTCCATGTAGTTGGGATTGGGGCTGGGCCCTCAGACCCCTCCATTGGCTCCCCACTCAATGCCATCATGCTGCATTGGCATTCTGAAATACCAGATTTAAGTTTGGTTCCTCTTTCCCTGTGGAGTTATAAATAATATGCTCCACTTGAGTGGGGTTGGTGCCCCATTCTGCCCTTGCACATCAACATTCCCTTCTTCACCCTTAGTTGACACCCTATGCAGCCCTGAATTTGGTCTGGCCCCTACCATTCCACCTGGGCCTAACCCCAGGAATTTCTGTATACAGTAGTTTTTCCCCCTATCCCCCCTTTAAGCCTTTTTTTTTTAATTTTTTAAAGCTTACCACAGTGGACTCATGCTGTACTTGTCCTTTTGCGCTTGGCTTACTTCACTTAGCATAATTTCCTCCAGTTCTTCCCATGCGGCGATATGTTTCTTGTGTTCATCACTGCTTTTCAGCAATGCACAGTATTCCTTTGCATGCATATATCACTGCTTTTTAATCTTCATAGAACTCATCACAATCCATACATCCATCCATTGTGTCAAGCACCTTTGTAAATTTGTTGCCATCATCATTCTCAAAACATTTGCTTTTTACTTGAGCTCTTAGTATCAGCTCCTTATTTTTTTCCTCTCTCCCTGCTGCCCCCTCCCTCACAAACCCTTGATAACTTATAAATTATTATTATTTTGTCATATCTTACCCTGACCGATGTCTCCCTATACCCACTTTTCTGTTGTCCATTCCCCAGTTAAGTGGTTATATGTAGATCCTTGTAATCAGTTCCTCCTTTCTACCCCACCCTCCCTCCATCCACACGTTATCACCAATCTCACCAGGGGTCCTGAAGGGATCATCTGTCCTGGATTCCCTGTGTTTCCTATCTGTACCAATGTACATCCTCTGTGTTCTAGCCACATTCGTAAGGTTGAATTGGAATCATGATAGGGTGGAAGGGGGTAAGGAAGGAAGCGTTTAGGAACTAGAGGAAAATTGTATGTTTCATTGTTGGTATACAGCTTCCTGACTACCTCATCTCCTCCCCACCACCCTTGTGTAAAGGGGATATCCAATTGCCTACAGATGGGCTTTAGTTCTCCATTCTGCACTTTCCCTCATTCACAATAATATGATTTTTTGTCCTTTGATGCCTGATACCCTATCCCTTTGAAACCTCGTGATTACACAGGCTGCTGTGCTTCTTCCATGCGGACTTTGCTGTTTCTCGGCTAGCTGGTCACTTGTTTACTTTCAAGACTTTAAGACCCCAGGTGCTATATCTTTTGATAACTGGGCGCCATCAGTTTTCTTTACCACATTTGCTTATTCACCCATTTGTCTTCAGCAATCATATGGGGAAAGTGAGCATACAATGATATGAGTTTTTGTTCTTTGATGCCTGATACCTGATCCCTTTGACACCTCATGATCACACAGACGGGTGTGCTTCTTCCGTGTGGGCTTTGTTGCTTTTCAATTAGATGGCTGCTTGTTTATCTTCAAGTCGTTAAGCTTCCAGATGCTATATCTTTTGATATCAGCTTTCTTCACTACATTTGCTTATGCACCCTCTTTGTCTTCAGTGATCATGTAAGGAAGGTGAGCATCATGGAATGCCATTTTAAAAGAACAAAGTGTTCTTGCATTGAGGAAGTATTTTAGTGGAGGCTCAAATGTTCATCTGCTACCTTCATATTAAACCTTTAAATGTGCACACATAGATCTATTTCCCTATCTTCACATATAAATATATATACACATATGCATATATTCATGTCTTTATTTAGACTTCTATAAATGCCCTTTGCCTCCTAGTTCTTTTCTATATTTCCTTTTACTTTCCTCTTGTCCCACTATCATGTTCAACCTTCATTTGGGTTTCAGTAATTCCTCTTGGTTACATTATCCTTGATCAAGTTGTATCAGGCCTTATAATTCAAGCAAAATAAAATCCTTGACAACTTCAATCCTATTCTGTTTATCATAATATTCTTTATTGGGTCAATTAAGAATTTTAGTTTCTTTACTTTGAGGATCTTTTAAGCAGTTTTATTGGCATATAATTTACATAGCATAGACTTCTATTGTTGTCATACCAAGGAGAATTGGGCAATTATTGCCATGTCAATTTTAGAACACCCCCAATGGTTAAATCATCTTTAAAATGAGTTGTTCAACAACTGTCAATTCTAGTACTCCATCCCTCCTCCTATCTTCATTTCCCTCTCATGAAATTCCCCTTCCCTCCGTATCACCTACTCCCCACCCAGGCATTCCCTATCAACTCCTGTATCAGTTATTACCACTATGTATCCACTCCTCTGGTGGGTCACAAACTGCTAGACCCAACAGGAACCATAAAAACCAAATTCAAAATAAGGTGGCAAATATGAAATAATAATAATAAAGACATAAATATAAATAATGAATAAGAAAGAAAAGACCCTTACCTACATTCCAAAAGACAGGGAAGAAATTTCTGTCATGAAACATGTAAGAGATGCTTGCACACAGATCCAACACAAGTTAGATCAATAGGGAGGTCCTCTGGCCAAGGCGGCTAAAGCATATCTGCCAGTGGCTCAGTCTGACAAGATACTCTGTAGATGGGATTTGAATTCCCACCCTCCTCCACAGCCTTATATAAATTGGGTGCTCATTATATAAATTTTATCTCTGAAACATCTTTATGCTAGTCCAGTAGACTAGAGAAACAAATTCATAAACATGCTTATGTATATAAGGGAGAGGTTTATATACAAGAGGAGAGGAATACTGAGAAAGCAGCCCAACCCAATCCAGTCCAAACCCACAAGTCTGATATTAGCCCATATGTCCGATACCAGTCTATAAAGTCTTCTTCCGATGCATGAAGCACGTGCAATGAAATCAGTACAACCACAGGCCAGGGGGTTCAGAGTCTTGTGTATCCAGCGGCAGTAGAAATATCTCAGTGCTGGCAGGGGTTTCCCATGTCTCCTCCAGTTTCCAGGGCTTAGGGTCTATCAGCATTTTGCCGTGTGTCTTGTCAGCTGCAGTGTCTCCCAAGGACTGACTTGTAAGCCTCTCACTTCCCCAGGGGTAATACAGTGGCTGGATTTCCCAGAATCCTCAGGAGAAAACCATACCTACACAGAGGTTTCAATGTCTATTTCCAGCCCTACACTCCCAATCCTGAAACTGACATGATACATGACTGCCACAATTTACCTTCATCATGTTTGAATTTTTAATCATCATCTTTGGATTACGCCAGCTGGTGTGTTTCTTCTGTGTGGGCTCAGTCGACTCCTCCTTTGGATGGCTGCTTGTTTGAATACCAGTTTTTAAAATCCCAGGCATTATTCCCATTAATAGACACCATTTACTTTCTTCACCACACTTTGCTGCAGCACCCTTTTCGTGAAGGTGAGTATCAAGCAGGGCCTTGCTAACAGAACTAACTGTCCTTGAACTGGTGCTAGAGTTAAGTAGGAGCCCACACTCCCTCTGCTTGTCCATGGCGTTTAGAAGTCTCAGGCTTACTTTGGTAGCCGTAATACGACAAAAATCACAACCCTGTAATATCAACTGCATCAATGGCAGCCATAAGCCAATCAGCAATCAAAAAATAGAACACATACACCTCAAAAGAAAAAAAAACAGAGAAATAAAACAAAACACAAAAAGAAAGCCACAAAAAAGCCAGCCGCAAACAGGAAAGCAAAAACCCATATACACAAAGAATTACTGCATTATCCATCACCTCCATGGGGTATATATTGGTTACATCATTATCATCATTAACAATTCAAAAATGAACTTCTCATCTATGTATTACAATCACTGTTTTCCATCAACTAATGCAAATAATTCTTTAGAATACTGAAGGTATTTTTAATTGATTGAGTTTAGTTGTTGATTTTTTGGTAACTTCACCAGATAGTTTGTTTAAAGTTGAGATATTAGATTCAGATATTTTTTCAGTCTCATTGGGTTTAGGAGTCTGAATTCCATAGGAATGCAATATCAGTTCCACATCTTTCTCCCACTTTTTTAGGATCCATTCATTGCATCCTTAATTAAAAGATGAAGGAAACATTCTTAGCCTAATGAGTACATCTACAAAGGAACCTACATTCAACACTGCACTTAAGTAGTAAGAGACAGAATGCTTTCTACTTTATGATTATGATCAAGATATGATTTTCTGCTCTTATCACTTATGCTCAAAGTTATATTAAAGGACAGTGCCAAAATTATACTAAATGTAGTACTGAAAAGGAAAGCCCGCTGTCCTCAAGATGATTCTAATTTGTAACAACTCTATAGGATAGAGTAGAACTCCCCTACATGGTTTCCATAGCTTAAATATTTACTGAAACAGACTGATACATTTTTTTTCAATAGTTGCTGGTGAGTTCAAACCACCAACCTTTTGGTAAGCAGTCCAATGCTTAACTCACTGCATCATCATGGCTTCTAACCCATGCAATAATACAGGGTCACTCTAAGAGGCATATACCAGAAATAAAACATTAAAGCATAATCAGAGTACATGATTATTGATATAGTTGACCATTAGAAAAATACAAAAGAGCTATTAAAATGAGTTTCACCAAGTGATCATGAGAGGGACAGTTTTGGTAATTGATGAAAGGAAAGAAGTCAAATGTGATAGGTAGGTCTGTTGTGCCAGAATAACCAATGAGCATATGTGAGACTAATCGAAGAGTGGAGTTACAAATTGCTTGGTGAGTCTCGCCTTTCTCTCTCTTGCTCTTGGATCTTCAGACCAGTGTGCATCCAGCTGCCTTGCTTGTTCCGTGTCACCCTTTGCAAGCCATACTACCTGTGGGACACAGGTAGCCATAGACTGTCACTGGAAGTTGAGATTCCTTCAAGACCTGCTTCACCGCTGTACTGGAATATACATGTCTTGAGCTGGGGTCTATCAAACCCTATTATATGACTGATTATTGGTGACCTGCCTTGCTGTTTGCTGCCTGTGTCCAGAAAGACTGAATTGCTCCACAGAGGACTACACAGTGGTTCTCAAAGACTTGAAGGACTGCTAGTGTATTAACTGTGAGTCACAGTGAGCCATTCATACTGCTGTTTAGATTAATTAGCTGTTTATTTCTTGTGTTAGCTATGTAAATATATAATCATCAGCATCCCGGTTTTGTCTCTCTAGAGAACCCTGTCTACCATACTGTATTAAGATATTTGGGAATAGGTGGAGATGCACTGGAGACAAGGAATGTTGACAACTGCTTATGTAAATACTGCTGAAAAATCCAAGGAGAGCTAGGCTGGTTGATGAAATAGTTGTTGGAAGCAGGAAATGGAATTTTAGAATGGAACATATTATATGTATGTTTTTAAGGGCATGAGAATGGCAAAAATTCATGATGAGGAGGATTATGGAGCCATTATTCTTGTGAGTGTTTGTGGCGTCCATGACACAGCGGAGAAGATGGTCTTTGATAAAAGCATAGTTGGTTAATTTAGTGTACTAAAGAATAGCTGCTCAGTGTTCTTTTTGCATAAGATATATTAGTGTATACGGGATTAAAAGCAATAAGGGAATTAAAAAAGAAAAGAAACGAGAGGACTAGAGAAAAGAACAAATCTTCCGCCTCCCTAACCCCTTACAGGAACCAAACCAAATCAAACCCCCCCAAAGCAAAAATACCACAAGTATATATAGAGACATCCAGAGAGGAATACATTTTACTTCCCCACATTGACTATTTGCAAGGTGCCATTGAGGTCAGTTTGGGCAGTTTTTCATAGAGCTGATTGGCACAATTATCATGGAGCATAATGTAATTTATTTTCTGATTCTCTGAGAATTAAAAAAAAATAAAATAAAACATTGCAGGCTCTGTTTGTGTAATACTTGTAACTATCTTTTTTTTTTTTTTAAAGAGGGAAGGCTTTCTTCTCTATCAGATACACAAGAGAAAAAATAGAATCATATGTCCGGATGCAAGTCAGATGAGAAATGTCATGATAAATATTTTGTAGCAGTTCTCTTTTGATTATGTTCATTTTGAAGGAAGGGTGGTACATTTCATTAGGTGTATACTCTGAGAAAGCGATCCTCCAGACCCAGGAGATTATGTTTCAAAGACCTAGCACATGATCTCATGTGGCTGAAAAGAAGGTATGGGGAAGTATTAGAAAGGAGGGTGGGATGGAATTTTTAGACCAAATTACTAAAGTCTTGGAATGATATGCTAAGGAATTTCAACATCAACCTATGAACAAAAGGCTCCATAGAATAATGTTGGAGGAATAGAAAGCAAAAAACTCAAATTATTCTTTGAAAAATGACTTGAAAGGGATATAAACAGTGGACTTAAGAAATAGAATCTAAAAGGAGGCAGAAAGACCAATCTGGAGAAATGATAAAAACAGAGCACTTATTCCTCATGTTGTCTATTTGTGCTAAGAGCAGTCCATTTACTGTTACTTATGCTCAAAATCTGCAATTTACTTAGGTGTCACTTCTATTCATTTTGCATACTAATCAATGACAATGCTATTTCTCTCTCTCTCTCTCTCTCTCTCTCTCTGCTTCAAAACCTCAGATATTTGCTTGATATGGTCATCTTTCAGGAAGTGCTCTCTGTTTACCTTCTCACCTTCCTCAATCTATTATGAATGTCTGGAAACTCTGGCCTTCTCACAAGGCCTGCAAGAACAAGGAGCAGAATTGTGTTCTGGTTATGTGCATGGACTTGGGGTTTAAGTCATTTAGGTTCAGATCTCAGTTTGTCTTCCTAGTCCTGCGTCTTAGGTCCCTTGGTTCCCTTATTTATGATATGGAAATAATTATTACATTGCACTAGCAATTGATATTGGTCATGACAATAGTAATACTTTATAATTCATAGGGTTATTGATTAAGTATTATTACTACTCTACATGTTTCTTAGACTAGTAACTATTGTTAGTTCACTTGACCACAGGATCTCTCTTTTGTGTTGTAACACACACATCATGTGTTTTCATTCTGTGCCTTTTATGTTGTTCTTCAATTTATGTTGCTTCTTGGAATTTCTTCTACTGAAATCTTTTCATTGTTGTATATCTATGTCTTGCTTTTGGGTGGATATAGTTCTTTGAATTTTCTATACTACCTATCAAAATACTGGACTTAGGTTTAAGAAATGCTTATAAAATTATGACCAAAACATGATTTGAGGGCAAAGATCCCAATTCAAGAAAAAGTTACTTTAGCAAAATGTACATTAACTTTCAATAAGTTCTAAAATATTCCAAGTATTAAAAATTCTCTCTCTTAAGAGCTGTCACTTTGGGATCAGTTGTACCGAGAAACAATATGTCCCCTGGGGGTCATGGTTCTGAAGGGATTAATGAAAACCGTTTGTTGCCGACTTGAAAAACAAAATTCATCCCACCACCAGAGAGCAGTGATGCCCTCCCCACCCCCCCCCCCAAAGAAAAAAGAAAAACAAAATTCAAATAAGTGTTCAAGGGAAGTTTTCCAGAGAGATTACTGAGGAAGTTGCAATGGGATTATGAAGTAAAGGTCATCAGGGGTTTAAGGCCAAGAGCAATGCAAAAATGGGATTGAATGGCATCCTTACATTGAATAAACTGCAAAAGGAGTATCTGCATTTTATTTTCAATCCATCATTAAAGTAGCCATAGATTTTTCTCAGCTTGCATTTGATGATTGCATTTATTCCTAAGTAGACTGAGTTTTCTGCGAGCAATTTTGGATCTACAGAAAAATTGAGGCTATAGTACAGAGAGGTACACGGATTCTGCTTGTGAAGATAAAGCGATGGTTAATTTGGAATATTAAGTAAATACATTAGCTAGAGGCATAGTAACTTTAAACAACCAAAGAAGGGGGAGAACATTTAATAAAGTTTTGTTGGTATTTTAGAAATTTTGAGTGCTCACTTCGGCAACACATATACTAGAAATTTTGAAAGAGGAAAAAAGAGAGACTTAGGAGAGTAAATCCTTTTTTCTGAATATTTTTGAACTATGAAAAAATTATGTACATCCTATTGCTATTACCTTTTATTAGGAACATGGTGGAAATAAAAAGTACATGTGTCCAACTAGTCAATATCAATAAATATAATAATTGCTTACATACTTTGAAAATATAAAAATACACCTTAAAATACAGAATATGAAAAACAATAAAAAGTCTGCTTTACCAATTAATAGAAAGAATTCAAATCACTAAGTCCAAATAACTTACGACCACCTCCTGCTTTTCAGTCCTTTTCCTCTTCTCTAGGCCTATCCACTTTTCTCAGACTTTACTTGTTTTTCATCTTTAATATCTAACCCCTAGAAACCAACCAAATGCTACCAAAATGTCCTTATCCTTTCTTTAAATTTAGGTCGTAGTCTCTTTGAGCCTAGGTCTAATTACTATCATTGCTGATATCATTAAAAAGACACTTAACACTTGTACATCTACCTAATTACATATCTGAATAGACTAGAGTCAAACAATTCCACAGAAGCAGTAGAAACATTGTTGTGAATGTTTTTGGTTAAAAAAGACTATAAGTATATTTACTGTCTTTGGGGTCCTTGAGTGGTACAAATGGCTTATTAACTAAGAGGTTCTAGGTTCAAATCTACTGAAAAGCACCTTGCATGAAAAGTCTGGCATTCTACTCCTGAAAAAGAAGTCACTGAAAACCCCTGAGGCACACTTCTACTCTGAGACATGTGGAGTCACCATGAGTCAGAATCAAGTCAATAATAAATTTTATTTTACTCATTCTTTTTGTGATTTTTTTCCCATTAACTATTTTTATTCAGTCTTGAAAATTGAACATTTAAATAAGGTGAAAAGGAGTGTCAATTTTGTTTTAGAGTGCTTACTTTAGTAAAAAAAATTACTTACTCTCGAATGATGGGGTTTAGATATTAAAATATTTCATATGAGAAATAGGCTTTTTGAATCCACAGCATGAATAGGTCACATAGCCAGAGATAAGACTTTATTTACATTTTTCTTTTTCCCACAACAGTTACCTTGGCAAATACATATGTTCTTTTTATGATATTGGACATTTGGGGACTCTGGCATTCAGTAATTAAAGAAACCATTACAGATAAAATGAGCTTAGTAAAAAGGGAGATAGGTATCTTGATTGAAACTCCATTTGGCAAATTCATGAAAGATCATCCTGGATTGTTCAGATTTACTTAATTTAGTCGCAGAGCATCAACAGTTTCACTGCTTTGTGAGAAACACAATTCTTTTTAAGGTGTCTTTGAAAGCTTGTTTCACTTGCTTGTTTCGAAGTGTATAAATGAATGGATTAAGCAAAGGGGCAACTGAAGTCGTAAGCACCGACACCACCTTGTTGATGGCCACGCCTTCCTTCGCTGAGGGTTTGATGTAGATGAAGATGCAGCTGCCATAAGTGATGGAAACCACGATCATGTGGGAGGAACAGGTAGAAAAGGCCTTTTTCCTTTGCTGGGCAGAAGGGAATTTTAGAATGGTCTTAATGATGTAGGTGTAGGAGAGAACGACGCATATGAGGGTAATGATGAGTGTCAACACTGCGAAACTCAAAATGATTTTCTCTATAAATACCGTGTCTGAGCAGGTTATCTGCAGAATGGGAGATGCGTCACAGCCAAAATGATCAATCACATTTGAGTCGCAGAATTCCAGCTGGAGACCTATGCCAAGAGGTGGCGTGATGATCAACAGACCGGCGACCCAACAGGAGAGAACGAGGGTCTTACAGACATTGTTGTTCATGATGGTTGTGTAATGTAGGGGTTTGCAGATGGCCACATAGCGATCATAGGACATGGCTGCCAAAAGGAAAAATTCTGTTGCTCCAAAGAAGACAACAAAAAACAACTGAGTGGCACAAGCATTATAGGTGACGGTATTATCTCCAGTTGTCATAGTGTACAGGAATCTGGGAATGCAGACGGTGGTGAATGAGATTTCTAAGAAAGAGAAATTTCGGAGGAAAAAATACATGGGTGTCTTAAGATGAGCATCCAGAAGTGTCAGGCTGATAATTGTCAGGTTCCCTGTAATGCTCAATATGTAGGTAAGAAACAAAAAGATAAAAAGCAGAACCTGTAGCTTTGGGTCATCTGTCAATCCCAGAAGTATGAATGTAGTTATCGCTGTATGGTTTCTCATCACTCTCTTTTGCCAAGTCATGAGCAATTAGACCTGAAGAGAGAAGTGCTATCAGAAGCTAGCATGGGACCTGTGTGAGAGACACAAAAAAGCCAGCTCGCGTGCATTTTCTTATGCTACTTGATAATCAGATTATTAATGTTGCAGCTCCTTTGGCCTCTGAATACGAGGTTTCTATGGAACTATTTAAATATCTATCTTATATGAACACTTCCCTGATTAGAAATTTTATTTATAAAGATGTTAAAAACAACCCCACCCCCCACAAAATATGAATTCTACATTTTGTATTTTCAACAGTACTGCCTTGTGGTGCAGCTTTTATTTGTACTTATTCTGCTGGAATAGTAATATTTCAAGTCTCTTCCATTCCCTTGTCATCTGTTTTATTCATTTGCTACATGCCACATGTTATGTCCACGCTGAAAACCACACAAACTGAAAGCCAAACTCACTGCCTTTGAGTCATTTCTAACTCACAGCTACCCGACAGGACAGAGGAGAGCTGTTCCTTTTGGGCTTCTGTAGCTATACATCTTTATGGTGATCGGAAAGTCTCATCTTTCTTCTGTAGAGCATTTGGTGACTTAGAACTCCTGACTTTGTCGTTAGCAGCCCAATGTCTAACCCATTCTGGGGTTTCTTTCAAAACCAAGCAGGTTCTGTTATTTGTTGTTATTATGACTCAGCAACAGTGAACTCATTTCAAAAGGGGCAGTTTACCTCCTTGCACTTAAAATGATCTCCAAATAAGAAGAGAAGTTGAGAATACAAAGAGGTATCTTTATTGTGCATTTTCTATATTTAAGTATATGAAAATACTATTAAGCCAATGATATGATCTGTTTAAAGAGGGTTTTGTGAAGTGGTACCGTGAAAGTTTTACTAGGCTTGTGAGTAAATCCAAGTAGCATTGCCCTTGTGTTTTGGTCAGAGCCCAGAAGTTAGGGTCTGTGATCATTGTTCTTTCTGCTAGCCTGCCTTGAGCACTCTCTTCAGCAGTAAACAGTTTTCAGTCTTTCAGGCCTATCTTAGTTACTTCCCTTTTCAACAAAGGCTGATCCTTCTTCCTCAAATTCTCTTTTTCCATTTAATTCACTGGCACACCCTCTAACCTTGCTGCTTATTCTCCATATATTCTTGATATAGGCAACCGTGCAAGCAACATCCAGGAACACACTGTCCCTTGTAAGCTGAATTTTGTAAATTAATTTTGAAAAATCATTTCTTTTCTTTGACATTTATCATCATCACTGTCTCCCACCAATTTCATGCCTTTTTGCAGCTACTATTTTACATTTTCTCATAAATATCACTAGGTGAGGGGAGAAAAGAAGTCAGGAAGATTCCCTTTTCTTGGTACCCAAACTTGCTATCACTGAGATTTACATTGTGAACAAATTTAAATAGAAGATTGATAATAAGGCCAAATCACCTGTAATCTCTAACCCCAAGTAACTGTCCTGTAAAAGAAGACCTGGTAAATGCATTTTCACAAGGGTTTCCATTAGTTAAAGATAATTTGACATATTGACTCATAATATGTCTTTGTGGTTTGTTAGCAGGAACTAAGAAACTGAGGATTCCAGGGAAATTGCAATTGCTAAAATTGTTAAATGGGTATTTTCAGGCATATCAGGTTTTCAGAAAGCCTTACCCACCTAATTGTATCTAATATATGTGCTATAAATTGAAATCAAAAGATAATTTAGGTTATTTTACTTCTATTTCATTGTTCAAGCAGATAATAAATATTCATTCAGACAAATCCTTAACGAGCAGCTATTATTTATAGATAGGGACCTTAATGACATACTGGGCAACAGGTCCCCCTAGCTTAAGGAGATTGGTTCAAGTTCACCAGCTTGTCCTTGGGAGAAAAAAGAGACTATGCCTATAAAGATCAATAGTCTCAAAAACTTTAGGGAGCACTTCTGTTCTGTAGGGTAAGTGTTTGAATTGAATCCATGGCAGTGGACTTTTGTTTTGGTTTTTATATGCAGAGAGAGGATACTATCAGAGGCTAGAGGTCCAAGAACGAAGACGTTGCTCTCTCAAGGAGCTTGTAATGGCTGATTCGGTTTCATTTTAGTCCATGCTCTGTGATAGAGCGAGAGAAAAAGGAAAAGCCAACGTTGGACTTGGGCAATAAGCACTTCATGCTGTTTTTCGTGATGATAGCTCTTAGTTATACTAGTAACTGGCCATATTTGCTATCTCCACTATGTTTCTCCAGAGTCTTTTCTGAGTTTGCAAGGTGCACTGCTGATGGTTCATAGACAGAAAACATACTCTACCTCATGGGAGAAATGGTATAGTGGAGGTGTGGCATCTTGCCAAGAACTTGACAGGAGAAGACTGATAAGCCAAACAGAGGAAAAGTTCAGGCTCATTTTCACATGGGGAATTCTACCTTCCTTCTTTTTTCCCTCCTTTTTTTCCGCCCTTTATCCTTCACTATTTACATAGTTATTCCTCTGAACCTCCCTGCTTGCCTCCTGGCTTCTTTACCTTCTAGAGCATCTTCTGGGGCTTCTCTGTTTGGACCATTGATACCCTTTCGCTCCTTCCCCCTCAAGTAACACTGCTATTAATAATTTGGCTAAGCTCGTGATGTCAGATCCTTTGGATATAAGATGACTTTTTACTTTTTCTACCAGAAAGTATACCACTTTCTTTCAAGTTAGAAAAAATCTCCCTGGGATCCTGAGAGTTCTTTATATATTGACTTTTCAGTCAGAATCTGTTTTAACAATTTTGTACTATTATTATTTGCTTTTCTCCTGCCTCAGTAGTGTTTTCAAGGAAGGTAAGCAGAAAGTTCTTGACAATTCAGTCTATTTAAAGCCATCATCTGTTAGTGTCACTTTGAGTGATTGAGGGTCAGTTTTCCATCTTAATAGATTCCCTATCTTTGTGTATGTGTGTGTGTGTGTGTGTGTGTGTGTTCATGTGTGTGCATGTGTGTATTTCAGATACCTTGCCCTTGGTTCTACTTAGGTCAGACCTCAGTCAATTTTCATTTGGAACAGAGGTGCCCATGGACAGGAAGAGTTCAGGTTGAAGTCCTGTCTGAATGTTTCCTTCTCTTCTATCTTCTAAAAAGCAGTAGAATGATTTCAATAATGGGTACAAAGACCAAATAACCTATGACACTAGAGGATATTAGTGGGAGAAGGTGTCTTTTCAAGTGTCATTTTTAAAGTCTTTTAAGTAGTAACAGTTTCCTCAACTAATATTTATTGCTAGTCTCTTTGAAAGGATATAGTGATCATGAGAGGAAACTTTGAATTTCGTGTTCATTTGTGAAAACAGCATATCTGAAATAACTGCTGGTTCCCTTGTTAATTGTTATCAGTCAAAACCCAAATTTAACAACAGACGATGCTTATTTTCTGTTTATATTTAGAGAACATAGAAAATATGTCACATCAATTGCATACTCACTTTTCTGATAGTGCTTCATCAGAGGTCCTAGGGGAGACCACAACTTGAAGAACATTATGCTGATAAAGAGGTTTGTATGTACTTGCAGTTTCACCTCACATTCCACTTGCTTCTGTCTTCAGCCGTACCCCCTGCCCTTGTATGCGCGCGCGCGCACACACACACACACACACACACACACACAGTCACATGAAAGTTTTACAACAGTCAGTATTCACCTCGATCCTCATTACTCTTGACAAATACATATCTATTCTCCCTTCCTCCTTTTCTAAGTAAAAATGCAACCTTATTCTTTATTTCCCCGATTCTATTAGTTAAAAGAGTAAAAAGAAACTCTTCTGCCTGATTTCGATGGAAGGGTGAATCTGGTCTTGCTGGGCAGGGCGGCAGGTTGACCTGCAAGTTCCGTAATCACAGCATTTCATTTATATGTTCAGTTTGCTACCTGTGCACAGGGAACACCTGAATGAAGAATAAAATAGTCCTTGGTGACCCAGCTTCAACATTTGCTAATGAGTTGTCAGTGGAATCAAGGATACAAACACACATGTGGCAGTGGGAATAGTGCCCTCAGAGACATTGAGAGTAGTCGGATGTTATATGGCTTCTGTTTTATCTTCTTTGTTAAATATCGCGCCCCCCCAATATGTTAGATGCTGTGTGGGGCACTTAATATGCACTTATATTATCTATCGTGGATATAAATCCCATATAAAGTAAAAATAATTGACGCAATTTTTACCCATGAGGAAACTAAGGAGCAGAGACTCAGTTTACATCCATATTTCTACATAGAAGGAAAAAGGCTGTGTTTTCTTTTCCGTGTTGTAGCTTTTGAACAGTTAATCTATTCTTAAAAGACCCTAATTCTTCCTCCTGAGAATGTTAGCCACTTTTATCAATACATATGAGAACTAAGAGAATCTAAATTCAATTTTTTTGCCCTCTAGAGTACCTGTTCTAGATTTTCATTCTTTCAATCTTCCCACTTAGACAATTTCAAGAAGGCTACTTTTTGATATTGGATGCAATAGGGAATTTCTCATTCCAAGTACTGAAAAATAGTCTGATACATTTAATGTTTCGATGATGATTATTACTTCACAGTAAACTTGAATAAAATATTTTCTTTGCCTATCTTGGCTGCCCTTTGTGTGGACCCTCTTCCTTAAGTTACCAATGCTGATCCTGGTTGAAACTGGATCCTACAGGGCTGGACTTGCTCCCTCACTGATCCCAGGGTATCCACTGACTTTATTTATTTTTTTTTTACAACATATTTACCTTTAATTTTGCAGAAAAAATTTGCAAAAGCATAGAGTTCCAGCAGGTCCTCTCTCCCCACCCCCTTGCATGCATTTTCTTCTATTATTAACACTGGGTGCCACATTTGTTGCAACTCCAAAGCTTATGAATTGCTCTCGATTTTGACTCCTGGTAACTCATTTTAACTCCTGAAAACAGACTCCTAATTTTACAGAGCAGAACTTAACTTCTTAAAGTTTTAGTTGCTGGAAATCTTTTAGAAACTGATATTGAGCTTTGCCTGGTCTCTTCTCACCACTCAAATCAAACTCACTGCCACTCAATTCTGGGTGACCTTGTTGGTATTTGAAATATTGATGAAATACCTTGAGAAGCACTCAAGGCACTGCAGTGCAATGAACTGGTAGTGTATGGTATATTGAATATCTTTGTCAACATCATAATTCCAGGTCATTATTTCCTTTTTATCTCCTTAATTTATTGTCCAACTTTCTCATACATGAGGCAACTGAAAATACCAACGTGCAGATCAAACACACTGTAGTCTTCATAGTTATGAGCTTTCCTTTCAACTCTTTAAAGAAGTCTTGTGTAATTGATTTGCCTAATGCAACACATAATTTGATTTTTTGACTATTTCTTCCATTGGCATTGATCCAAGTATAATTAGATTCTGAATAACTTCTATCATTTCTCCATGTATCATGGATGGTCTATTTTTGAAGATTTTGTTCCTTGACATTGAAATACAATCCATAGTTTTTTATTTTATCAGTAAATGCTTCAAGTTCTCTTCACTTTCAACAAGGAGGTTTGTGTCACCTTCATATCACAGGTTGTAGACAAGTCTTTCAATTCTTATTCTACATTCTTCTTCATATAATCCAACTTCTTTAATTATTTTCTCAGCATATAGATTAAGTATCGATACCAGATTATTAATTAAAGTCTATAGCTTGTTATGGTTTGCTCTTTCTGTTCTACAGTCCTGTGAATTTTGACAAATAATTCCATTTGTTCTGCATTATAATGCCCAAAATGATCGATACATTACCCTAAAGATCACCTTTCATCTATTCCTTCCTCTCTTCCTAAACACCTGACAACCACTGACCTTTTCTACCTTCCTTCCTCCTCCTCCATCTCCTCCATCTCCTCTCCTCCTCC